>JAJHSJ010000010.1:382134-720252 GCA_021015155.1 Magnolia officinalis | reverse complement strand
GATTTAATGTGAATTTTATGAAAGAAAATGTGGGTTGATGGGGATTTCTCCTCATGGCTCGACCGGTCAAGAGCTTCACTCGACCGATCGAGGGTGCTGGTCAACCAGTCGAAGACTGACTCGACTCAAACTCCAGCGAGTTTGGTTTGATTTTTTCTGAGGTGCTCGACCAGTCGAGGGAGGTGCTCGACCGGTCAAGGACCCTGCTTGACCAGTCGAAGTTACGCAGATTTGAGTCTGGATTTTGTGCGGACTGCGGAAATTTGAGGCGATTTCGCAAGATGTGCGAAAGGGAGTTGCCTAAACTATAAATAGGGGTGCCTAAGGCTTTTCTAGGCAATGCAAGAGAGTTTCCTAAAGCTTTGCAAGGGTTTGCTAAAGGGTTTAGGGCTATCAAAGGTGTGAGAGAGAGATAGAAAGAAAGAGAGGAAGCTTGTGGAAGAGAGGTTCTGCTCGTGAAGGTGATCTACTGCGCATTCGACATCTCAGCGCTTCTACATCCTCATAATCGGTGAGATCTCTCCGTTTTTCTTTATTCTCATATTGTTTATCTACTCCTGCGTGAGTGAAGAAGGTTTGATCCAAGCGGTATGTGCTTGTGATCGGTTGTAACGTTCTACTTCATAGTGGATTGTTGCTCTGGACTAGGTCTTGTGGTTTTTACCTCTTTGAGGGTTTTCCACGTAAAAATCTCTTGTGTTGTGTGGTTTGTGCTTTGATTTATTTCATTGCTTTATTATCCCATAATTCTGGTGTTTTGGGAGGCTAGATCCTAAGGTTTTGTGCAAAGGCCCCCAACAAAGTGGTATCAGAGCTATTAGTTTATTGAACGGAGTGGAATCGATTTTGAATTATGGAAGGTGGCTCATCAAGGATGATCAGTCTCAATGGTTCTAACCGGACCATATGGAAGGCTAAGATGGAGGACTCGATCTATTACAAGGACTTGTATGCTTCAATCCTTGGTATATCAGTAAGACAAAGGATATGACAGATGATGATTGAAAAAAATTGGACCGGAAGGCGGTGGGGTTTATTATACAATGGTTAGACGATTCCGTATTCCACCATGTGTCTATGGAGACCTCAGCCGCTAGCCTATGGCTAAAATTGCAAAGGCTGTATGAGAGGAAGACAGTCAGGAATAAAAAAATTTTGATAAGACGACTTGTGAATCTCAAGTTCAAAGATAGTGGTTCTGTGGCTGAGCACATGAATGAAGTCAGCAATATATTGAACCAACTCTCTGTTCACTCCCCAAGTATAGGGTTGTGATGCAGTAATAAACTCGGTAAGATCGAGGTCGAATCCCACGAGGACTGGTCGTCACAATTCAAATCTGTGATTCTCCTTAACTAATTCAACAAATAATGGAGCAATTTACTAACACAAATCTATGAAAAAAATCAATTGAGAATAAGGACGAAAATTCAATCAGAGAGAGCACTAGGACTTTCGAATCCACCCCTAATTATCCTAACCTTTGTTTCGTCTGTTAATTCACCTTAAATTAGATTGATCTAACTTATCTAGAGAAAGCACAATCTGTGTCCTTAATCGGGCATACAGATTGTCTAATTCCTTTAAGTAATGCTATGAAGAACATATCCCATATCCTTAATCGGGCATATGGAATATGCAGTTCATTAAAGCACCCCTTCTCTTTCCTCTATAGGAACCTGTTCATGATCAGATACAAGCACCTAGAATAAGCATCCAGACCACATCCATCCATAGACTTTGATCAAGTTCATAGATGGAGAAGCATAGAATTTAAAACAATCAAGCACACTAAGGAAAGAAACAAATCAATCTAATTAAAGTAAAATTAACATAGAACAAAGGGTGTTCAAATTAGGGGTTTCATCTCAGCCCTAGCTGAGAGATTAGTTACCCATAAACTCCATTAAACAGATGGATAAATAAAAAAATAAAAATTCATAAAAGGAATTTCAAACCAATTTCTCTCTCTCTTCTTTCTTCTCTTTCTTCTCTCCCTTGCTGTAGATCTGAAAATCCTTCAATTTCTGAATGTTTTTCCCATGTCCAAGACTCCATTTTTATAGTTGCTGGAAAGCTGGATAAGTGGCAGAGTTGTAGCAGGACATGGAATGAAAATTTTCGCAGCCATGATCGGTGGGCCCCACCGAAGTGTTTTCTGGAAAATCCACCCCGTCCATTGGATTCAGGACAAAATTTCAGTCAAGAATGGGTGGTTTTAAACGTCCATTAACGCGGCCCAGAGAAGAAAACACGAAGAGATCAGTTTTGAACGTTGCAGGGCAGCCCTTTTGTGGCCTCTGTATCATGCACGTGTATACGCATGGGAGTGGAATATCAGCATGGGTTTGTAGTGCTCGCGGCCCTCTACAAGATGAACGGTTTGGATCGTCTGGAAAAAGCACGTGTGGGGCCCACTGACGTCCGAAAAAGCGGCCAGCGGCCGGTTACGCTGACGCAGAAGCAGAGACGCGGACTGCTTCCACTGCATAAATGGTGGGGTCCCCTGTGATGTTTTCTTGAGAAATCCACTCCGTCCATTGCATCCCTCTCGAAAAATCGGTCAGACCTGCCGAGATTGGAGTGATTTCGGTGTGGTCCATCTGATTTCTTCGATTCACCGTCCGACTGCATTCGAACGGATAGATTTTACTCCGGATGACCGTTTGCAGTTCTGCCACCTAGGCAATGTTAATATGCTTCACCTGGACCTGATGGACGGTCCGGATCATCTGATTGATGGACGGTGTGGACCCACAACCGAAACCCAATCGGCCAGCGTCCGTTCGCTGGACGCTGGCGCTGGAGAGGGAGAAGGAGTCGCGGGTCAGCGGTCTATTTGACCGAAACAGTAGTGCGGTGCACCGCTGGTGTGGGTGTACTGTGTACACTCGCCTCATCCACAGGCCCTACCGTGATGTTTACAAGAAATCTACCCTATCCATCCTCTTTATCTCCTTGATTAATGGGTTGGGACCAAAGTTGAGGCATATACTGTTATCAGGTGGGCCCCACTTACTGATTTAAGGGGCTGATCTGGCCGTTGGAACACTTCCCGAGATCTTCAAGGGCTGAAATTTAATATGTACGGTTGATTTACGGCCCCCATCATATGTATGAAGTTTCGAACTGATCGGATGGCGGGAACCATGTGATCTTCCATTCTGGACCCCTTTCGGGCCCCTTTGGCTCGCTTTCCTCAGATCCCAGGCGTGTAAACTCTTCATTATTGGTTCTCTGGGGTCCATCCCGTGCTCAGGTGGCTTTGGATCATCAAATCCATGCTTTTAATCTTTTCAGTCCAACGCTCATTATTACATCCTGAAATGAAAATACGATTAAAATATTTCATTAAGCCTTATCAGGTATGTAAATTTAGGTAATTACTGGGGTCTGATTTGTAATATTCGACCCTGATCACTCTCCACTATGAAGATGGTCCTGGATGATGAATTACAAGCTTTGTTATTGCTTAGTTCACTACCTGATAGTTGGGAGACATTGGTGGTGTCTCTAAGTAACTCCGCGCCAGACGGAAATGTGTCCATGGAACAGGTAACCCGTTGTCTCTTCAATGAGGAGACAAGGAGGAAGTCTCAGGGGTCTACTCAGCAAGAGGCCGTTGTGACACAGGAACGGGGGAGAGAAAAGAACAGAAAGGGTGGGAAGGTCCGAGATAAATCAAGAGGCAAGTCGAGTACCAGAAAGGATGTTGAATGCTGGAATTGTGGCAAGAAGAGCCACTATAAGCATGAATGTCGTAAGAATAAGAACGACAAGAAAGGAAAAAGAAAGGAAAATGAAGATGAATCAGATTCCACTGCGGTCGCTTCAAATGGCGACGTTGTAGTTATTCTTTCAGCAGATCGTGATGTTTGTCTCACGGCTACGAGTCAGGACACCGACTGGGTGATAGACTCGGGAGCCTCGTTTCATGCGACTCCACGTATGGACTTCTTCACAAGCTACAAGTTAGGTGACTATGAGACCGTGAAGATGAAAAATTCTGGCATATCGAAGATCGTAGGGGTCGGTGATATTCGTGTGAAGACCGATGTGGGTTGCACATTGGTTCTCAGGGATGTGAGGCATATCTCAAACCTTCGCCTCAACTTGATGTCGACAGGAATGTTAGATGATGGTGGCTATGAAAGTCAGTTTACTGGTGGGCGCTGGAAGCTCTCCAAGGGTTCGTTGATCACAGCCAAAGGAAAGAAATATTGCACCCTTTACAAGGCAAGTGTTAGTGTGTGCAAGGGTGGGTTGAACGCAGCAGAAGATTCAGCTATTGACATGTAGCATTGGCGTCTAGGTCACATGAGTGAAAAAGGGCTTCAGCTACTAGCGAGGAAGCGGCTCCTTCCAAACGTGACAGGTATGCTTCTAAAAATCTGTATTGATTTTTTATCAGGGAAACAGCATAGAGTTTCATTTGTTAAATCTGCTTCTCATGTTAATAAAGTGCATGCATTAGATTTGGTTTATTCTGATGTTTGTGGTCCTATGAGGATAAAAACCTTGGGTGGGGCATTGTATTTTGTCACTTTTATAGATGATGCATCTAGGAGGGTTTGGGTTTATGCTTTGAAATCCAAGGATGAGGTCTTTCGTGTGTTTAAATTGTTTCATGCTATGGTCGAGAGAGAGACAGGTAGATCATTGAAGTGCATCCGCACTGACAATGGTGATGAATACATCGGTGACTTTCATGAGTATTGTAAGTCCCTGGGTATACGGCATGAACAGACGGTTCCTAAGACCCCCCAGCATAATGGTGTGGCTGAGCCAATGAATCACACCATTGTAGAGAGAATCAGATGCATGTTATCCCATGCGAAGTTGCCCAAGACGTTCTGGGGAGAAGCAATGCACACGGCAGTGTATTTGATAAACAGGTCTCCATCAGCACTATTGAATGGAAAAGTACCTGAGAAGGTGTAGACTGAACTGGATCTAACGTACAATTATCTCAGGGTGTTTAGATGCAGGGCATCCGTTCACGTACCAAAGGACAAGAGGTTCAAGCTTGATATGAAGATTAGGCAGTGTGTGTTCTTGGGGTACGGTGATAAAAGGTTCGGTTACAGATTGTGGGATCCGACCGAGAAGAAGCTCATCAGGAGCAGAGATGTGGTATTCTTTGAAGATCAGTGTATAGAAGACATTGGTAAGCCAGAGAAAAATCAGCCTACTTCAGGTGAGCTAGAGGATATGGATCTGGTTATTCCGCCCGTAGTGCCTAATGACGGGGGAGTACAGCAAGGTGCAGAGGATGAGGGAGTTCCTACAAAAGATGGAGCGGGGGAGCAACCTTCACCTGATCCACCTATTGTGCCACAGGTGAGGAGGTCATCTAGGGACAGACAGTCATCCAAGAGGTACTCACCGCATGAGTACATTATGCTCATTGATGGGGGAGAGCCAGAAGATTATTCTTAGGCCCTAGCCGACGAGCATAAGGGTGAGTGGTTGAAAGCTATGCAAGAGGAGATGAAATCCTTGCATAAGAATCACACCTATGTATGGTGAAATTGCCTAAAGCAAGAAAGCTCTGAGCATAAGTGGGTGTTTAGAAAGAGATTAAGTAAGTAGAATAATTCACAGACGAGGTTTAAGGCCAGACTTGTGGTGAAAGGTTTTGGTCAGAGGAAAGGTATAGACTTCGAGGAGATATCTCACCAGTGGTGAAGATGCATCCATATGGGGTTGCTTTGGGTTGGCGACTAGCATGGATCTGAAGGTAGAGCAGTTATATGTTAAAACTGTCTTTCTCCATCTCCATGGTGACCTTGAAGAAGAGATCTACATGCACCAACCAGAGGGTTCGAGTTAAGGGCAAAGAGCATATGATGTGTTAGGTTTGAGGAAAGCTTGTATGGGCTGAAAAAAGCTCCACGGCAATGGTACAAGAAGTTCGACTCGTTTATGTTGAAGCATGGGTATGACAGAACGGAGTCGGACTACTATGTGTTTACGCGCAAGTTCTCATATGGTGATTTCTTAGTTCTACTATTATACGTTGATGACATGTTCATCATTGAAAAAGACATCAAGAAGATTGACAGGCTGAAATAGGAGTTGAGCAAGTCATTCGTGATGAAAGACTTGGGCCCAGCTAAGCAGATCCTAGGAATGGAAATAACCCATGACAGAAGCAGAAGGAAGCTTTGGCTGTCACAAGAGCGGTATATTGAAAAAGTCCTAGAGCGGTTCAATATGAATGCAGCGAAGCCGGTCAGTGCTCCATTGAATGGTTACTTCAGATTGAGGGACAGACAATGTCTCAAGATGAAGATAGAGGTGGATGAGATGCAAAAGATATCCTACACATCTGCAGTAAGAAGTTTAATGTATGTTATGGTGTGAACGCGCCCAGACATAGCATATACGGTTGGTGTTGTCAGCCGATATCTTGTCAATCCTGGCAAAGAGCATTGGACAGCGATGAAATGAATACTACGGTATCTAAGATGCTCATCCAGGTTGAGTCTATGTTATGGTGACGGAAAACCTGTGTTAGAGGGCTACATAGATGTAGATATGGCAGGTGACATAGACTCCAGAAAGTCTACATCGAGGTTCATGTTCACGTTTGCAAGGAGAGCGGCCTCTTGACAGAACAAGCTACAGAAGGTCATAGCATTGTCGACGACAGAGGCCGAGTACATTGCAATCACAGAGGCATGTAAAGAAATGTTTTGGATGAAGAGGTTCCTATAGGAACTTAGCCTGAAGCAGGAGCAGCACGTGGTCTATTGCGATAGTCAAAGTGCTATACACTTGAGCAAGAATCCAAGTCAGCACTCCAAGTCGAAGCACATAAAGATTCGGTATCACTGGATCATGGATACTTTGGAACAGAATGTGTTACAGCTTGAGAAGGTTCACACGGACTACAATGGGTCAGACATGATGACCAAGGCTTTGTTCAAGGGCAAGTTTGAGGTTTGTAGAAACCAAGCTGGCTTGAAGAATGTGGATTCCTCCTGAGTCGAAAAGGGGGAGATTTAATGGGGGTTTCTCCTCATGGCTCGACCGGTCAAGAGCTTCACTCGAATGGTCGAGGGTGTTGGTCGACCAGTCGAAGACTGGCTCAACTCAAACTCTAGCGAGTTTAGTTTGATTTTTTCTGATGTGCTTGACCAGTCGAGGGAGGTGCTCGACCGGTCGAGGACCCTGCTCAACCAATCGAAGTTACGCAGATTTAAGTCCAGATTTTGTGCGGACTGCAGAAATTTGAGGCGTTTCGCAGATGTGTGACAGGGAGTTGCCTAACTATAAATAGGGTGCGTTCCTAAGGCTTTTCTAGCAATGCAGAGAGTTTCCTAAAGCTTTGCAAGGGTTCGCTAAAGGGTTTAGGGCTATCAAAGGTGTGAGAGAAAGATAGAAAAGGGAGAGGAAGCTGTGGAATGAGGTTCTGCTCGTAGAGGTGATCTACTGCTCACTCGACATCTCAGCGCTTGTATGTCCTCGTAATCGGTGAGATCTCTCCGTTTTTCTTTATTCTCATATTGTTTATCCACTCCTGCGTGAGTGAAGAAGGTTTGATCCAAGAGGTGTGTGCTTGTGATCGGTTGTAATATTCTATTTCATAGTGGATTGTTGCTCTGGACTAGGTCCCGTGGTTTTTACCTCTTTGACGGTTTTCCACGTAAAAATCTCTTGTGTTGTGTGGTTTGTGCTTTGATTTATTTCATTGCTTTATTATCCCATAATTCTGGTGTTTTGGGAGGCTAGATCTTAAGGTTTTGTGCAAAGGCCCCCAACATTGGTGTAAATGTGCATGTATATGTGGAGCTGGAGATGAATGTGAATGTTGATTTGAATGAATGTAATCATTGTTTTGAAAGTGTGGATCGTACCTAGGAGGGATGGATCCCACTTGAGAAACTGTGAATCGCACCTGGGATGAGTGGATCTCAATTGAGACATTGTGGATCACACCTGGAGTGGGGTGGATCCCCACTGTGCATTATGGATCATACCTAGGAGGATCTCACTTGGGCACTATGAATTGCACCGAGGGTGGGGGGATCACCCCTAGGCACTGTGTATCATACTACATTTTCATTCATTCAATTCAAAATTCACATCCACATTCACATCCATATTTATTCAATTCAACATTCACATCCACATTTATTCAATTCAACATTCACATTTACATCCACACTTATTCAATTCAACATTGACATCCATATCCACATTCATTCAATTCAACATCCACATCCATATTCATTCAATTTAACATCCATATTGCCCAAGTGGGATCCACAATGGCTAAGTAGGATCCGCATTGCCTAAATGGGCTCTAAAATTAACAAGTGAAATCAACATTTAGCAAGTGAGATCCACAATGCCCAAGTGAGATCAACATTGGCCAGGGGGTATCCGAAGTGCTCACGTGCAATCCACAGTGGCCACTCTTAAAAATATTATATATATATATATATATATATATATATATATATATATATATATATATATATATATATATAGGGATGTGTGTCAAATATCAACACTGTGCATTTGATGGGTCCCCTTCAGGTTATGGGACATCCCAAAAATCATTCATATACAGAACTCAGGTGGGCCATACCATCTAAAATCATGCCTAAAACATATAAAAAGCACTTGGTGGGGCCCACCTAAGTTTTGGATGTGGTTGAAACCCCTCATCCAAGTGAGACACACACAATGGATGGGCTAGATTTGTGAACCATATCTCAGTGGCCCAATAAATAATTATGAATGTTTTAATGGGAAGGTAACCCCTCTCAACCGTTGTATGTGGTGTGACCCACCAAATTCATGGATTGACTTGATTTTTAAGTTCGTGGCCCACCAAATTCATGGATTGACTTGATTTTTAAGTTCGTTGCCCACCATGGAATGGTACATCTGACTGATGGGGTAGATGTTCGACACACATCATAATGGGCCACACAACTAGACCTCATAGTACCATTTCCCGTGTGTGTGTGTGTGTGTGTATCACAACCTACTTCCTTCGTTATGAAATCTCCTCATACCCCTCTAAAAAAATAAACCAATTACGTATTCTTGTTTCTAGCCACCATATTAATCGTAGTCTCCTGTAGAAAAACTTGAAAAACATGAAATAGATCGTCGAAAGTTAATCGGCAGTGTAGCAGGGCTATTAGAACTTTGAGAATAGTTGGGGGTGCCACTCTCTGGAAGAAAAGCTTGAAATGTTGCGAGAATGAAGGGACTACCGTCTTAAGCATGCTGAAAGATCTTCGGAGTGGGTCCCACGAAGGTTGCAACTATGGTCTTAACTACCTTCTTTGGTGGTGATCCCCTCTCTCTAAAAAAAAATGCTTAAAAAAACCTTGAATGGGTTGGAATTCTGGTATGGCCCCACATATATGTTTTCAAAATGATATTGTGCAGCCCACAGTGTATCTCCATTGAAATCCACTTCGGCCATTAGTTCAAAAAAATAATTTCATAGCATAGCCCCAAGCTTAAGGAAAGAAGACATCATGGGTGAACCACACTAGATGAAACAAATCCGAGCAAAAGTCCACCATTAGGTCTATTTAGGGCTTACGGAGGCCTCAGATGAAGATGAAATCAACTTCTAATATCCCAGGATGTCCTCGAAATAAATGAACAAATCAGATCTCATAAAGAGTGAGAGCATTTATGGCTTCGTGGAACTCACAATCCCTTCTTCAATAGGACCTTTTTCAACTTTCGAGGCAAACTACCACCGTACGAGGGAGAAACTGATATAATGGAATTTTTAGTCTTTTAAAAAATAAAAAGTGACCTAAAAAAGAGGTCAAAGCCTTGACTAGTCACTTTTGATACTCAATCTGGTAGAGTGTGATGGATTATATACAAGTGTTTCAAATTACTTTTGTTGATGCAAAAATATGATCGATCCTTCCTCACCTCCTGTTAGTTAGAGTACCTGTGACTTAATGGAAAACAAGGGAAGACATCGGGGCGCCGGTTAAGGCTTAGGACCTTTCGATGCCTACGTCAAGGTAGGCCTGCAAAAAGTATAAAAGAATCGGGATAGTTGTCGTACCTTTTACTATAGAGTAGGCTTTTATTTATAGCCTTTGGTCTTAAAGACGTATACGACAATGCCTCTTAGATGGTGATTGCATATTACGAGACAAATCTTTCTCCGGACGTGTTGAGGTCGAGGTTGGTACCCAAGGCCGAGGTCAGTATCCGAGGCCGACCTCCGAGGTCGAGGTCAATTCTTTGGTTGAGGCCGACCTCCGAAGTCGAGGTTAGTATTCGAGTTTGTACATCTGGTCAATCCGTTTTTTCCCATAACAACTTTAAAAATTATATGTACCATGAATAAAAAAATATACTTATTTGGCCATATGATGATTAAATTGATGGACAGTCATTGGACGGCCAAAAATGAAAAATAATGCCCGTATTTTAGTAAAAAAAAAGTGCTAATGATTTCAACCAATCTGATTTTGGGACGGTTACTTGTCCAAATTGGTTTCCAATTTAATCGATTTAGTTTGAAATATTCTATGGCATGTGAACAAGTTTTTATTACTTCTGTATGAAGCGTTGGTAGGCTACCAGAGCATCAAATACTATTGTGGATTAGGTCTGACCCGGGCTCACCCAAGATGGTAAAGCCCTTATCTTGGGCCCACATAGATGTATGTAGAGGTGTACACGAGTCGAACCAAGTCGAGCTTGGCATAACTCAACTCGGCTCGGCCACTAGATGACCCCAACTCGAACTCGGCTCAGCTCGGTCCTCGAGCCTGACTGGCCAACTCGGATCGATTCGGTCAGCAGCTTAGGCCAGTTCGAGGCGAGTTTGAGCCAAGATCAAGCCTGTGCAGCATTTTCACAAACATACAGAACGCACTTTCAATTTCTTACTGTATGAAAAACAGCAGTAGCTGTTTACTGGTATTTCATCAAACACCTTGTAGGCAACATTAAAATCAAGAAAAAATGATATTTGTTTCATATACATACCTTCCTTGCCACCGGCCGACACTTCGTTGAGTCATTTCATCAACCACTTAGGGAGCAACATCAATATCAAAGTAATCGAGTCACCAAACTGATTCAATCCGAGTTCGATTTGAGTTGGGGTTCGATCTGAGTCGAGTCGAGCTCGGGCAAGCTTAAACTCCGTTCAAAGTTTTTTTGAGCTCAAAAAATCAGCTTAACTCGGGTCGAACTCACTTTCCAACCTAGTCAAATCGAGTCTTTTCAAGTCGAGTCAAGCGAGCTAACCGCGCTAACTCGGTTCGTGTAGAACCCTAGATGTATGTATTCTACATCCATGCCGTTCATCCGTTTTTATCAGATGATTTTACGGCATGAACCCAAAATAAAACAAATCCAAATGTGAGGTGGACCATACCATAGGAAAGAGTGGCGATTAACCATTAAAAACTTCTTATGGGCTACACCAGTTTTGCATCAAGTTAATATTTATTTATTTTTCCTTTATCTAGCTTTTTGTTGCATTTTCAACAGGTTGGATGGAAAATAAACTATGAAAACATTAGGAGACTTAGGAAGTTTTAAATGTTGGAGCGTTCAATCACTACTATTTACTATAGTATGGTCCACCTAAGAGGCTGAGATTGGATCTACTTTGCTTTTGGTTTCACGACCTAAAATGATCTTTAAAAACGGTTGGACGGTGTGGATATAGAATACATACATCAAGGTGGGCCCCATGATAAGTGCCGCACCTAATCCGCACTCATCAAATACCACTAGAGCTTGGCAGAATTCGACTTGATTCAGCGAATACGACTCGATCCGAACCTAACCGAAGGCCTAGATCGGTGCGGATCGAGTAGGACCACTTAGATCCGATCGTACATTGGATCAAGTTCGAATCATGGTCAATCCGGACCGATCCGATCTTATCCGAAATCCGAACGAACCCTAACCCATTTTTCTCTACCCGAAGGAGGCGCCGCACCCACCCATCTCTCTCTCTCTCTCTCTCTCTCTCCTCTCTCTCTCCTCTCTATTTCCCTTCCTCCATTCCTCTCTCCTCCTTTTTCTTCTTCTTCTTTCTCTCCTGGTTTTCCCCACCTCCTTCTTTCTCTCCTCCTTTCCTCTCCCCTTTCTCTCCCTCTCTCTCCCTAGACTCAACCCAATCCAACTCGACTCGATTTCCCAGACCAAATCGGACTCGGTTCAGGTCAGGCCAGAAAGGATTCGGATTGGATCGAGTCAGCCTTGCCGGACTCGGTCCGGATCAAATCAGTTCGGATCAGCTTCTTGAAAATTGAATCAGGACGGGATGCCCACCTCTATATACTACCCCTTTTATTTGGAGAAAAACTTCCATACCCTGGCAGAGTGTGATGCATGATACGCAGGCAGTTAGAAATCACCTTAAAATTGTACACTAGACCGTCCAAACTATGTGTATCCTTTTGGATATATCATGATTCAAAGATGACACTTATTTGATCATCTAAATATCTGATTGGTGGATATTTATTGGACGGTTGAAAATAAAAATACCCAAGGGTCTTACTTCAAACAAGTATCGACGAATTAGAGGCTAGGATTATTCAAACAATCTTATTTTTGTCAAGCGGCTTAGAGACAATGATTTGAACAATTTCTTCCGTTTAATTTGAGTTGATATGCCACGTGTACCGTTCTAAGTGCCTGCGTATCAAGCGTCATACGCAGCCCGAGTATCAAATAATACCCCTTTATTCGGACCAGCGAAGCAGGGGAGAACCGAAGAAGAAAAGAAGAAGAAGAAGAAGAGAGAGAGAGAGAGAGAGAGAGAGATCGGTGCCGCCAGTTTCCGACACCGGAAAATATCACTCCATCGAGAGAAAAGGGTAAATTTATCATTTTCTTATTTCCTCCTTTCTTTTTCCGTCACAGACAAATCCACGTTGTAACGCCGTTTATTTTTCCAATTTTGCCCCTGGGACAATTCCAAGAGAGCTGATCCAGTGCCTCCGGATGTCATCGCCATACGTGTGGCACACGTATACTTGATCACAACTGTTCATTCGATGGGTCTAGTAGTGAATGGGCCATAGACGGAAATCTCACCGTTTGGACGGTCATAACCCTTCAATAGGTGGTATGCAAATGGACTCATCAAGATGTAAATCTGCCATGGCTGACAATGAGAAAATGTTCATTGATTAGACGGTTGGAATTGTCAGATCAGGCAATTTTTGGTCAGTGGTGGGATGAAGGGTGTGGATCGTAATTATGGTTTTAAGACTCGAACGAGTCGATACGACTTGTCCAAGTCGATCTCAGTTTCCGTAGTACCTGATCCAGTTTGATACCACAAATCACCCCTGACATGGTCGAGTCCTGATTTGGGCGAGTCATGACTTGTGTCTGGGCCGGATGAGTCAACCTGTCTCTGTATCTTAAAACCAACCGTGATTGTAATATTCGTGCTAATGAAACTAGATCAAGGAAGAAACTAGTTGCAATAAGATTCAATGTACCAGATTGAATCACAAAGAGAAAAGAATGCAATGATTCAATGTACCAGATTGAATCACAAAGAGAAGAATGCAATGACTATGAGCAAGCTCATTAGTCCTACAGTCTTATACTAGAACTGCCAATCCCCCCTGGCTTGGAAGCTCGTCTGCATCACTTCATCCTGGCTTGGAAGAACTCGGCTCTATCGAGTTAATGACAATGTACTCCTCATAGAGCTCCTAGTTCATGCACTTGTAATCATCTGCTAAGATCCATGTGTTGTCTAATCTCAGTCAGCCTTTCCACTTGATGAGAAACTTCTGATACCCTCCTTGGCACGTGAAAACTATTTGATCATGTAACACATCTTCAATGATTTCTTCGAGTTGGCGTGGCACCTTGGGTATCTAGATAGCCCGTTCTTCCGTGCTCGTCTTCATGATGTCCAAGATAAATTGCAAGGTTTTCCGCATTAAAAATAGGTTCGATCTTTATTTCGGGTGGAAGCTCAATCAAATATGCATTATCATCTAGCTTCTTAAAAATACGAAAAGGACCTGTTGTTTTGGAGTAGATCTTTGTGAAAGAGTCAGCTGGAAATTTCTTAGGCTTGAGCCACACCATGACCCCATCTTCTTCTTGAAATTGTGCAAAACATCGCCAAACATCTATATGCCCCTTGTAATTTTCATTACTAAGGGTGATCCTTCATGTAACTTCCTCACGTATCTCTTTAATATGCTGGGCAAAAGCTTCGGCATCTTGGCTTGATCGAGTCGCAATGGGAAGTGGAACTAAATCGATATATTGTCATGGTCGCCTGCTTTTCACAATTTCAAAATGAGAGTCCGTCCCGTAGTACTGTTCACAGAACTATTATAAGTAAACTCAGCTTCTGGTAACATGGTGTTCCATGAACTGATTTTATCACCAACCAGACATAAAAGTAGATTCCCAAGACTGCAGTTAACAACTCTAGTTTGCCAACAATGAGAGCTTTAATTTAGTTTTCATCTTAAACACAAGGTGTGCCAAAAGTAGCTCATAAACTTAACATCATGATTAGATACAATTGTTTTGGGAACACTGTTTAGAGTCTAGACAAACTGCCTCTTTGAAAAAAAAATTGGCGATGTGTGGGCATCTAATGTCTTCTTGCAAGGAATTAAAATGGACCATCTTCAAGATCTTGCAAGGAATTAAAATGGACCATCTTCAAGAACCTGTCAACCACAATATAAATAGAGTCGGCCACATTGAATCTTAGGCAATCTTAAGATGAAATCTATGTTGATGTCTTCCCATGGAGCATCTGGCACAGGCAGTGGAATATAAAGACTAATATTCTACTTGCTATCTTTGTCTAGTTGGCATACTTGATATTGCTGAAAAATGATTCCTACATATTTTTTCGAATCCAACCAATATAAACAGTCTTCGACCAGGGTTATTATTTTGCCGATACCAAAGTGACCACTGGGGCCACTTGAATGAAGCTCTCATGTGACAAGCCCTCGCAAGGAACTTCTGTGAAGACACACCCACATATCATAGAATAAGTACCTAACGTATAGGTCGTATCATGGGTACTTGGTGCCAGAGTCAGAAGTGAGTGTTGAAAATATCTTTCCAAAACCATCATCCATTACATAGCCTCTTTTATGTTCTTCAAGACCAATAACAGAGACTAATAAGGTAGACAATAGATGTGGTTTTTGGCTAAGTGCATCTGCTACTTAATTTTCTACGTTAGCCCGATGTCTTAGGTTGAATGTAAACTCCTGAATATAAGCACTCCACTTAGCGTACCTTGCAATGTCTTCTGAGAATTCAAATAACGCACTGACTCATGATCAAAATAGAGCACAAACTCCCGATGAATGAGCTAATGATGCCAAATTTTCAAAACCTATACGATAGTGTAAAACTCCACGTCGCATGTAGAGTACTTCTTCCATGCCTCATTGAGTTTCTCGCTAAAGAAGGGCACTGGATGTCCTTCTTGGCTAAGGACACCTCCTATGCCCTTGTGGGATGCATCACCGACAACTTCAAATACCCTTTCAAAAAAAGCCTAAGAACTGGAGCTTCCATAATTTTCGCTTGATTTCATGAAATGCGTTTGTTGCTGCTTTGGTCCACTCAAATGAACCTTCATACATTCAGTAATAGGTAGCATGATAGAACTAAAGTTCTAGATAAATCTTGGTGAAAAGTTGCGAGCTTGTGAAAATTGCGAACCTTGTGAATGTTCATGGGAGTAGGCTAGTCGACTCTGGCATTAATTTTTTCAGAATCAGCCCCCACGCCTCTGCTGAGACGACAAACCCAGAAAGACCACCACGCTAGAACTCATGAAGACACACTTCGTCAGATTGATGTAGAGTTTTTCATGGCATAATACTCTCATCACCTGGCAAAGATGGACCAAATGATCTTCTTGTGAACGACTGTAGATGAGGATGTTGTCGAAGTATACAAGGACAAACTTGTCTATGAATGGTTGTGGAATTTACTTCATCACCCGCATGAACGTACTAGGTGTTTTGTCAAGCTGAAAGGCATGACTTGTCACTTGTACAATCCATCCTTTGTTTTAAAAGCAATTTTCCATTAATCTCTATGAAAAATTCTTATCTGGTGGTACCCACCTTGCAAATCGATCTTTGAAAAAATTGTAACATTTGCTATCATGTCCAGCATATCATCTAGGCGTAGAATCGAAAAATGGTACTTTAATGTTATCTTGTTGATGGTGCAACTATTAATACACATCTGCCAACTACATCCTTCTTTGGTGTCAATAATGCCGGCATGACACACGTGTTGAGGCTACCGCGTTTTACAGACGCACTGCGGAGCCACTGATAGTGGGACCGACAGATGCATAGCCCCCAGCTTGAGGCTACTATATCTTTTCACTAACTTCTGTTGCTGCACTTTTCGGGCCATTAGATACGATTCGTCTACTATTGAGCCGAACAATCACTAGTTCTCTTTGAATATAACGATAGTCCATTGAAATGACATGCCACTTGTTGCCTTCCGGTCCCTGTTAGGCGGAAGCGAATAACTAAGTTATAATAATGTTTTGTATATTCCTCCACAATTAAATTGTCTTGTTGAAGTGTGAGGAGCTCTTGGAAAGAAGTCATCTCATAATCTAGTGGTAGAATTTTCTACTTCAATCTCTCCTTCATTTCCTCCTTATTGCTTATGGGAAGAAAGCCACTTTGCTACAGCTCTTTTTCGATAGAGTACCACTAGTCTTGAATCGTGCCCTTAAGTTTTAGGGCAGGACAATATAGCTTGATGGCTTTTTCCATTTTATACCAGTGAAAATATCACTCCATTGACTTTAGCCAATCATTGAACACCTTGGGATTCAAATTACCATCATAATCCAGAACCTCAATTTTGACATTCTTAGTGAGATCCGCAGTGCGAACTTTTCGCCTTCCTTCAAGATAATTTGGATAATCCTGCTAGAGGTTATTCATTGCTCTTGTTCTTGGTTGTACATAGCGATGTTGTTGGATCTCGTAGCTAGGCTCATACTCTTCTTCATAGAAATCACCATTTCAACCAAGATATTGTGAGTCAGCATTCCCGGATTCCAAATCTCCCTCAAGGCCATTGATAGATGTTTGACGGTTTGGATTGATTTCCTTTTTTGTTTCTTCAAGAATAGTAACCCGTCCTTTCAGAATATGTACTTTGGCCATGAAATGAGTCTCGATATCATCCAATTGTTTCTTAATCAAATCAACCACTTGTTGTAAGGTCGATGCAGTCTTATCCTGAGGTTTTGCAACCTTTCCACAATTGTAAGTCGTCCCTCTTTTCTGTTCTTTTTTTCCTTTAAAAGGTGTAAGTTGTCCCTCTAGTGCTCATACAACAATTGGTTTGTGCAAAATACGCAAGAAGGGTTTGGGATTTTTTTTATATATATATAGGGAATGGAAAAGGGTTTTGGGAAGGTTTGGTGTATGGCCGTAAATGCCCAATTTTGAATTTTATGTTTTCAATTTCTCTTGTTTTGCCACTTCTTTCTTTATTTCAATCAGACATGCACACGAGCACGCACACGCACACGCACACACGCACAAAAATGGCCTAATACAACATTGAATCCATGTTAAACACGCACGTGTGCGTGCTCGCGCGCACACACACACACACACACAAAAGGGCAGATCCTAGCTCTTTACATTTTTTTCCTATTTTCCCAACAAATTTTTAGAATTTATTTACCAAATAAACGAAGGCTATTACAGGTCCGTATTGTACAATACAGGCCCCATACACTCTATATCATATATGATGAGGACATCCGACCACCATATCAGAGGAGGACTAAGCCAGTCTCTTTATGGCTAGACGACCATTACATGGGGCCCACTTTGCCTAATTCACATTCTTAGCCACGTTGGAAGATCCCTCATGCATGTTCATACATCTTTGAAGACCCCACACTGGGAAGATGCATGTGAGCTGCATATAGGAGCTTGATGGATATATCAGACCATTGGATCGAGTGGACATGATGATCGAACTGTTGGATTTCGACCATGGACTATTTTGACGGTTGGATCATTATCATCGGACACCTTAATCGTGGACCCCCATGGGCCACAAAATAGTTTAGTTGTTTAGTTTGTTTACATGTTTTGTTATTTTTGGTATAGCTCATATTTGTGTTGAGAGTAGGGAGTTAGGAACAACTTTTAAATTCTTTAAGCGCGTTTATGTTGAGAATATTATCTAAGAACGCCATTTTTTAAAAGGTCTTTTCTGAGACTATAAAGGGTTGAACGTCCCCACTTTAGCCAGTATGCATGTTATGAATGAAAGAGATTTCTCTTATTTTGCTTTGAGAATGAGCAAAAAATTTCATCCTATGATTGGATTAGTGGTGCAAAATAATGGGGAACGATTCCGTAATTATCTGTTCTACTTTTCTCTCTTCTCAACAAGGTATTATGTTCCTTCTCTTTTCTTTTCTCTTTCTCTACTTTCCTCATCACTTTCTTCTTTAATCTCTCTTTTATCTCTCTAAAACCCACATCCAATCAAACCCTAACTTAGATTCTAGAATCCCAAACCTTAATCCACAAACCCTAATTTCCAAAATCCCCAATTTCTCCAAATCCAAATCCCCAAGATCTGAAAATCCCTTGTGCAAATCATAAATCCCCAATTCCCACAACCTAAAACCCAAATTCTTAATTCTAGAAACCCTAACTCCTAAAACCCTTAACCCAAAATCCGAAATCCCAACCCGAAACCTCCCAAAACCTCAACCCTAATGTTCCAACCTTAATTCTTCTAAGACCACACCCCAAACCCATTTCCCACATTCCCTAGCCTTTAAACCGCCCTAACATGCCAAAACTCATACAAGACGCATTATTTCCATTGGATTCAGATTTAACCCTATGCTAGGATGGGGTTTTATCTCCCATAGGTCCTGGTTAATCGGCATTTTATGAGATTTGCATTCCAGGACTGTCATAGGCTTGAATTTGGACATGTCATGAATCTGAAATTTCTAAATTTATGGCAAATTGGCTTTATTTTGTCGTTCCATTGCTCTAGTTAATCTGTCTTTTAATTTCATGGCATTATATTAGGTTAGATCATTCTATCCTGCATCAATATAGTTTTTCAGCCAAGCCGATATGCCCACTAGTACTGTTATTCAAAACCTTGCTTCTATGTAATTAAAGTGAACCTCTTTCTTGACCACCAAAAGATAGGTTCACTAAAATATGTAATGTATTGTTATAGTATTTGTTGGGGCCATATTCATTGGATCTGGAGTCATATTCGGTGAGCTAAACTGTTGGCCGGTGAGAGACATTGTTGTTAGTGGTTGCCTCGAAAATTGTCATCATCATCATCATCATCATCTGAGCCTTATCCCAGTAATTGGGGTCAGCTACATGGATCTTGTTCAGTCATTCCACTATATCAAGGACCATGTATTCAGTTAAACTACAAGTCATCAAATATTTTCTTGTTACCTCTGTCCATGTCCGTTTGGGCCTTCCCCTTGCCCTTTTATTGCCCTCAACTTGAACCATTTCACTCTAAACTAGTGCAGTTGATGTTTCCAATATACATGGTGAAACCATCGAAGTCTACTTCCCCTCATCGTATTACCTATTAGGGCTACTCCTAAGTTAACTTGAATGTGTTCATTTGTAGTTCTATCCTTGTCATAGTAATCCATCTCAACATTGTTGTTTCAGTAAGTGTTGTTCCTTGACTATCCAACATTCTATTCCATAAAGCATCGCCAGTCTTAGTTGCCCTATAAAATCTCCCCTTTAGTTTGATTGGTATATGACGTTCACGTAAAAACTCCGGAGGCACATTTCCACTTCATCCACCCCACACAAATTCTATGACCAACATCCTTCTCAATCTTTCCATTCTCATTAATTATCAACCCAAGATATCAGAAGTGGTCATTTTAGGATACTTCTTGGTCATCAGTGTGAAACAACTCTTGTTTACACTTGTGTTGTTACTAAAATTGCTTTTCATATACTCCATTTTTATCTGGCCAATTTTGTAATTTTTAGATTCTAGAGTATCCCTCCTCAGTTCTATCTTTTCATTCTCATCAACAAAAACAATGTCATCTACAAACAACATTCACCATGGGACCTCTTCCTGTAATTGCATTGGTGACTCGTCCACAACCAATGCAAAGAGATATATTATAGACTAAACATTAGGGTGTAGGCCTACCGTAATTCGAAACTCCCAACCACACCCCCCCCCCCCCCCCCCCCCCCCCCCCCCCCCCCCCCCCCCCGCGCTCTCTCTCTCTCTCTCCAATAGTGATTCTCACATTAGTTATTGCTCTTCATACATGTCTTTGACCATGTCAATATATCCTCTTAGGACTCCTTTCTTTCCAAGATCTCTTAGATTATCCTTCTAGAGACCCTATCATATGCTTTCTTTAAACCAATGAAGCCCACTGGAGACTCATTCTCCTCTTCCTGTACTTCTTCATCAACTGCATAAGTAAGAAGATAGCCTCAATAAATAAAGAAAGAAAGAAAAAGAAAATAGCCTCAATGGTTGTCCTTGTATATATATCTGAACTGATTTTCTGATAAGTTTGTCTCTTGCCTTACTTTTTATTCAAATAACTCTCCCAAAGTTTCATAGTATGACTCAGAAGCTAATTACACGATACTTAGTGCAGCTTTGTATATCTCCTCCATTCTTAAATAGGTACCACCATACTTCGCCTCAAAAATCTTCTGAATAGAGATATCTTATACTTTTGGTAGATGTCTCATGAAACAATGGTGTTAAGGAAACATCCATATTCAGAGGAAAAGGGTTAAATTATCAAAGTTTTGAAATATTTCAATGTTATAATTTCTTTTTTCAAGTATCCCTCATTGAAGATGAAGTCCATTATATGAATGGTTTTTAGTCATTCAAACATGACCCGAAAACCAATAGTTACAGTCCTAGCACATCCTATAAGCTATAACAATCCATTGGAACGTATCTAGAGAACCTCCGAAAAGAAATCTACTTTTTGTTTTGCCACTTCTTATCCCCTGCACGTACCAGTTCTGCTAGTCCTTATTACTGCACTGCCAACTTATATACTTTTTGTAGGTAAAAGGAGTCCGTGCAAGGCAAAGCCAAATCAAAGATCTAGGGCATGCCTCTTTGATTAGCAGGTTGTGGGTCATGTGATGGACAGCATTGTAGATGCACTGAACAATGCATATCAGGAATTTGTGGCTGCGGCAGGAGGCGTGCTTGAAGCTAAGGAGCTCTCGGGTGGCCAGAAAACGGCAGCAACGGATGCTGCTTTGGAGAAATTCAAACAGCAGTGGGAACTGTTTAGGGTTGCGTGCGATCAGGCAGAGGAGTTCGTGGAATCTGTCAAGCAAAGGATAGGTTCAGAATGCCTAGTGGATGAGGCGACTGGCTCGGTTGCAACAAGGCCAGGGCCCGGTTGTGCAGGTCTCCCACCTATCAGTGCTGTTCGATTGGAGCAGATGAGTAAAGCCGTACGATGGCTCGTCATAGAACTCCAGCATGGGTCTGGAAATGCCAATGCCTCCCATGCTCATTCTTCTGTTCCTTTTGATGCCAGATTTTCAGAAGATGCAGCCCAATAGGTATGTATCTTTTTCAAGGGATGCTACATCGATTTGAATTGCAACTGTCGATCTAATCGAAGTGGAAATGACCAAATTGTGATTTCTATCTAGATTTTGAAAGGTATGCAACTGCAATTTGAGGTCCCTTTGACCTTATGAACACAAGGAGATGTGAATACAATTTGGTCATTTTCTCTTCTTTGAATGACTGTTCGCTGTTCAATGAACTTATCCAACTGCAGCATGAATTTTCTACTTTTGTTATTCCTGTTCATTATCTCTTCAGAGTGAGGACATGGGTTGTTCGTTGTTACTTCTGTAATTGCCAGTTATAGATATCATCAAGAAACCATAACAATTGCCAGTTATAGATATCATCAGGAAACCATACTTCTAAAACTCGACCGGAATTCAAGCCTGGTTACTTTGAAAGTCGCTAAGAAGTCTGACTCGCTGCAGAGTTGACTTGACTCGTCGAGTCAACTCGCCTACTCAGTTTACTTGGCATGACTTGAAATGAATCTCTTGAGTCAAGAGACTTTAATTAAAAAAAAGTGCCGATGGTTTGATTTGAACTCACGACCTCAACCAAGCTGCTAACAGCATTTACCAGCTGACTATGCACTGGTTATATGTTCAAAACTGCATACATTTATATTCACACTTTTTAAGTGTCTATTATTAGTGTAATTAATTCCTAGTTTATTTAATTATCAAATATTGAGTTGAGTCAAAAAGTCAAGTTTTCGGGTTTTTAAACTATTGAAGAAAACTGATACCCATGTAATTTTGAAGAAAATGAAAATGATCTGTTTCCAAGGGTGGTTGTAGTTAAGGGCATGTTTGGAGGCATGCTCAAAGTTTCAAACAATATTTCTAGTGGAAACATTTTGATGTTAAAGCAGAAATCACAATTGGCAGAACTACATTTTCTGCCCAAAATCAATTTCTGTCCATTTCTTATAGGGTTATGAAACAAGCAAGCTATTAGTTTTCGTAGTAATTGAATTCTGCCCCGTAACAGTTTCAGCATATCCAAACACACCTTTGTTGAGTTCTGTAATGGTTTGATTTGTATGCAAATTCAAGGCGTGTGATGATCACATGATTCATTCTCTATTCACTGGTGAGTGGTGACTGCCTATGCTATTTTGGGCACTTTGACTACCTTGGTTACAATGCACCCAAAATAGTTACTAAAAGATAATGCAAATGACTCCCAATACAGGAAATCAAGCTCTAGTTTTTTAATTTGAGAATTTATATGAAGAAAATGGTACTATCAGATATAACACAATCTTGCAGATACATGTTTTCCTATCGTTTTGCTCATCTCTGTGGTTCTTGCCCCCACCATTGAAATCCCTGCTTTTCTCTTGATCCACTACTGTGCATTGACCATTTTGTCAGTCCTGTCCAAATTTCATATAAGCTTGTTGAATTCCGTTGTTACCTGCTTCTTTTAGGATTTGGTATGCCACAATTTTCAATCCTTGGAACTTTTTTCTCAGTTTGGTCTAATGGATTCTGTAGTTTCTTCTTTACGTGCTACAAAACTGTGATTTAAAAGATACTGGACCCTGTCATGTTGTCAGAAATATGCTGAGAAGTGATATAGAACTAGTCAAGTACTCTTTAGTTGACTCACCTCAATCCAGGCTTCGGTTGAGTTAAAGGGGGTAACCTAGTCTTTCATGTAGCTGATAAAACTTTATGGACTTCTCGAAAGCTAGATTGACTACCTGAAGAACAAAATAAAAGGGGAGAAAAGATTTATGAACGTGCAGCTTATTTTTTTTTTAGTTTTTGAATGCAGTTAAGATGAGCATCTTTGTGTCTGCAGTCCATGATACAACTAAGAAGATATAGTGTTCAATTCAGCAGTTTCTTGGCCCAACCAACTGTATATGTGGGGCCCACCATTTTATGATCTGAATCACTTCATATGGTGGCCTCCACTGTGGAGGGGTGGTCCCCAAAAATCACTCCCAATGGATGATCCTAACCATCCGGTCATTGGGCCCCTGTTAATTTCGGACCATTTAATGTAATTATCTATTTTATTTTCATGGCTAGGATCATTCAATTATATATTAGGGCATGACCCATCCTACTAAGGGTCCAACCACCAAAAAGGCGTATCCCACCCATCAAACAAGAGATGTTTTTTCCTTGAATTGAGCATCATATGATACCTCAACACTGTTACATATTGTGCGTCTGTTTTAGGCTTTGGTTAATTGTAAACCACTAAGGGTCTGTTTGAATGCACTTCTTCAAAGGGCGGTTTCCAAAAAAAGGACATTTTAATCAACCTGGCAAAAACCAATTGGCCTGGTTTTTGTTGAGTCGGTGTTTTGGCGCCTACTTTGTTGAGTGGGAGATGTGATAGAGGTTTGCAAAGTACATCCAAACGCATAAGACAACTGCCATTTGCATCAAAACGCCTTTCTGTAGGGTGCGTCGAAATGGGCCCTAAAGCTATATGGGTGCTCAAGCATCTTGGTTATGTTCTGTGCTTTAGTGACAATTCCAAGTTTTTCTTGATGAATGGAGCATGTGTAATGGTGTTCAGAATGTCGAAGAAACAAGTCCCAAGGACAAAGGCAACAAGGTGGTGTCATCAGCAGCAGCTACCCTATAATTGGATGCAAGGAGTCTCAGATGTGCCTTATACATCTTGTAAAAAAATTCTAGTTCTCATGTGATTAGCATGCAAGGATAGTATATGTAGTTGCATCTCACTGTCAAATGAAGCAATGTATACATTTTGAGCATTTCTTATATGCTGTTAAAGTTCTGTCTAAGTGGATTTCTTTAAGTACATTTGGCACCATTTTTTTGGAAAAGATTTCTGCATGCTCAGTGTGCTCTGAGAGCTGATGCTTGCATATCTCCCACCATTTCAAAATGTATGCTTGAAAAATCACACTTCGAATTGACCGGTAAATTTCCCAGTTGTCTTTTAATTGTGAGTTATTATTTGCGTGCTAATTCTCAGTTCTCACTCTGTTCATTGAAGCTGTGGTTTTGCAGAATTCTCCAACAAGAGATTCCATGGAACTGGTTATCTTTTTAGCCTTCTTTTAAGTTCCCCATCCTGAGAAGGTAGAACGATCCCCCAAATGGCTACATCTGCAAAGAAGAAAAAAAAAAAATCCTTTACTCATCCAAAAAAAAAGAAGAAGAAGAAGAAATGCAGACTAACTAAATTACTATTAGAAAGGAAGACAGAAGAAAGAAAAAGCTACTTGAACAGAGGGGGCTACCTCCAAACAATAGATTAGATTTCAGAAAGAATTGGCCAGTCCCATGCAACCTCGATTTGCACCACTGCCTGATTTCCTAGGAAATAGAGGAAAATAAACCTCCTTATTCAAACAACTAGCCACATCAGGTATGATCTACCAAATTAATCAATATTCCCTAATATATAAAGAATGCTACCAAAGTTGGAACATGGCATCCCCACAAACCAAGGTTGATTCAAACTCTCTTGGATCTCATGCAACATCTTTTTTAACATCCTTCTCAGTTATGGGAGATTTGGCTTTCGGAAGTGAAAGCTGTTGGCATTTTTGGTGGGTTAGATAACATTGGACTCTAACCTCAATGTTTCAAACTTGAGTGCTTCATCACTAGAGAAATTTTGTTGGATTCCAAAATGGTGTCCCTGGTTGTACTTCTGGTTGCAATTACAAAAAATGTCTTTGCCTCATCGTCGCTCCTCAATTGCGGTGTCGCTCCTCGATAGCGGTTGCTTTCAAACTTTCAAATGATTGTGATGTCTATCCAATAACCATACTTCCATTTGTTTGACTTGCCTTTTTGCAGTAGCTGTCGATGTTCGGCTAATATCTTGTTCTCTTGTGCTTGGAACCTGATATGACAATTGATTGTAAGCACCATACTCTAATATCAAATGTAATGAACCTACTTAAAAAGTAATAAACAATAACAAGCAAAAACTTCAAAGATTTTTTATTTAAAAATAAAAAATAAAAAAATTGAAATATGAAAATGGAAGAAGGAAAGAATCAAACTAGCCACTTCAAGGTGGACACCTCCAAACAAATGAATAGATTCCCTGAAAAGTATCCTCTCTCATGCAACCTGCTTTTTATTCAATAAACACCAAAAATTATAAACTAAAGGAACTACTCTTATGAGTTCATTAGTAAAGAAAAACACACATTTATTTATGAGGCATTGTTATGATACTCAATGGCAAGAAATTCCATGTTTGGTTTGACCCAGCAATGGTACAAGTGGGATCCATCTTTTGATAATCTGAGCTGTCAATCCAGATAGCCTCATTATGGAACAGAAGCAGCCATAATATCTCCCCATAAGATGATCCTAGCCATTCAATAAGAATGGAGCACTATAAGTAATTGTCTGAATTTAATGGGCCAAAAAAGACAATTTGGATCATCTGATTCAAGAGCTTTCAAAGGAATATCGCATCTACAATGGTACCAACCATACAAATGATTTTAATCACTAGAAGATGGTCCCCACACTTACAATGGGTCAATTGAGTTTGGGTTTACAAGCATCAAACACAAGTGATCCTCACGTGCCTAAGTGGCACGCTTGTGTGAGATCCGGGCCACTCAACTTGGACCCAGTAGTGCATGTGTCCTTCCTAGCTCAGAAATCAAGCTTGCAAATTTGTTAAATGGGCAACGGATGCATGAAAAACATAATTCCTAGGGAAGGGCACATTCACCGTTGGACCTGCCTAATAATGAATGGCCAGATCTTATATATTTCTGCCACAATAGCACATGCAGAATGCTCATGTTTGGCACTTACAGATGTTCATCTACAACTACAAGTAGCATTCATCATATTCAAAAATAGGACGTCTCACAATTCAACAACAATCTGTTTATTCGGATCACCACGGATTTAAAACTTGGACATATCTGACAACCATACTCATCTAGTCATCTTTGCTGTTGATTGCCAATGTTCTTTTTAACCATCTATTGGTAGGTTTCTAATTGAAAATTGATTATGTATGCATTTTATTTGTAAATATGCAAATATGATTATTTTAGTATCTGAGGTTTTACTGAAAAGATCTATCAATTTCTCCAAATTTTCCTACATTTTTTTTTTTGGGTAATCGGTTATATTAATATTGTTTCCGTATTCACAGCCAGATAAACTTGTAGCGATACCAAAACTTTGAACACTGACTATATATGTTAATTAAACACATTTCTCTCATAAACAATCATATTCAATACCATTGAACAAATGGTTAATAGTTTTCAAATTTATGTCATTTTTCACGGTGGCCTATGAAATGTGCACCGGATGTAATGGATACTATAGATTAATGAATTGGATTCTCATAGTGTCCCAATGCAAGTGGAAGCGCCAGAGCATTTCTCAAAAATTATATTTAGCATTGCACACCATAAATTTGAAATGCTATAATTTTTATTAATTTTTCATGGGGAATCAAAATAAATTGAATGGCATATAAAAACCACTGAGTCTGATCATGGGCCCCACCTTGATATATGCATTGTACATCAGTTTTGCCAACTCATTTAAAGCATGGTATAAAAAAAAAAAAAAAAGCAGACACAAATCTCAAGTGGACCACCTAGTAGCAGTTGAACTCCCACCATTAGAAATTTCTTGGGGGTTCCAAAAGTTTAGATCAAGCTGTTATTTGTATTTTCCTCTCATTCATGTCAGGGACTTTCATCAACGGATTGGATGGAAAATAAACAGTGGACCCCAGGAAGTGTTTAAAGGTGGGCTTCCAATGACCACTGTTTCTTATGGTGTGGTCTACCTGAGATTTGTATCATTTTTATTTTTTGGACCATGCCTAAAACGAGATGGCAAAGCGGATGAACCGCGTGGATGCACAACACATACATTGAGGTGGGTCCACCGTCAGGGGCTCACCTAACTGGCTGGATCGGGGTGGAACCTAATCCGCGTTCCGTTCACGCAACCTCCTCTGAAGGGGATTCTCAGGTGACCCCACCACCAATGATATCGCTGGTGGCAGGAAGGATCTACTGTGATGCATGTATAGTGAGCCAGTGCCCACCTCGGTACTGCCCCTGGAAAAGCTCTGTGGGCCCTCCATAATGTTTGTATTTTATCCATTCCGTCCATCCATTTTGCAAGCTCAGATTAGAGAGTGTGCCTAAGTAGATCCAAATCTCCGGTGGACCACACTGTAGGAAACAGTGGGGATTGAAGGCCTACCATAAAAAACTTCTTGAGGGCCACAAAAGTTTTGGATCAATCTGATATTTGTGTTTTCCCTATACCCAGGTCTAGGTGACTTATTCAACGGCTTGGATGGAAAATAAACATTATAGTAGGGCTTAGGAATTTTCAATGATGAGGGTTCAATCGCCACTGTTTTCCCATGGTGTGATCCGTCTGAGATTTGGATATGCCTTATTTTTGGGACGAGGCCATAATATGAGGGGATAAAATGGATGGACGGCGTGGATAAAAAATATATCTTATGGTGTGGCCCACAGAGTTTTTCCAGCACCGACCAGTATGGAGATATCGGCACTGGAGGGGTCACTACAGAATCCCAATCTGTATTTTATATCCATTCCGTCCATCCATTTTTCCAGCTCTTTTTAAGGAATGAGCCCAAAATTGCAGCAGATATATAGCTGAAGCCACACCACAGGAGAAGTTTCTTGGAACCACAGTTACTGTGGTGTGGTCCACTTGAGATTTAGATCTTCTTCATTTTTGGGTTTATGAACTAAAATTAGCTGGCAAAGCAGATGGGCGGGGTGGATAAACAAATAACGGGGCCCACAGCGCCTGGAGATATCCTGGTGGCAGGGTCCAGCTCCTCTTTCTACAGTGTGGCCTGGGAGTTCTGAATGTCCTCTGCCAACGGTGTGGCCTGCGAGTTCTGAATGGCCATGATTTTCATAATTGAAGACGAGACAGCGTAGCTGATGGACGGGATGGATCTCATGAAAGTTGCAACCACCTGGTACCAAGAGCTAGGTAGGCTACAGCGACTTAATTTGTAATTTGCCTACGTATCATCTGTCACACAAACCAGAGTACCGAAACTTCTCCCCTGTATTATATAGTTAATGGTCATTTCTCGTGAAAAAGGAGAAGAAGCAATCGAATTGCAGGAGCAGAGCAATGGGAAGAAGAGGGAGCCCAGCTCCGGCATGCTGCAAGAAGTACGGACTTCCCCTTTACTGCGCTTCTTGGATTCCCCTCAATCAGATCCAGCAGCTTCTTCATCAGCAGTCAGAGAAGGAAGAAGAAAAGGAGGAACAGGAACAGAAGGAAGAGAGCGAAAGCAATGAGCAGCAATCCTCATCATCGAAGATCCAGCACTACAATCACTTCTTAGTTTTAGGAGGCGGTGGAGGCGAAGGTCGGAGCGGCCTTTCAAACGCCTTTCTCCTCACCCAATTCGATTTCTCCTCCGCTTCCCTCTCTGAAGAACCTGTAAGCTTTTCTCTATATCTTCTCATGGTTACAATTCTCTCTCCTTTCATTGAATTTCCTACTTTGTACTATTGTTCTGGCTTATGTGTATTTTGCTCTCCGATCCGTGCTTGGTTTTGATTTTGTGGTTGGAGGTACTATTGTGGATCGAGCGTAGCCTGAAAATCACATGGATTTGATGATCTTTGTTATCTGGGTTCACCGTTGGCTTTGGATGGCTGTAAATCGTCCTTTCAGCATCTGTTGATGGTCAGTAATCAGACGGTTTGAGTTGTCCGATCAGTGCAGTTTTTTAGGCTGTGCTCCATCTGCAATGCGGCCCATGATTTGGAGTCGATGCCCGGATGGGTGTGAATGTATGGAACATGTATATTAGATGAATTCTAGAAACTCCGTTAGGTGCGGCTGGCTGTAAAAAAAGAGCCAAGTGCTGGATGGCCTATAGATGGGGCATGACGCATATGCTTGGAATGTCACTTATGGGATAATCTTAACCGTGCCACAATAGCTATTGAATTGGGTATGCTGACTCTTTTTTTTAACTGTCCATTTGATGACCACTGCTTGGAAGATTAGGATCGTTTTATTAGTGCCGTTTCAGTAGCATGATCCTTTTACTGAGGGGCTGACGATTAGCTCTAGAGAGAACATTTTTGCTCGGCTGACAGCCTTATAACTTCTATCATTTTGTATTGTATAATTCATATTACAAGCCTAATTAAGGGGGCAGAAGAGGCAACAAGGTGAGGAGGAGAAATTGTAAGACGGGAAGAAAAGGGAAGAGCGAAGAGGAGAAGGAAGGAGAACCTGATGAAATGAAATGCGGTGCAGGCCATTGGCTCGGTGTTGAGACTTGAGAGGCAAGAAATTAAGGGGGAGAAAGTGAAAAATCCGGAGAGGGGAGGAGGAAAGGGAAGATCAAGGAGAAGAGAAATAGGGAGAACGTGATGGAAGGCCATAGGCCAAGTGTTGAGAGGTAAGAAAGTAAGGGGAAGAAAGTATAAGACGGAGGGAAGGAGAAAAGGAACGGTATAGAGAAGAGAAATAGGGAGAGCCTGATTAGGTAAGGTCAACAAGCCACAGCCCGGTTGTTGAGAGGCAAGAAAGGGTAACACAGATGTGAAGCAAAAAGGGAAGAGCAAAGAGGAGAAATAAGGACAACTTTATGAGATTATGTGTGTTTGTACACACACACACACATCCAAGCTCTAGTACAAATAAACACACACAAATGGAAAAATGTTCTTATAATGGTCAACCTTACCATAAGTTATAGTAAGATTGAGCTTTGTGGCCCCATTGTGATGTCCATGTGTCGTCTAAATTGTGCATCTGGTAGCTCCTCTCCTAAACATGAGATGTCCTAAAAACCAGTTGTATCCAAAACTTAGGTGGGCCACACCATCTGGAACAATGTGAAATCATGCTTAAAACATCTAAAATACATCGTGGGATGCACTTGAGTTTTTTAATGGCCTAAAATTTGAGGGAACTTTAATGTAGGGGCATTTTCACATCAAGATCGAGTGGGGTGGCCTGTGGAATGCAGGGGCACACTTAGGGTGGGTGGCCTGTGTGAGGCGATTGGCTCGTATGATGTAGAAAGCATGTGGTGTGGGGGCCACGAGGGGGGTTTGGCCGAGGACCTAACCCATGGGATGTAGGGACTAGGCTATGAAATAAAGGGATTGATTCGTCATGCTCTATTAGTTCGAGCTTTTAAAGCAAGTAGTTAGTTGTCCTGCATCAAAGTGGTATTAGAGCGGAAGGTTTCGTGTTCGAGACTCCTCACCGAGTGAGGTGGGCCCCACCCGTGTGTGGCGAGTGGCTTATGTGAGGCGGAACCCATGTGATGTGGGGCACACGAGGGGGGTTCGGCCGAGGACCTAATCCATGGGATGTGGGGCCTAGGATATGAGATAAGGGGATTGATTCCTAGGATGCAGGGCTACACTCAGGGTGGGCGGCTCGTGTGAGGTAGGTGGTTCGTGTGAGGTGGAACCCATATGATGCGGGGCCCACGATAACGGTTCAGCCAAGGACCTAACTCATGGAATGTGGGGCTTGGGCTATTAGATATGGGGCCTGGGCTATGAGATAAAGGGATTGATTCCTAGGATACAGGGCCTAGGGGTGTACATCGAGTCGAACCGAGTCGAGCTGACCTCAGCTCGGCTCAGTCCTCGAGCCTGACTGGCCAGCTCGGCTCGGTTCAGTCAGCAGCTCAGGCCAGTTCGACCCGAGTTCGCATGTGCAACATTTTCACAAACACCTGGATTGCACCTTCAAAATCTCAATGTATGTAAAACAACAGCAATGGTTTAACAGGTATTTTATCAAACACCTAAAGTAACCGAGTCACCGAATCGGTTCGATCTGAGTTCGATTCGAGCTAGGTTCAATCTGAGTCGAGTCGAGTTGGGGCCAGCTCGAACTCATTTTCGAGCTCAAAAAATCAGCTCGACTCGGCTCAAACTCAACTTCAAACTGAGTCAAATCGAGCTTTTTCGAGTCGAGTCAAACGAGCTAACCGAGCTAGCTCGATTCGTGTACACCCCTAACAGAGCCACACTCGGGGTGGGTGGCTCGTGTGAGGCAGGTGATTCGTGTGAGGTGGAACCCATATGATGTGGGGCCCAAGAGGAGGGTTCGGCCGATGACCTAACCGATGGGATGTGGGGCTTGGGCTTGAGATAAAGGAATTGATTCGCCACGCTCTATCAGTTCGATCTTTTATAGCAAGTGGTTAGTTGTCCTGCATCAAACTTCAGTTACACAATCCTTCTAACTAGGTGGTACTGCTACTTCACATTGTGCTTTGGACTCCCTCTCTTGCTTCCCGACTGTTTATACTTACTAACATTTTGAAATAGACGCTCTCCCACTCCCACACCTCAATCTCCTGCTACTTCACCTTACACTTTGTGCAGCCATAGATGTAACCCCTCATCCGGGTGGGACGCATACAATGGATGGGTCGAATGTCTAAACCACACATGCAAGCATACAGTGGGCATCCCTCTCTTGTTTTCTTTGGTTTGACCCTCCTAAATCATGGATCATGTTGAAATTTGACCTGTAGGCATGGTATTCCGTAATGGTAACGGTAGTCGTAATGGCCACCATTGTTACCGTTACGATACAGGCCATAACGGGCGTTACGGTCTTTCTTTCTTTCTTTTTCTCTTTTTTTCTTTTTTGTTTTTAAATGTCCAAAAAAATAATAAATAAATAAAATAAATTTAAAAAAAAACATGTATCAGCCCCATAACAGACCATTATGGGATAATTTTTTCTATAATAGTTGTTACGACCCCTTAACGTGTAACAATTGCCACCATTACCGTTACTGCACACGTTGGCTGTAGGACCAATTTAGGGTTTGGGGGGGATGTCAGACACACATCATGGTAGGGGCAAACAAAACTCAAGTCGTTTTTTTATCCACCAGATTATAGAAATTTCATGTGTTCTTGGTGAGAAATTATAGAAATTCCATCAATAGTGCAAACGTCCTTAACAAAGAACCCATCCTTGAGAATGATCTGCTGACTTCCTTGAATGGGTCTTGCACTTTTGGTGTGTTCTTTCCAATTTATCTTTCAAGTAATTGCATGAGAGGAAGCATGAGAGGGCTTAGCTGCAGGAGTAGGGAAGGATCAATTGTAAAAATTTAGAAAGTCTAAATGCCCAGGGGATCTGAGAAAGAGCGCAGCTTCAAAAATACTTGAAGTAGTTGTCTTTGATCTTAAAAAACACTTTTGAGGATGTTCATTGAGTACCGAAACTACGTTAAAAATCTAAAATGTCATTATTTCTAATTTTTGGATTCATCTTGAAACAATGAAATCTCAAAAAATCACCCAAAGTAGTTGTTGATCTTGAAGAGACCTCCAAAATACCACTTAAAACTGGCATGCAAATCAAAAGTTTTGTGTCTTAGAAGATTTTATTTTTTTTTTTCTGAAAGATGAGCAAAGCTTTATTAAGGCCGAAGCCAGAAAAGAAAGAACACAAGCAAGAAGGAAAAACTATACAAACCCACCCAGTTCATCCACCCTACTCACAAAGAATTTTTATTTTTTTATAAAAACACCCAACAAGACTACTGTAAACTGGCACACTAGACACCCATTCTGAAATCCTAGCCAAAACCCGTCTGAGGACTCTAAGAGCTGAATTCTTTCGTCTCTAAAAATCTGATTGTTTCTGTCGAGCCAAATCAACCATAGAAAAGCCAACAGAGCTACCCTCCATCTGTGAGTTCTCATGGATCCCTCTCCTCCCCCGTGCCAAGCTCTAAACGAGATCTCAATCAACCCTAGTAACACCTAGATAATGTTGGCCTCTCTAAAGATGCCAGACCAAACAACCTTTGCAAATGCACAATGAAGGAACAAATGATCAACTGTCTCTTCCACTTCCAGGCAAAGGATACGAATATTGGGCAGCACCATGATCCGCTTGCAGAGGTTGTCGACAGTCAGAATCTTATTCTTTCCTGCCAACCAGGCGAAAGCCACAACTTTTAAAAGCTGCAAGACATTTTTTTACAAAGTTGGTTTGTTGAGGTGTAAATATATTTTTAATTTACATTAAAGGAAAGGTTTTTTTTTTTATCTTTATCTTTATCATGACACCCATACCACAGTCCTTAAAACTCTTGGTTCCAAAGGTCCATTACTTAGTTTATGTGCACTTGTAGAATGTACATGCATGGTGTGCCAGTGCCACCCTGATGAACAACTAGTATCTTCTACAGTGTGCCATTGTGGAACATGTGCCCTGCTTGAGTAGCTTTGGGAAGGCTTTGAGCAGTGTTTGCAGCTGTACAATAGTCTGTCTACTTTGATTGTTTGTCCTCATTACAAATGGCTATCTTCATTTGCATTGAGTGTATGTTTATCTTTTTCAGGTGAATAAGCTTGGAACTGGTGGTGATGTACCTTATAGGATGGCTGTGCACCCAGGAGGAGAAGGCCTTATATGTTCCTTCCCCAAAAGTTGCAGGTTATTTGTTTCTTTACTTTGATACGAGGAAATCTATTTCGGAAAATAATTTACCAGTTGGACATACATGTATGGACTTGGGTCTACTCAACAGTTCGGCACCATTTTTGTTGATATTTAATCAAGCAAAAAAAGGAATATGGATTCTTTTTTCAAAACCCAAAAATTGGGGTTGGGGCTTGGGTGCCTTTTCTGGTGTTTATACCAAAGGCGTGGTTTGGTTGCCGAATAAAAAACTTTTCAACTTTTACATAGATATTCCATTTTTTTTTATTTGATTGGTACGGCTTTTCGAGTTCCACTTTGCCTCTTGCCAAAATAGTTCTTCAATTCAATTAGGCATAGGCAGATTTTTCTTTTATCTTGTCGTTTGTACTTACATAAAACTTAGGCATGAAAACATACCTGCATGTTCTTACCTTCTGATTGATGTGGTGCTGAAGGGGGAAAACAGAAGCCTTCTTCATTCACCTTCCATTTTCTGTGTTGCCTCTAGCACCAACCATATTAACTATCCTTGCTGACCAAAATCAGTCACTATATCCAAAAGCCACCTTAATCTTTTTTAGAACATGCATACTCTCAATCAGTTATATAGCACATATGCATAATGTATGCTCTATTCCTTGCTAAATGTGCACGTATGAGGTGGGACTTAATATTACCATTCTCCAGTTCATCATCTTGCTATTTTTTTATACTTAAAGCCTTGCACTTCGAACTAGGGTCTAAAGCTGTATTTCACTTTAAGAAAATCTGAATGGAGGATGTTTCATATGTCATGAAAATTTTTTCATTATTTTACTATTGATTTAAAAATCTCCCTTTTTCAAAATTCCATTTGAGCAACTTTGCAGTTCTATTTTATTTTCTTTCCTTCTTTCTTTCTTTCTTCTTCTTCTTCTTCTTCGTCTTCTTTTTCTTTTTTTTAAACTTCTGTGTGAATTTTTCTGCACATCTGATCTTTTAGAGTATTGCAGTGTCAGGAACTTTTTGCAGGTTGCAACTAGTCACTTGTGTTTTGTGTTTGAGCAACAATGAATGTGCCAGTTGCACCTATTTTGTCGTCTTTCTTTCTTTTCTTTTCTTTTCTTTTTTTACTAATGTTGGTTTTGGTCAATGTGGGAGTGCACTGGCTATGCATAGCCATGTCCGACTGCATAGCCTTAAAGTGAAAGAAGAGTTTTGAGTTTCACCTTCAAACTCTGTTTTACATATGAAGAAATCAGCATCCAGATTCACTATTTTGTTTGTATAATTTTTTAGAGAAGATATTTGAATTTCAATTCTAAACTTTACGCGTTTATAGTTTCACACTTGTTATTTTATGAACATGTTTTAAAAAATAAAAGGTCATTTTCGTGAAAATCTTACAAGATCGAATTGTAGTATCTTGATCCCAATAGTATGAAACCCCTCAAAGAAAAAGTATATGCGCAATACGAACACTTTTTTCAGTTCCAACAAGTGGGGCTCATGGTTAAATGATCTCTTCTTATGTTGCAAATTTGCATAGATGGTTTGAATGGGATATCCCAGAGAGCAAGGAAGTCCAAAAGATGGCTCTAAAATCTTCTGGAAAAGTGCTGACAGAATTGGAAGATGTCGGGCTGCAATTAGCATTGACGTTTAATGCTGAGGGTTCTATACTAGCTTCTGGTGGTGAGGTAGATAACTGTTTGCTTCTTTTCTTTTCTCATCTCATTTCCTCGGTTAGTTGGTAATGTTTATTCATTCATTTAATTTGGTTTGTGCCTATTCTTCAACGAAGACATGGTAGCGTCAAACTAAGGGAAAAGCTCACAAAAAGTGAAAAGGAAAGACAACTCAAAATATTCTTTCTTTCTCCCCTCTTTTGCTTGATTATGTTGATTTATTTATTTTGGTTTTCCGTGTTCATTAATAAAGATGTGGTATCATCAAATTAAGGAAAATATCGTGAAATGTGAAAGGAAAGCCAATGTTTAAGAAACTCGGTTTTGAGTAGGTTAGGCCAACAGACAGTTTTTTTCTTGCGAAAGAATGGTCCGATACACCATTGAAAACATGTCAAGAACACAAATAAAGGATAGATTCGTGTGTTTCACAAAATATCCTTTTCTTTTTCTAATACTTTTCTGAATTTTTTTGGCAAAAAAAAGGGTGCTGATTCGTCCCTTATTGTATTGGTTTTGGGCCAGGCTGATGAGGTACTGTCTATTTTGATTTCTCAATCATGTTCAAATATTTTGCTTTGATCTAGCGAAACATGAGTTTCGAGCCTCCCTCTATGCTTTGAAAGGAAGAAAATACAGGAAAAACTAAAAAGTTGTAAAGGTGAAAAAAAATTAAAATGGCCTCTTATAGGCATGTAGGCCTGCATTGGTCGTTGTGGCTACTGATTTTTTAGGGGACCCCCATTTCACCCCTGTATGTTATTGGGGTAAGCTGATATGGATTCAACACTGTCGTATCAGCTGATGTGAAACTGATTTTCTGAACCCCGCTCAGCAGGCTATGCATTTACCATGGCCCAACATTCCATAACTCAAATTGGAGACCTCACATGAAGTCTCAACCATATAACCACACTTCCATCAAACCAAAGAAGTTGTTTGTTAGGCCACTTTTCCCATCTTCTGATAGCAGAAACAGGCCCTGTGTAATCCTCCCAACCTTGATTTTATATGACCCCATTTTTTGTCTGAATCATGGCTTTTGTGGATTCAGGGGGCATTCTAGTCATTTGGACCATTGAGCATCAGCTCTTTATACTTTTACTCAACTTCTGGGGTGGCTCTTTTCTAGCATTTATGGACATTTATGTAAATTTCTAATACTTTCAAGCGCATCTAGATTGTCCCACCATATGAAGAATACAATGTACACTACTGTAAAAACAAGGGATTCATGTTGGTTTGAAATCAAATGAAGCCATCACAATTCTTCTTTTTCTCTTAAAAGGTTGTAAATGGAATTGGTGAAAGAATGGGTTTCTACAAAAGGCAGGTAAATATCATGAGACGGTTGCAATAGAAGAATAGGTGGATGGTAGTTCTTGCTGAAGACTTGAATAACACCTTTTCATTGCCTACAGATCTACGTTCTAATATGATAGTGCAAGATGAATTGACCGTCAGTCCCGAGTTTCACTGAGTCTATCTTTGGATGCACAAGTCCATTGAACTGCAAACATTCTGTTTAACCAAGAGGAAATGACAAATTTTATTGATGCTTCCTCTATCTTAATGAGCAAATATCCCTCAGACTGCAGTTATGTCTCTTTCAAGTTTCAAGTCCAACTAGGAAGTAACAGAATTTCAATTTGGAGAAAAGAGCTTTCAGTATGAATGTCATGGAAAGAAATACAGTTTGGTTAATTCTCCTTTATTAGGCTAATAATTGCAATTCAAAATGATGAGGCATTGCTCCCTGATAGTTGTAGAATTTTTAAATTTGAATACCACAAAATTGTTACTTGAGGGAAGGGGCTTGTTTTACTAAAATGTTTACAAACCCATCATATGGTATAAAATCTCCATATGAAAAATTGTATTGGATGGGTATTGAAATCATATGTATCAGGACGTCCTGGAGTGGTTTTTTACTGATTTAGTGCAGCGTTGGCAAAATATACAAAAACTTTTCCCTCGCCCCAGGTAAAAATATTTTCGTGTCAGATTGTTACGAGGTGAACGACAGCAAAATCATCTGGTCCGTTCGTTGTAGAAGAAACTTGCATGACTGGGAAATCTCTGAATTCGCCGAGCTGCTGGACTGCTTATCTGCCACTCTCCCCTCTCCCTATGCTTCAGACAGTCTGTTATGGAAACCAGAAAAGTCTGGCCACTTCTCTGTTAGATCTCTGTTCAGCAATATATCTGCCAACAGGTCTCTCTCTCAGTCCAACCACGCCCCCTTCCTATGGAAATATGCTGCTCCTCCTCGGGTTGTGACTTTCGGTTGGCTTGCTGGCAGAAAGAAGATCCTCACCATTGATAATCTCAGGAGAAAAGGGATGATAATCCCCAATATCTGTCTCTGTTGCATGCGGGAAGAAGAAACGGTCGATCACCTCCTCGTGAACTGCTTTTTTATTTCGTCTATATGGGCTGGCTTCTTTCGCTCCTTCAACATCTCTTGGTGCTTGCCTGAGAAGGCTGACTTTCTGCTCCGAGCATTGCACGGGGTGCAAATCATAAAACAAAAAACAAAACTCTGGAGGATGGCTGTTCTCACGGTCTGGTGGTTTGTTTGGGAAGAACGGAATAACCGCTGTTTTTGTGACTCAGCTAACTCTGCAGACTGTGTTTTGTCCAGGGCTAAAAGAGTCTTAATCGAATGGGCCTCTCATGTTGAAGCTCTTAATGATAGCGATTTTCTCTTCTTAGGTTTTTAGCCTTGATCTGCTATCACAGTGGATCTCTTGGTTTCTGTTTTGCTGTTTTTTCTCTTTAATACAATCGTTACTTCTCAATATACACACACACACACACAAACTTTAATATATACCATTAGTTTTTAGACAGCCATGTATCAGAATTTTGAACCATGTATGGCTCACTCATTGCATGCTTTATCTGAGTCCCTTTCAACTGTTGGATTTTTCATGACTTGTTAGTGTTGGCAAAGGAATCTGACTCCTTACCATGCCATTCTTTTGAATGCAAGATCAATTCTTTGGCCAGTTACTTTTATGTCCAATCTCACATTTAAGCATGTAGCAAGCTGGTTGTGTGCATGTGTATGCAAAATCATCATGACATTAGTTTTAGTCTGAATGCATAGATTAAGTTGAATGTGATCAATCTTCAAGGTGGTATGTAACACTTAGCTTTGTTGAATGTAGGATGGCCATTTAAGAGTTTTCAAGTGGCCTAGTATGGAAGTCCTTCTTGATCAGCCCGATGCCCATGCCTCTGTGAAAGATTTGGATTTCAGGTACATGGAAAATGTTTGTATATGTCTGGACTCTGTACTATAGTTAAATAGCATAGTAGTTAGCATTTACAAACCATGTCAGTTTGCTTGAGAGTGCTAGAAACCCTAGTTTTTTTTATATTTTTTTTTAAATTCAGATCCCTTTGTTCTGATTTTATTTGTTATATTGAATATCTTGATTGTTTATCAGACTTCTCAGACTTTCTCATGCAGTTCTGATGGAAATTTTCTAGCATCTTTGGGAAGTAGTGGTCCTTGTCGGGTTTGGGACCTAACCTCATTGATGGTTGTAGCCAATTTGCCAAGAGAAAATGTGAGCAGCTTGTTTTACTTAACTGTTTTTTCTTTTTCTTTTGATAGGCAATCTAGGCTTAAACCCATTACCTCTGTTGAAACACACCCTGTCTACCATTGAGCTGTGGGCTCGAGCCCATTTTACTGATTCCTTAAGTACATTTTTGGAATTCCTTTTTTTCTTGTATCTTTGAATCTAAGCTGGATATGTCTGTCAAATTCAGGGTGAGGTTTTCGGGTTCTGCCGTTTTTCTCGTAGTAGTGATGATAATCAAACCCTATATGTGACTGCAATGCAAGGTGAAGTTCCTGATTCGAATAACAGGTTCTCCTTGATTGCTATTGTTTCATATGTTACTGATTTTGAAGCTGTTTCACAGGCCAGCATGGGAGCATTGTCTCTTGGAACACCATATCATGGGAGAGAGTTGGATCAAAGAAAATAGTCCGTGACCCTATTTCTGCTTTCAATGTTTCAGCTGATGGAGAACTCCTTGCAGTGTAAATTTTCAATTAATGCTTCTTATAGAAGAAGAATTTTGATTCCGTTTTATAGGCTTTGCTGCATTAATCTGGAAGTTTTCCTTCACGACATAGCACTAACACATAACCTCCTGACACGAACACATAATTTGACACATAACCAGTACATGAGACCCCCAATGGATCAACCTCATAACAGTAACACAATCTGGGACATAGAAAATGGTTTTGTCTTGTTGGTTGCACAGTGCCACAGTCTTTGGTGTGATCGATGCCAAAATCTTTGGCTTGATCAATCCATGAGTCTCTTCCAGCAGTGTTTTAAAACCAGGCCAAACATTGAACGAGTAAAGCTATCGATGCAGTGCAAACAGGTTCAACTGCTAGTAAAACCTATCTCGACCGTGACATCATAATTTAGTGTAGATTGTTTATAGAACAGAGCTTTCTGTCTTATTGCTTTTCTAACACCTAAGATATCTGTTTTTCCAAAAGGATAAAAAAGCTATGTTCCCTTGTTGTAGCCCTGGTGTATCATGGTAATATGGTATGCTACCCTTGTTTGAATCATACATCCTACAGAAGTAGACTGATGTTCTTAGTAGAACATCATAGAAGTATAAGCAAAATCTTCTCTATAACCCGTCAGAAACAGCTGTGAGTTGATTTTTTTTATTTTTTTCCCTTCCCATCTGGTACATTCCTGCATTTCAATCTAGGCTTTAGTCCAGTGCAAGGGTAGTTCATAAATGTGAAATAGTACATCCTTGTGCTTCCCAAGTACAAAACTGAAGGGGACTAGTATCATAATTGATCTGTAGGCTAAGGACCTTTTTGGATGAATTCCAAAATGAGAATGCAGAATGGGGCCCCAAACCTGCCACATTTCATGGGGTGCGGCATTTGTGTTCCATCCAGCAAATGCAATTGGCGGGGTGCACTAAACACTCCTGTCCCCAAAGCCACCCAAAAATGGGGGTGCCATGGCAATGGGTCTGGCCCGTTATCTTACCGTCATCACTCAAGATGGTGATGCATGTGTCCGCTGACATTTTCTCATCCTTGCAGACAGCACCTAATGTATAACTCATGCTAACTTTAATTTTCATGCAACATGCATAATACGGTATGGAGAAGTTGAGATTCTGTTGTGAACTCTTATCCACTCTTCCTTTCGAGTTTTCATTCCAATAAATTTTGGTCATCACTTCTGTTTCACGAATTATCTCAACTGTTTTAACCTTTGTGATTAATACGCAGTGGGACAATTGAAGGAGACATTGTAATAAGAAACTCCAATATGCAAGTCCACACAACTGTTAAAAAAGCACACCTTGGACTTGTTACAGCATTGGTTTTCTCCCATGATTCCAGGTTCCCATCTCACCCTTGTGTTTGTCATACTAAATGTTTCATGAGCTTGACATGCAATGATCTACGGCCATGGTTCAAATTATTGGTTGAATGGGACATGGGCCTGCCGAGACATTTGCATTAATCAGCTCGATAGAACACTTCTTTCGGTTTTTCTTTTTTCTTGATCCAATAAGATCAAGAAATAGTAAAAAGAAAAAATAATAATAATAATTATTATTATATATATATATATATATATATATATATATATATATATATGCAAAGAACTGTTGTGAGTGATTTTAAATATTTTTGGGATAGATGTTAAAATTATGAAAAAGGTTTTCTAGTGAGGCTACACCTTTAAGTGAGCATTTTATTCTCCATCATTTCCATCTCTACCTTACAGGTGGAATGTGTTTAATGAGATTGAGACTGTTCATTTAGTCGGCCATCATGTAAATGAGCTATCATGATTTTTATTTTTATTTTTAAAGTGGGTCCATCTACTTGGTGAATCGACTCTGGTTGATGGAACAACATATAGGCAAGGGAAGTTGGCAAAATAGCCGTTTGCAAAAGGACTGGCTCCAACGGCTGAGACGGGAGATCCAGTCCCTAAGTTTTGTGGTGTGGTCAAGTACTCGATATCATATGCAGACTATACACCACGGGACCTCTTCCTGTAATGTACTGGGATAAATGCTACGATAATGATGGCGGTGGTCCATCCACATGCTGGCCCACTAGGTTCACTTCACCTGAGAGATGGGGCCGATTATTGGTGATGGTATTAATGGAAAGCAAACTGCTTTTGCTTAAGGTGACAGTCATGCCAGCAATTCTATTAGGTAATGCTTGGAATGGTAATTCATTAATGAGAAATCTAATACTAACAATGACAAGATATTCTGTTGTCATATTTTTAACAACGCAGTCTACTCTTTCTAACAAAAAAATTGTTCTTTGGTTTAAATGCAGGGCTGTGGTTTCTGCATCCTTTGATTCGAGTGCAAGGGTGACAATCATTGAAGACAAGAAAACGAATGGTCTGTATTTATTGTGAATTTCGGCTATTTATAGATTTGGATCTTAACGTTTTGGCGAGTGTCTGTTGCATTCTTCTTAGCATCTGCTTATGTTTTTGTAGGGTTGAGCATATGGGCCATCATCTTGATTATTTTACTTGCGATTGTCGCGTACTTTGTGAAGCAAAAAGGAGTCCTTCAGTGATCTTTCCATGATGCTTGCCATGGCCTCAATGAGCAGTACTTTTTACAGAGTATTGATGCGTACTTTGTAAAATGACTTTAAATATAGGCACATGAAAAGGCTGAAGATGGGCAGTTCCAAGATTTCACCAGTGGGAGATGTGCCTCGGAAGACCAGTAATCCCATGTCCTGGCCTCCACAAAATGGATATGGTGACATTGTGTTTGGTGTATTAATGGTTATTTTGATTGTGATGCTTTGGGAACATATTCAATTTTGTTATTGGACCTCTTTTTTTGTTTTCCTTCAAATACTTTTATGATGAATCCGTCAAAGTAGTCTTGATTTTCTGGGAGTGCCAATCCTCATGCATCCCAGAGTAGCACCATTGCCACCTAGTATAGCACTTCTGTTGAAAGGTATGTGGCATGTCTCACAGACCTCATATGTTGTTCATGCTATACTTAACAACCTGAAAACCTGTGCACCTTCTTGTGCTGCTGGACTGAGTTACACCACAAGGGCGATTCATCATTGCCAAACGAGCCTTCTAGCATGCAGTTTCTTACCACGGCTCCCAGAGTTCAACCTTGGCAGTGTGAAAAGGTCCAGTCATGTATATTAGTCTTTGGCAGTAGCCATTGTCACTCGCATCACCAGTAGTACTTGCCATTGTGAATGTTTACCTACATGAGTGGCTATTGATGGAAATGGAAGATCCATCTTACTGTTTACCATGCTATGTTTGGACGGTTAGCACAATTTGGCTGGCCCTAGAAGTCACATTAAAAACAAAAAGAAAGGAAGTAAGAAGAAATGAAAACCCTATGCAATATTTGGCTCTAATGCCAAAAGTTATTTTATGAAGATTCACAAAAGCGAAAGGTGGCACTGAGCTGAGTCAGGAGGCCACCCCATGAGCCCAATCCAGATTTGGGCCTTGCATGCTTGGCCTGATCAATTTTGGTTGGCTTTGGGTAGAAGCATGTTGGCCCGTTCTGGCCCGACATGACCTGACTTTACATTTGCATGTTTATATCCTACCAATATGAAATATACCATCCCACTCTTCAGCTAAGCAGAATGCTGACAGTGGGATATGCGGATTTTTATCAATTTTCAGGCTGGGTAAGGTTGGGCCCTGGCCCAACCACATTTTTAAACTTGGACTTCAGCCGTTGTGCTGGGCCTGTTAGCTTGGGCCTGGGTTTTAAGTACGGGCAGGACTCTATCTAGCTGGCACATTCCACCCCTAGGAGAAAAAAAGAAAGGAGAGCTTAAGCAATCCCTCCATATGAGAGGGTCAAGAGAGGAGACAAGATGCAACATTTGGATGAAGATGAGAGCACGGTCTTCACCATTTGGGATGAAGATGGGAGCGGTGCTCTGCAGGAGCATGGTTTCACATCCAACACTTTCAACAGTTAGTGAAATTACTTTCAAGTCCAATTTGAAAGTAATGTGGTTGCAGAATGGAGCTTCGTCCTTCAATATAAATTACAGAGGTAAATCCAAACTAGCCATCTCTCCTTTTCTTTTTACTTTTTCTTTTCCTTTTTTTTTTTTTCCTTTTTTTTTTTTTTTTTTTTTCTGAACAGCATCATTTCCACTTTGTTAAACTAAGAATTTGCAATTTCGTTAGCCAGTTCATCCAAACCCAGCCTAAAACAAGAAATGAAAACTGAATTCACAAGACACCACAGTGCCTCGTGCCATATCAGTCTGTTTAGAGAGGCCCTGAGACCTCGATGTTCAATGCCGTGCAGATTCACTGCTTTAAACACTAGTGGTTAGAGCAATCTTCCAACCTTTCCCCTTTTTTCAAGATAATATACAGATATTAGCATTTTTCTGCAGCCAATTACCATAAAAGATCACATGGGTGACTGAGATCAAAGAACCAAACAACCCAAGAACCTGCAAGATATACAGTTGAGCCCCCTCACACACCTCTGGAAACCTTGATCTCGCAAATTCCAGCTATCAGTGACCATTGGAGAAATCAAATGGTAATTATATGTGGGATTTCTTTCATACGATGGGGGCCTGTGCCCATGAAGACTATGACCCATCTGTTTCCCTAGACAGATCGGCCTTCTCCGCTCTGTTTGGATTCCAGATTCCTTGAAGTCCTGAACCTGACACTATCTGTGGCTGCATGAACCGAACGTGAGAAGGCCCAGATGCAAGCATCCCACGATGATGAAACGGCCATGGATTTTGCCTCTCGTTTGAAGATGACGAACCAGAAAACTGAGATACCTTTTGAGCAGCACTACTCTTTGGGTCTATTTCAACCCTCTGATTGAAATCCATAGCTTCAGAGAGAGTCTCATTAATGTCAATGCCTCCATCGTGCTTCTGAATTTTCTCTCCTTCTGGCCTGAAGGGAGGGAAGCCAAACATGTGCTGGTGCTGGGGCAGTCTGTAGGCCCCTTGATTCAGGACCTGGTGATCCATATTCGCTACTCCATATGGCACCAAAGGTGGACCATGGGAGTTGCTTTTCCTGTTCACCTCCTCTTTGCCTCTGGCCTGAGATTCCATCTCAGAAACTTCTGCCATTTTACATGGTTTAATAACTTCCGGCTGTTTTTCTTTATCTTGTTGAACGGCTGAAGGAGGAGGAATCTCAGTGGTGTCAACTCTAGGATTCGAAGAACGGCCTGAAGCGATCGTTGTCGTGGGGAATGCCTTCTCAGGAGGAACGGCAGGCGTGTAATTGGGTGGGAGCAGATCGTCCCAATTCTCTAGAAGCTCTTTGTAGACTTTACGAAGAGTAACTTCGGTGAGACCCGTTACTTTGCAGATCTCAGCCTGGGTTTTGCGTTTGTCTTCTAGCTGGCACGCGAGATATATGGCAGCCGCAGATATACTAATAGGGTTCCTACGCGTGCAGAAGCATTTGTTGATTACAACTTCTCCAATGTGTGTAGCAAGTTCCTGAGAAGATCATAACAAGTTGTCTATCTCTTGATGAGAATAAAGATTATATGCTTTTGGGGTGAAGTCTCTTTTCTTTTTCTTTCTTTCTTTGAATGGTAACAAATTGTGAAGTCATTTTCAATGAAAAATACCTGAGCAGACTTGTTGAGTTGAAGGAGAGTGCAGAACCGCGGCATGTGAACCGATATGGAATTGCTGTTAATGGGTTGGCTTAGTTGTAGGGCTTCACCAAGTATTTTGATGTACTTTCCAATCTCCTTCTGAGGAAGGTTGGCTGCAGTCGAGATTTCCTATTTCAGGAGAAGCTGGATTAGATCTCCTAATAGTGACAAAAATATTGAGCAGTTATGATGCCAGCATATAAGTTAGATCTTCGTAAGAATGCAAAATGACAGAATTAAACATATGCAAACGAAATGATCATAAAATAGGGATCTTTTATTTCAAAGAAGTTGAGAGAAAATCTCTATTTTCTCTGAAGTGAGTCTGTCTACATTCCAAGTTTATGAATAAAAGTAAACAGTGGAAATTTAGTTCAATAGAGAATGCTTAAGAAATTTAGTTAGAGAGAGAGGGGGGTTATCTATTAAAAGGAAATTCCCGATAAACATAGCCATGAACATCCGCTACTTCATTTACCTCATTTGCCTCCCCCTACATGGGCAATAAAATGTTTTACATAGATGTAATAAGGCAGAACTCATTAAACACAAAACTGAGATCCAAGGCTTTATACATAGAAACCCGAGGTCAACCGGACGCACGCACATGCACTCGAAATTTAGTTTTCAAACACCACCTAATGGACAATTCCACCAATGAACACCACCTCACAGACAATTCCACCAGCGAACAATCGCTAAATGCAAAAGTTCACTGCCAATTATGGCCATCGAATCTCTAAGGAAATTGGATACATTAATCTCTCTGAATTCTTTCTTTCTTTTTTTATGAGGCCCACCTAATAATGCTACTTTTAATCCTTTCGGCAATCTCTGGCACAAACATTCTCTGACCATTAAAATAGTCAATCACTCCTCACTTTCCATATCTGTCAACAAACTGCAAATGGGAGCATTCACCACACAATTCTTCCTCTCCTGAGACGGACCCAGAACCCCAATTGATGAAAGCTTTCCTCAACTCACTTTGGATGACCCAAATGAGACCAGAAAGAGCTAGGCATACCTCCCACATAATTTTCACCACCTCAAAGTGAATAAAGAAATGATGAACAAGTATTAGGGAGCCTATGTTGTTGGCTTTTAAGATGGCGTAAGGTAAGGATTTTGCTGGTTATGGATGTCCAAGCAAAAGCCTCAACTTTAGGAGAGACCAACGAAACGCAAATTGAAGCAAAGAGAGAAGATTCCCAAGTAGCCTTAAGATTTTGAACGATGATGTGGAAAATTTGCCATTCACCACATGTTTCCAAGCTCTTGGACCATCAAAATTTCTAGGAATAAACACGTCTTCTAATATCTCTATTATTTTCCATTAAAATCCCAATTTCTGACAAAGCATGAACATTAGTCGCACAGCTTTGTTCTTCATTGGCCATTTAAGGGTATTTGGAAGCAACTTCAACTAGAGAAGACTTTTGAATAGGATAAAACTGTACATCTTATGAAAAGAATGGAGTCACTTCCTGAATTGTTTGGTTGGCTTTTAAGAATAGCTTTACATAAGGTTGAAAACAACTCTACAACCTTTCCAATCATGGCATTTTACTGAATTGTAAATTGAGAAAAGCTATCTTAAATAGAAAATGACGGTTTTAACGAACAGTAACAGTAATGGCCCAGATTAGTGTTTGACTTGCAATATGTAGAACTAAAATGGAGTGTGCATAATAGGTTTTGTTTTTTTTGTTTTTTTTTTTTTTTTGTATTTTCAGGATACCAGTTACGAAATGAAATAACGTTACATTGGCTATCCTAAGTATTTCCATTCTTGCATTGTATTCAGCTTCTATCAAACACCACTTACAAAATTGCCTCCTAGCAATTGTATTTTGTATAAGCTAATCCCTCTCTCTACACGTCCCCACACTTTGGGAGTATCCCATTCTCAACTAGACACCATGCACAGGGGAGTGTGGAAGTTTATGGAGGGGGAAGGGTGGGATTTCACTTCCCTGTAAGCGACTTAGAGACTAACGTTTGAAATTTTGAAATCTCTCCATTGAGGGGGAAACACTCCTCATTTACAATAGTTGTGATAGCCATCACAGCACCTACAACAGAGAGGGCAGCAAAGCATCCATTACACCACCTACAGTAGCCAGAGAAGCAGCCAATGGAAGAGCAGAAGCCATTACATCAGCCACCTTTAGGAACGTAATCCAAAAAAGATAGTTGTGATGTGATGCTTCCTCTTCTCCCCTTCTTTTTTACACTAAGAGAAAGTGGGATTAGGGCTGTCAGTGGGCTCGGCCAAGGGTTGGCTTTGGCAAGGATTTGAACTGCTCAGGCAGGACCTGATCAAAACTTTTATTTACATGGCCCAAACCCAGCCCATTAACAACACTAGGGACTAGGCTGATCCATACATGTGGCCCGACTTACTTTGTGTCAATGGGTCAGGCCCTTTGTCATGCTCACTAGAAAAGGTGGGCCAACTAATCAGTTATTTCTGTATATGTCCAGCCCATTCAGTGAGTTGGAACACCTAATGAGTGTCAGACACACAAGGCATCTGAACGGTGCATCAGATGCACTTAATGGGGCGCCCAAAAAATCAGCTAGATGCAAACGCAATTGGGCCACGCCATCAAGATCGGGTGTAAAATCACGAATATAAGTAAAACCTTTTAAGTCACATAGTGCAGCCCATATGAGTTTTGAAGTGGCCCGATTTTTGGGTTGTCCCTTTTTCCACATGAAGTGCACGTAATGAACAGGTTGGGTGGCATGCGAACAACATGCCTGCACATAAACATCCCTAGAATCAGTGTGGATCAAGCTCCTGATCCTAGAATCAAATTATTTGAACAATAATAACCTTTGATTTGCTGATGCTTGCTTTTCTGAATTATGATCTACGGTATTTTTTCATTTGGTTGTCCATCAAATATCCACTAAGAGTCGGGTATCAAATCGATGTAATTTCTGATTTTTCAACAATCTTGAGTTGTTATTCACAATTTGTATGGTCCGACAAGAGTTACTTTTATGGTACGTGTAGAATTTCTCTGTGGCATGGATATCACTCAAAGTGTTGCCAAAAGGGAGAAAATTTTAAAATGAAATAAAACCCTCCAGCTCGCTAGTTCATCAATAGAGTTGGTCGAGGCGGTGCAGTGTCAACGAGATTTCGATCCCTAATTAAACTTTAGTAATAAAAACAAGAAAAATACATTTCCTTATAATATGCGTAAAGTGGTTCTGAACGGGCAGACGTGTTCTCTCAAAAACAAATCTGGTCCATTAAGCAGGTGTGCTATAATGTTAGAAATAGTTCAAAAGTTTAGAAAACATCAGCCACAAATTTGTTTTGTGAGAAGGGCTTACCTAAAAATTGGACCAACCTAATTCTTGGGGAAGAGCATCTAATAGTGGTAGTTTTTTTTTTTTTTAATGAATGGATCATATCTCTGGTACTGATGCGCCAGGCTGGCAAATGTATGGAACGTGCATCAGCTGCCTTGTGCACACATGTGGACTTAGCAAATCTCTCTTTATTCGCAATGTGTTGCCTTGAAATGATGGTGCTTGGCTTCAACAATGTTTTACCATCCATCCATCCAATTTTTTGTTAATCAAATTACTGATTGTCGAATGTCAGGTTAACGTGTTGGATTTAGATTCCGGTACGGACTTTAATGTCATGGCTGCACCACGGCCAGTGCATTGACGATTGCTTGGCTTGAGGAAAACCATATGCTAGAAGAACCACAATGGCATTGACGAAATTGGATCAACACTAAAGCTATGGATGAGACTGTTAATGGACTAGGGCCAACATGCTACAATTGTATTCATAAGCGTGACGAGACCTTAATTCACCTAAGTGACACGGTATCCAAAAAAAAAGTAACCTATAAGGCACATTCAGCGTGTCTCTACAAAAAAAAAAAAAAATTGTAATTTTCCTTTATGCAATTAGTCATCACGTTAAGAACCATGTCATGCAGCAACATTTCAACCATTCGGAGGAAACAATTAATTGCTACTTCAGCAGGGTACTTCACACAATCGTCGAGCTACATAGAAAACTTTTGAAACCACCTAGAAATGAAGTGCCTCCTGAAATAATGAATAGTACAAAGTTTTTATGTATTTTCAGGTTAGTAAGTAGGTACTTTTCATTTTATAGTTGTCATCTTAAAAACTAAAATAATAAACAACTCATAAGCTATAGTTCCCTATTTTAACATTGTGTTCCAACCATAGACGCACATACATTCCAGCGATGGTCCCTTTAAAGGATCAAGCTAAGTCGCGTAATTGAAATGGATTCATTTCCCAGAATGTGCTAACAAGATACTCTTTCGATTTAAATTTTCAATACATACAAACAGGGTTGGAAGGATCAACATCGGATTCATGTATACTGACAGATGCTCTCACACGAGAAGACAAATTGACTGTCTCAAAAGGTATTAACTCATGTCAACCCCAACTCACGTCAACCCATACATAACTATTAATAAATATGCAGATTAAAATTAATGACTTCCAACCTATGTTCCTTGTAGGTAAATACTACTTAGTTGATTTTAATTTTCCAAACATGTCCCTTTTTAGCATCATTTCATGGAGTTCGACATCATCTAAAGGAATTCAGGCAAAGTTGTGAGCCTAAGATGGAGGAGTTGTTTAATCTTCAGTCTTCATCGTTATAAAATGCTATAGAACGTGCCTCTAGAATGTTGAAGGCACAATATCCTATACTAATATACAGGTGAAGATAGTTTTTGCATTTGTATCTTACATAATCATCATATTATAAACAAGAGTCGTGATTCATAGCCTGATGTGGAGAATAACAATGATAGCAATGATGATAAAGATGGAGGCAATGTGGACAAAGATGAAAATAGTGAAAAAGAAAATGAAAGTGGCTTAAAAAATGACTCCACAAGGACTAAAAGAGAGAAACAGATATGAAAAGAATTTAGACTAGGGCTTGTGTGTGCTACGTGAGCAAATTGTAAATCAAGACAGAATGTCAATTGATTGTTTTCAAAAAAAAAATTGTTTACTTGAGAATATAAATGTTGATGCACTCATTGTTACTTGGCATATGAATGCATTAATTTGTTTTTTTTTTCATTTCATGTAACATTCCTAGCACCATTTCTACTTTGCTTCCATATATCTTATATAGCTTGGAAATGTGTAATTATATAAAGCATGTCACAACATTCAAGGGTAAGCAGCAGTAACCGAAAGGCACAAATCTATTGAACTCTATACGTGGATGGACGTATGACAAACGTATTAGTCGAGGAAGTATTATCAAGGAAAAATTCCGATAATTCTTTTAAAGAGGCTACTATGAATAAAGTAGCAAAACATGAAAGATATATTTTGTGTGCAAGTGACTGTTGATAACTGTAAGAACCAATTACGAACATTGAAAAAAAAAAAACTATAAGTTGATAAAGATTGCAATGAGCAAAAGTTGCTTCAATTGGGATGATGAAAGAAAATGTGTGACTGTTGAACCTGAAGTTTGAGCTGAATTTACCAAAGTGGATAAAAGAACATTGAATATTCAACATATTTTTATGAGATACTTGTGGAGTATTTCATTTCTGAACTCTTTTTGTCTCATAGACTGAAGTCCAAAAAATTAGAAATAAGCCATTCCCACAGTTAAAGGAGTTTGAAATAATATGTAGAGACGATTCTGCTATGAGCAATACAACATGTACTCCAGCTAAAGCGCAAGGAGAAGATATCCTCCAATCTCACTCCATGGATGACATCCTATAGTCCCCATACCCCTCCAGATGATATGCACCATTTGCACCCATGGATGATTCATATTCGAACGGGAAGCGTCCTCAACTTGAATACTCCAAGGAAAATGGTCAACCAAATGTAGGAACCTCAACTGCAGGGCCAGCAAAGAAGAAAGTTACTCTCACGACGAGTGTCATGCATAAATCCGATGGCATCTGCCAATAAGAGACATGCATTTTTTTTTGCAATCGAAACGGTGGAAATTTTGTGGGAGGAGTTAAGGAAATTTGACAACCATCGATGAGGAAATGGTGTATAGGGCCTATTCATTCCCTGTAGAACGATCGCATTTAGCCAAGACATTCCTTAATAGAGTAAACCCTAGCGAGAAACATATACAATTAGAGAAAATGATTCCAAAAATAAACATTTTTATTGATGCGCTTTATTTGTTGGTAGTGGATTGTGCTAATGAAGACATGTTTAGATTTATTATTAATATTTTAATTCCATTGTTTCTTATATTAAGTTATTGCTCCACATTACAAGCATCTCGAAATGTTGGCTCACTTTTGTATCCCATTTGATGATTGGTTTAGCCTAAAAATCAGCTTAAATATTCATCAAGATAGAGCTCAACCTAATGCCATATTCTATGGCGAGGTTTCTTATATGATTAAAAGATTTTGGAACGATTCAATACTCCCAAGCACTGGATTTTCAGGTGAATTTCAGTTACAACTCAAAATCTTGCAGGCATCCAAACGACCCCTAATCCTCCAATTTAATGGCCACTGATCCAGACAATCCAATCCATTGATTAGTTATGGTTGACCCACTGAGAAATTCTAACAGTAGGAAATAGAAGCTCTAATTTATTGGATTTAGCATAAAAGAGAAGGAAACTAAACTACTCAGAAAAAAAAAAAAAAAAAAGAGCCTGACAGCTGAAAATTAAGTAAAAACGAAACAAAAACTTAATTTATACCAAAATCTTAAGTACCCAAATCACAGAACAGAAAGAGGCAAGACAAAGTGACAATACCTGCAGCGTCCTGGGCTCCTGGGCCTCACGGATAGCCTGCACGAGGGCAGCGGTGGCGAGCGCCTCGACACTGCGGTTTCTCAAACAGGTGGTGGAGGAGCAGTTGCGGAAGAGCTGGAATGCGTGGTCGGAGATGTCGTGGTCAACGCCCAGGATGGACGCGACATCCACAATCTGGAGGTAGGCCCGGAGATTGTCGACGACAACAACAGGGCCTGTGCCCGGTGCCGGCGCAGGTGACGAATTGGGGTTGGGGTTTTGGGAGGAAGAGTCAAGAAGGGAGCGCTCGAGCTCGGCGAGGTGGCCAGAGAAGGAGAGAGAGGAGGAAGCGAAGATTGGGGTGTGCTCGAGGGACCAGGTAGAGAAGGCGGTGATGAAGCCGGTGGGCTCGAAGGGATCTTCTTCTTCTTCTTTGACAGTGGCGATGCCTTGGGCTTTTTGGTGGGCCTGTGGGCCCAGGAAGAGGTCGGGGGTGACGAGGGAGAGAGGGGAATCTACGGCTCGGAGGAGGAAGAGATCGTGCGGTTGGGATTGGCGCTCCTCCACCACTCGACCGCACGAGCTGCACTCCGTCACTGACCTTCCCCAGGAGGTGCTCACGCACCTCCCCTGCGCACCAGAGCAGTACGGGCAGCTCATCCTCCACATTTTCCAACTGTCGGAGGAGCTGCTGAGAGCTACCTGCGGTTGGGAGGAGCTTTTTTCTTTTTTCTTTTTTCTTTTTCTATTCCGTGCGCGGTTGTTGCTAATGTGCGCCGCTGGATTCTACGTGCTCAGTACGCCATCTTTGCTATCGTGCGTCGCTGAATTATCCGTCCCAATCGCTCCCATCCGTATTCTCTCCTGCTTGTAATTTAAACCTGAAATCCTAGGAATTACAAACTCGAGAAAAAATATAAAATAAAAATTCACTTACCTGTCAATGGGCCGGGTTAGGGCCGGGCTAAGCTCTATCTAACTCCAGTACTCCACCCGCATTGTTAAAAGTCCAAATTCAGCCGGAGCTTATGATGGGCTAAAATAGTCTAACCCTAGCCCGGCCCAAGCCCGAGCTTAATAGCTAAAGTAAGGATGCGCAAATGCCGCCTTTCTCCACCGCTTGCGGACGGCTTCTTCCCATTGCAAAGAGAGGGAGAGAAATGGGATGGTTTTGTTGGAAGTGAAGGTGAGAGAGATGGGAATGGGGACCGAACAAGATGCATTTGAGAGTGGACATCATGATGGACGTCTTCTCCTTGCAGATCAGGCCTTAGTAGAAGAGATTCACTAGGACCATTGATTCCTTCTTCTCTTTTGGCTTCTTCGGTGGGCTTATGCTCTTGGGAAATCTCTGCTATTGCCTGGCCAGTCATTTTGGGGATAATGCTAGAGGGAAATTCGATTTTGAAATTTTGGAATATGATGCTAGGGGAATTTTTATTTTGAAATTTTGGAGGATAGAAGGGGTTTGCTTAACCAGTAAAAAATGTAAATCCTACCGGGTTGGGTCGAGCCGGGCTGACGGGCTTTCAGACATTTATGTCCAAGCCTTTCCAATTTAAAAACGGGCCTGACTTTCCAGCCCGATCCCAAAAGCCCGACTGACCAAACTGGCCAATTGACTCCCGTTAGTCAATTATAGTGGTAACGTTTGAAATTTTTGAATCTCATGCTAACCTCTGATGATCTCTATACTTCCAGCTGGATGTAACAGTTTTTCAGTACATTTGAAATTCTCAGGGAAATATATATATATAATATATATATATATATATATATATATATATATATATATATATATATATATATATATATCCACGTCCTTTCATATTATTCTCCTGTACTTTTAAAGTCTTCAACTTATAACAAGTCTCACTCTTTTAACTAACTAATGCATTTCTTGCCTCTCATTCATCTCAACGCTCACATTTCAGCTGCACTCAATCTTTAAATACGTTGTTTTTTAACTTCCTAACATTTTCTTTTATAAAACATAACTGGTCTTATAGCCATTTTACTCATTTTTCTTTTAAACTTGAGCAGTACATGACGAGCATATTTCCATTTCTTCCACCCAGCTTGAATTCTATATACGATGTCATTCTCAAAGTTCTCCACTCTCATGAATTGTGACCAAGTCATTGAACTAACTCATTCATAACTGGCGCAATTCCTGCTCTCAACTGCACACGACCATTTAGCCAATTATAAAATCAAATTAGTGTCATTCTCGATTGATTTGAATAATAAGAGAACATTGATCACCTTATTTGCTAGATTCTCCGATGGGTCATGAAACTGTTTGGCTAATGTAACAGACTGCATTGCCATCTTCCTTGGGTTGAAGTTGGCATCTAAACTATGAATTTTTGCGCTTGAGTGCAAGGGTGACTCCCTGCTCAGTCTCATCCTTATTCCAGAAGATGGTGTTGAACTGGAGATCCACCTGCCTTCTGTTGAGTTGCCGCATCCTTCTTGAGAAAATGACTAAGTCACCGATCAAACACATCTACATTGAGGCGAGTGTTGCAGCAGATATTTTGGTTAGATCAACCATGTTTAATTATAGGAAATGGAGGAGTGTGCCTCCTATATATCTTTGCATATCTCTATCACGTATAACATCGGAAGCAAGGGAACATTTTTGCTCATTTAACTAGTTTTTATAAGGCTTTGAAATTTTACAAGACATTAAATGAGATTTTTAAGATAAATAAAACAACAATGAAATTTCAAAATCTGTATACTAATAAACCAATGGCTTGGATTTATCCACGTAGACAAACAGTTTGGATTTTACCTACTTCTCCCCTGCTCTCCTTTTTAGTGCAAGTAGCATGCTCTCACGTCTAGATCCATTTCCCTCCATTTTTCCATCTCCCCTTAAAAATCTCTCCCGATTTCACTCCCTACCTCTCTACACTCCATTTTCCCATCTCCCCTTAAAAATCTCTCCCAACCTCTCTACAAGGCATTGAAAGAAGAAGAAAGGTATGTTTGGGTGCCACTTAAAAATGAGTTTATCTCATTTTAGTTCATATTAATTATTTGTTAAGAATCATTTTTCACGTAAGTGGTGGCTCATTAGTTTTTAATCCCTACTAAAAAACAAACGATCTCTAAAATAAGACAAAACCATGTTCAGTGGCATCCAAACAGGCCCCAATGTGGCACCCCTTTTTGGACAGTTTCACCTTCCATTTACCAATATGCAACATTTGCAACAGGCCTAGTTCGATGATATTGACCTTTCACTTGGTGGGCCCTATCATAGATGGAAGTATACAAATATCACTCATACTGGTCTCTAACCATTTGATATTTTAGCCTTACTAACATGAACTTTGCTATTTAAAAAAAAAAAAAAAAAAACAAAACTATCTATATGAAAAGCTACCAAATGAAGGTTAGGATCTTTCACTCTGAGAGGTTTTTCGGGTATCTCTCATCCAATGTGGGGCTCATCAAATCTACAGTCGGGATCACCAAGCGATGGGCCCACAGGCAACAGTGCTACACTGCATAAAACTCCGCAAATTGGGAAGGCTCAACATAATTCGGCAAGGACTCCCCTTGTGGCACCATGGTTTGGTGATCTAATCAGCCCCGATATTAGTGGTAGATGGCCCAAACTTTCTGGATTGGGACTTTCTAACCCCTTGTTCCGTGGCCCAAATATAGACGGTGGAGAAAAGAATAAAATAACAACCCACATTTCAACCGAAAATAAGCCAAATATCAAACGAGCAGGATCTCTCAATCTTAAGAGATTTTGAGGATGTGGGCCCAGGCGTATGGAAACAACGCAAAGTGGACACTATGATTCCTTGACTGATACATGAGAAGTTTCCTGTTCCGACACCTACTGGGACAAAGATCATTGACCCTGCCTTAACCATCTCAGCTGATCAGACGGTTAGAATCTTGCGAGCAGTTGGCTGCAACCACCTGCCTACATCCCAGAAGACGAGAAATGGTCAACTCTATTTGAAGACAGTATCTCAATATGATTTTATTGAAAATCTATCCCCTAAACCCCTCTCTTAATTGCAATTAAAACCCTTTCCCTGTGAAACAGTCGCACGACAAAACACTTCTTCGGCACTAGAAATCAAGGCCCACCTACTATCACAAAGATCGGGAGGCTGTTTAGTTGATTGAGGGAAAAAAAAAAAAAAAAACGAAGGGAAAACCATTCGCCACATAAATCCCACTTAAGCACCAAGGAAGCTCAATTAATTGAGAAAATCAGATCTAAAGACGCTTCTGCAATTTCTTCAATATGATTTGGAGAACAAAATAACAGTTAAACAACCTAGATGGAGGGTATCGGCAACTAAATCGCGACTACAACATACCCATTTTTCATATCAGTGAAACCTCGAAATTACAGATTGAGCTTGAGATGATTGAAATTCCATGGAGTTGTTCTAGCCTATTGATTGCTCCTAATTTCTGAGCTTACAAATTGCAGGAGATTAAAGAATAACATCACCATAACAGTGACTGCAGTGTTGGGCGTAGGGTTTTGTCATGAAGCTTGGAGGCATCCATCTGGCCTCTGTAGCCAACTCCCATAGAAACAATTAGATTCTAGTACAATGTCTCCAGCACCCCGTCGATGAGTCCGAACTCCAAAGCCTGAGAAGGCAAGATATTTAGTGTGAGACTTGGAATTTAACAATGTATGGTTGATTAAAACAGATATTTAATTTCCGAAGAGCACAGGAGCTATTTTCACCAGGCATGCAGACATAATACCTCGGCGGTGGAGAAGAAGCGATCTCTTTCGGTGTATTGTTGTACTTTCTCCAGGGGTTGACCAGTAAAGGCAGAATACATTAGGTCAATTTTCTAGATCAAATATCACGTAAGAGTGTAAGGAAAAGGATCGCTTATAAGCTCAATAAAATCTGCATAAGAAGATTTTGACTGTGATAAATTCATTGCAGTGTTTGAAAAGCAGGACTTGAAATTCGTCTTCCCAATTTCCCCTCACTTGTTTGAGTCAATGACAATCATGCCATCTGTGACACTTTATGTGAAATTGGAGTTTAGACTTGGCTCTCAGAGACAACAAGAGTCAAGATGCACAAATTCCAAGTAGAACAATATGCATTTGAACATTGCACATCTTAAAATTCCAAAACCTCACATCGAAATCCAGTTCTGAAAGGGTAGAAATTGCTGATTTTTGTATATTAATTAGCTGAAGCAGAATCAGATTTTCCTACCCCGCGTAAATATTGAAGGCTGCTTTTGTGTTAGGATGCTTGGTTCAATTGAACTACTGTTATTTAATACAATAGAGGAAATGTCCAAAGCAGGGCTAGCTACATCCCCATTACAGACTAGTCCCCCACATTTTGAAGGGGTCACTCCAGTGGTACCGGGCAGATGTGGGGCCCAGTGATGTGTTCACAGAATCCAACCCTTCCACAAGATGCATCCTCTCAGAAAACCCCTAGAGCCCAGCCTGATCCAAAACTCATATGGACCACAGCAAAGGGAACATAGAGGGGATGCTCAATGTTGACGGGTGTGGGGGGGTCACCATGTTGTTTATATATAATCAACACCATTCAGACCCCTTCATCCAGTCCAGATGAAGGGTTGGACAAAGATCCAGGCTGTTAAGAGACTCAGATAGGCTCTTGAGAAATTCAAGGGTGGCCGTTCCCTCCTAGGTTGTCCCCTTTGTTGTGGCCCACCTTAGTTTGGATCAGGCTAAGTTTTGGGTGGGTGCAAGGGGTTTTCTTGAGTGATGAACCTGATTGACAGGTTGGATGGTGTGAATAAATAAAGTGGGCCAACAACTGCCCAGTACCACCATAAGCTTACAGTGGTACCGGTACACTGGAGCACCCCCATCTAAATTGCAATTGTTTCAGGTGCAAGTTGAAACGCATGGAATTGCAATTAAAGGTTGGGTCAACATTATGAGCTTACATGGCACCGCCTCGCTTTGGTCATGTCATTACTTCCAGTATTGAATTAGATAATTGCAATTGAGGTCAACCAAGCATCTAAACACATCCTAATTAGCTGGAGTAAATGATTGTCATACTAAATATTGTGACCAGAGAAAAAAGAATATGAATGACATCAGTCATCAATGATTGAAACTTGCAACTGAGTTTTTGGAGGAGAAACTGACATGGCGGGATTGAACAGCTTCATTGACTTGGCGCCTAACATCCTCCACGTGACCCTACAAATGGAAATGCACAAACAAGAGCCAGTTTGTCAAGTGTAATTAGATGAGTTCAGATTTCAACTTTATTATCAATCACACACTTCTGACATGATAGAAAGAATCAGCCACAAAGGTTAAAACATACCCCACAGCCACTCTGCGGTTGATGTATCATGATGCGTGCATTTGGCATTGCATAGCGCATTCCCTTTTCTCCTCCAGCCAGCAGAAGTGCCCCTTGGCTAGCAGCTAATCCAAAACATACCGTACCCACCTTTGGCTTTATCTAAACATTAGAATGGCCAAACGATGCTTGAGGACGATTATATTAGATGATATCCAACGAAATCAGATAATGGTGACAACACTCAGAAAATGATACGATTATTTTGACTATCCATGGATGCAACCAAATGGCATACTTTCCATGTTTTAGATTTATGGTTGTTTGGCTTCATGGACTTGGGCAGCTAGGATTTTCAATCCTGAATTTGGAATCCAAGTCATGTTTGGAGGCTTGGATTTTGGTGGATTTCAAATCCACCTAGGATCAAAATTCCTCAAAAGGAGCCCTTTTATATTATTTGCTAAAAGGTGTGTTACAAAATCCAAGGATTTTCAATCCTCTCCAACTGTCATAACTGCTCTCTACTCCTCCAAATGAAGAGACCTTTTTGAAAATCCAGGTTGCCAATTACAGTTTCTGGATTCCACAGGATTGAAAATCCAGACTGCCAAACACAACCGATAAAATGAAAATCTCAAGAGATTGAAAATCCTGGATTTGGATTCTCAAGTTTTGATCCAAAATCCAAGGTGCCAAACAACCACTTGAGCTAACTTTCAAGTTCTGAGCAACTGCATCCTCCAATGCACAGTTTCATCATATGCAATGACACCTACACTTGGGCTTTAAATTGCACTTGCTGGAACATCCAATAATAATTCAAAGCCTTGCTAGCAAGAGAAATTTATAGTCGCTGTCATTTCATTTTATTGTAATACAGCATGGTGATTCCGTGTTCTTCGTTTATGAATTAAAAAACTCTTGGGAAACACTTTTTTTTTTAATCTATGATCAGAATTTAGCTGTTTTGTCAAGGGAATCCAATTTCTTTTCTTAGTGGATTCCATGTACAATAAAGGGAAAAAAGACAATATAGCTTTCTATTGAGACAATGGATACTGGGGACTAGATGGAATCCTTTGCTATCAAGCCTGCAATAGAATTGGTGACCCGTGGCACACAGAGAAAAACAGTAGATAGAGAACTCAGATCATTCACTATACCATTTACAGGGAATGCCCACTTCCAGGGAGCCAGACATCTACTAGAAGAAACCCATACCATCACATTTCTAGAATCAGCTTCAATAGTACGAGGACCTGAGAAGTGATTCTTGAAGAGAGGCACAGCAACTGTAATCGCAACTATCTTCCCAAGAATTGCATCAAACATGCATTGACCCCAAGAAAGTCAAACTCGCACTGACGATCCCAGATAGCCCCACAAATGCTGGAAATTTCCCGCGTCCTCGTGGAGCCACGGTCGAGATTTAACTTCCACAAACTTGGAGGGGAACAAGACCATGGAGATGGCAACTGGATTGCCTTTTTTTTTTTATGAAGGCAGGGTGTCCCCGCCCCATTTTGAGGCGAAACTATTCCCTGCAGATGCACGCAATCATCCGCAAACCACGTGCATCGGGTTATCCCGGGGAGGGGAATCGAACTCACGTTTGTGGGGAGCACACCCACGACACTTGCCGTTCACCCAAACCCCGTGCGGGTGCAACTGGATTGTCAATGAGCACTCTGAATGACCAAAAATTCCAATTACCTGAATCTGCAGTTCTTATCCCAGTGAATTGTTTTGTCGCACTAGACCAACTTGCGAGGAGTGCAATACTTGATTTGTTCTAGATCAGCCATTGAAGATTCTACCATTTCTTTCCTTCCAGATGTCTCACATCACTGCAGAAGGCCATCCATCAAACTCTTCCCTTAAGACTTCAAAGGACCCCCAATCATTAGTCCCGCCATCATGGTTTTAAGACTAATCTGACTCGGACTCGGACTTGGAATGACCTGATCCAGTTCGAAACCACCTTGGATCTCGATAACTACATTAAAAAGAACATGATTGGAAGATTCTGAAAGCAAGCCGTGAGGCCCACCACGATATCCCTGTGACATCCACTCCTTCCATAAGTTTCCAGCTCACGTTAGGCCACGAGCACAAAAATGAGGCCAATCCAAAACTCAAGTGGGCCAAACCACAAGAAACAACAGGATGGAAACGCCCACTATTGAAACTTTCCTAGCCAGTGCCAGTATGCCATCCAACCCATTCATAAGGTCATTCCCACTGGGATGAAAGTGTAATACTATATATAATATATATATATATATATATATATATATATATAGATATATATATATATATATATATATATATATATATATATCAGCCTGGTCCAAAACTTTCATGGACCCAACGAAAGTTCTAATGGTAAGTGTTCAATCCTACTATTTCTTGCGGTGTGGCCCACTAGAGTTTTGAATTTGAATGATTTTTGAGCTCATGTCCTAACATGAGGTGGTGCAACAAATGGACAGAGTGGATATTTGTTGCACCACAGTGGCCCCTCATAGCTTTTGGAGTACTGATAGGGGGCCTCGATCTGCGTCACCAAGTGATGTAGCACACAGTGGGGCACACCTTTGCTACAAGTGGGCCACATGTGCAAGATGTGGTGGGCCCAATGTGTGTAATTTGGCAATGACATGTGTGGGTGGAAAATTTAAAGATTCCAAGTAGAGTCCAGGCATTCTTCACTTGGAAAATTGTTAAGAAATAAGTGTCATCGCATTTCCCATTATGCGAGGGAAAAGATTCATGGGGAAAAGGGTGTTTAGTTAGGACAATTATTAGTGGGATTCCTTTTGGGCTCTAGGTCCATTTTGCTTCAAATTTGTATGGTATTTAGGCAATTTCATGTGGTCCCAAAGTAATTATTGGATGAGCATGCTTCCTAGAGACTAGAGTAATGTAAATGAGTCTTTTGGGGCAGTTTTACATAAGGGGCAAGGGGAAAATGAATTTCATCAATCCAATCCTCATTTTGAACTAGTAAACTTGTGCTTTGGTAATCTATAAAGTAAATCTCTTTCTTCACTCAATTCTCGTGATTTTCTCTTCTTTTAGCATCTTCTCTCCCTTACTGCACATTGCTGATTCTTTTTACCATGTCCTCCACCGAGGATAGAAGGGCCCAAGACATATTGAAGAGGTGAAAAAAGGTCCAAATCTTCCTAGACGCTACACAACGAATAAATCTATTAGCTGACTCGACTTCTTGGCAAAACATAAGCACGCGTTGTGGAGTGTGAAGTTCCTTCATTGCAAGTGATTAAGGTTGAGAATCGTGTACACAATAATGGTACAAAAGAAATCGTCAACATGAGGAGGACACAAACCCCAAACCATTGCACGTGGACTATTAACAGCCACTGGAAGCATAGCTTTATGGAAATCTTTGGCAAAGAATATAATATATTCCATGAGGTCTATATGCCAAAATTCGTCGACCACCCCATTTCTAGAAAGGTGGACGTCATCAAACACCTTAAGAAGATGCTCTACATCCTTGACCTAAAAAAGCCACAATTTTCTTCTAAGAAGATAGGCTCCACACTAATTGGTAACCCCGGAGTTTTAGACCGTTCTTGACCAAGGGTGTTTTTTTTTTTTTTTTTTTTTTTTTGTGGGGGGGGGGGGGGGGGGGGGGGGGGGGGATATCCAATACTCAAAGATCCTCCAATACTCAAAGATCCTCCCAAAAAAAAAGATCGTTATCGCCCAAGCCAATTTCAAACCTCACTCCATTTGCAAAAGTTCTACCAACACCTTATGACTCATCCCTAAATTTGGAAATAGCCTTCCAGATGAACAATCACCTCCCTCTTACCACACCCCTAGCAGCCAACCTCTTTTCTTTTCCCAATATTTAATAGCAATAACCAATCTCCAAAGATCTTCACTCAAATCAAATCCCCATCACCATTTAACATGTGATGCCCTAAACCTCCTTCCTCCTTGATCTCTAAGCCATTTGAATTTTCTCATGCAGCATAGCTACCTTTATCGAAATTTCGGATAACAAAAGCCAAAAAGTTGGAAGATTAACAAGAATCATCTTTATCAAGATTTAAGAAGATAAAAGTTTTTTTGTTGTTAAGATTGAGCTTTATTAAAAGGGAGCCAAAGGTAACCCAGCACAGAAGAAAACAAGGCATAAAAGAAAAGAAAAAGAAACAAAAACCGACTATGCAACTCAAGACAAAGGCACAAAAAAAAAAAAAAAAAAAAAAAAACCGAAAAAAACAACAAAACAAACTAGACCTAGCCAACTATACAATTCGAGACAAAACAAACACCCAAGCTTGACTATAACAAGCCAAGCGATAACAATCCAAAAGGGGAATAAATAATACAACGATCAGAAAATTGAAGACAAAGACCAGTCTCCCACATCACAAAGGATCAAATCCAACACCTTGGAGGAAGGAGAAGAGAGATCCCAAAAGCAACGGTTGTTCCTTCCTCTGTGGAGTCGCCAACACAACTAGACACCAAAGGGTCTTGAAATCTGTCTTCTCAAATATTTCAACTATGGGATGCCATGTTGCCTCCACCCTTAGGCTAGTACCTAGGAAAAGCCCCATATATTTTAGGGGCAACAACTCTGCTTTGCACCCCTTGCTCAAATAAAGGGTACTAGGCATCAGAACAAAAACATCCATTGCCACCCTGGCCAAAGAGCTCTTGCTAAAATTATCCACATTCCTAAAACTACTTCCAAGCATCAAAAGATTCATTTGATAATTGTGGTTTAGTCTAGAGAAGAATCACATAAAATAATGTCATCGTGCACCAAATATACAATATCCCAACATTCTAAGAACCTATCGTGAAACATCTAAAGAGCCCTACTAATGCAGCTGTGCAGGACAACTAATCACTTGCTCTAAAAGCTCGAACTGATAAAGCATGGCAAATCAATCCATTTATCTCATAGCCCAGGCCCCACATCCAATGGATTAGGTTCTCAGCCGAACCCCCTCGTGGGCCCCACATCACATGGGTTTCACCTCACACGGGTGAGGCCCACCTCACATGTGCCGTCCACCTCGAGTGTGCCCCTGCATCCCATAGGCCACCCCACTTGAGCTCGTTGTGAAAATATTCATGCGTTAATCACCCCCGGTGAGGAGTCGAACATGAGACCTCCCACTTTGATACCACTTTGATGTAGGACAACTAACTACTTGCTTTAAAAGCTCGAACTTAGAGAGTGTGGCAAATCAATCCCTTTATCTCATAGCCCAGGCCCGACATCTCATGGGTTAGGTTCTCGGTCTCCCCTCGTGGGCCCCACATCACATGGATTCCACCTCACGCGAGCCCCCTGCCTCCACGGGTCGTCCACCTCAAGTGTGCCCCTGCATCCCACAAGCCACCCCACTCGAGCCCGTTGTGAAAATATTCATGCATTAATCACCCCCGGTGAGGAGTCGAACATGAGACCTCCCACTTTGATACCACTTTGATGTAGGACAACTAACTACTTGCTTTAAAAGCTCGAACTTATAGAGTGTGGCAAATCAATCCCTTTATCTCATAGCCCAGGCCCGACATCCCATGGGTTAGGTTCTCGGCCTCCCCTCGTGAGCCCCACATCACATGGGTTCCGCCTCACGTGAGCCCCCTGCCTCCACGGGTCGTCCACCTCAAGTGTGCCCCTGCATCCCACAAGCCACCCCACTCAAGCCCGATCTAAAAATGCCCCTGCATTACCCACCCCAAAATTTTATATTATACGCTTACTTATTACCTTCTACAACTATAGGGAAAAGAAAGGGGGGAAATGTGTTGCATTGTCTCAAGCCTCTTGAACTTTTGAAGAAACCTTTTTAGAACCATTTAATTTAATAAAATCGAAAGAGCTAGTGAAAAAATACATCCCTCAATCCATTTCAGCATGTTTAGAAATTTTTTCCATGTCCAATTTACAAATAGCACCCTCCTCTTAGAATCAATACTTTCGTTTGAAATAAGGCTGTAGTACAAGATTTTATTATTACCAACGAAAGCCCCTTGATGCAGGGAGACAACCAGAGGCATAATTCTTTTAAGTGAATGGCTAGAACTGGCACAATAGCAAGATTTACCGGCGGAAAATCAATCACCTCCTCCACAGCTTCGTGTTTCGGAATGAAATTGATGAAAGTTGTGCGTGCACCCCTATTAAAATGAAACCTGGAGAACAATTCTTTAAAACCTGATAATACATGCAATGTCACAACACGCCACTGGAAGGTCATTATGAACGCATTTGGGCACGGAGCTTTATCACCTTCCAAGAAGAATTGCTTCATCGATCTTTTCCTCTAAGAATGGTCTTCCCAAATCCCAGTAATTGGGCTTTTTCAGGAAGGATGGAGGGAAAATCTAACCCATCGACAATTGATCTGACAAAATCCTCCTTTGAACAAAGATCTTTGAAATGCTCCACCACCACCCTTTCTATTTTGTTCACATCTATTTTAATTTTAGGATGGAGTTGATCCTTCTTCAGCCATCTAACAGAACAAGTCACCAGGCTTTTGATTTCTTCCTCCAAGAATTTCCTCCCAACTAAGAATGTCATCATATTCATTTTCAAGTTCATACCTTTCCAGAATCAACTCAGGAGACAAAACTTCCCAAATTTTCAATTTCATCTATGCTTGCCAATTTTCCCAGGCCACAACTTTCCTTACCCTCAACATGCCGAAAACCTGCTTCTTCTGAATTTCCAACTTGCACTTGATATGTTTCAACTTATTGGAGAAAGAAAAACCAACACACCCATGTGTGATTTGCTTTCATTCCACCATTTTCTAATAAGATCAATAAAAACTTGATATTCAAACCACATATTTTCAGACCATAAAGGAGAGGACAGGATGGGATACCTGAGGTTTCGATAATAATTGGGTTGTGACCTGATATTGCCTTTGGAATGAAGTGAGAGATGTGAGGTTTGAACTGTAGTTGCACGAAGCATGAAGCAAAGAGTCGACAAATTCGGGTGCAAGAGTGGGGAAGCATTTGTTTCAAAATGGTTTCAAGTATAAACTAGTAGGAAGCAGGAGCGGGAGCCATGATTCAAAGCAGGAGTGGCACCTAGTTTGAAGGCTTGTGCAACCAACATTTGAACCCACAACCAAATTGGAAAACACTTTATGAAAAAGAAAAATCAATGCAACTAATCCACAGTTAGGGATTGCCAACATAAAGAGGACCAATTAACAACACATGAAAAACTAGAACTCATGAAAAAGAAAGTAGAGTACACTTAATGCAGGGGCAGATATAAAAAAAAACTAAACCCTAAAAACTAGAACTCATGAAAAAGAAAGTAGAGTACACTTAATGCAGGGGCAGAGATAACAACACAAACAGGAGCAGGGCAATTACCCTCCCTAGCATGGTGATTCATTTTTTATCGAAGGAGTGCAACCTTTGAAAAGTATAGATTTTAATACAAGCATTGTATCATAATGGCAGAATTTCATGAATCCAATTGCAACATGGAAGCCAATCGTGGGGAAAGTAGTCTTTTAAGACGGTATCTTTACCAATATGCCTTATCCATAATACACCACTTTCTACATCCATGTCCATCATCCAACCAATTCTTTTCCCAAAACATGCACTACATATCTGACAAGTGTAGTGCTGTAACAATCTTAACTACAACATTGTAAAATATGTGAGAATATATAAAGCAACCTGAAATATATAAGTACCAGATGAACCAGTGACCTTACCCAAGACATGCAGTCATAGATTGCCAAGATGGAGTAGGTGCTCCCACCAGGGCAATTTATGTATACCTGAAAAGAAGGATACCATACAGCCATAAGACACAAATGTAGTGCTACACAGATTCCTGAAATAGCAAAATGCTTCTATCAAGCTTGCTGAAACAATCCTATAGCAAAAAATTACAAATAATAATAATATAATAAGTTTGAAATATAGTAGCACCAGAATATCTGCATCCTCATCGATAGTTGCTAGTGTCACAAGCTGTGATATAACCCGTTGTGCCACTTGAGAGTTAACTGGCTGTCCAATGAAGATTATACGGTTGCGGAATAGTACAGATGAAAGATCTACAGGTCCTGCTGGAGTCATCACAGCTGGCATCATAGGCGGGTTCCCCTTTCTTGCCTCTATGATTCCACCACTGCTGCAAGCATAGTGCAATCTTAGACTTCAATCGAAACATAATGAGGAAGATACATTAAGATTTATCCCTATGTTAGATGGAGGCTCTACCTTCCATAGGTCCTAATTAATCAATATCCTCTAAGACCTATACTGCGAAACTGTAGGTAGTCTTGAACTGGAGCATCCTTTAATGCTTGAACTCTTTAACCTTATGATAGATTAGCTTTATTTTGTGTTTTGATTTCTCTAATTAATCCGCTGATTAATTTCATTGTATCATTCTAGGTTAGACTATCCGTCCTACATCAGGAGCTCTAGAAGAAGTACATTAGAACCTCCTCTATGTTCAACACAAACTACTGCGAGTACATTATTCAAAAACGGTCACATGGAAAAAATGGTCTTTAATGGGCTAATACTAGGCCGATACGTTTCTTCCTTCAAATATATATATATATATATATATATATATATATATATATATATATATAGAGAGAGAGAGAGAGAGAGAGAGAGAAACCGTTACAAGGATGTGACAGCTGTTACAAGGGCCATAACGGCCAATAAGGTTGTCCGTTACAGCCACCATTATTGTTGTTGAATACATTGGCTATGACGAAATAGTTATGAAATTTGAAGGGATTATACCGGTCACAAGTTATCCAAAGAGAATTTTTTAAGGGAAGTAACCACATAGGCTTTTATGGAAAGATGATACTCTAAAGAAATTTTCATTAAAGAAAAAGAAAGAGGAGAAGTTTCCAAGAATAAATACGAAATCATATTTTGAGGATAAAACTTACTTCAAATACAATCTATAGAAAATTAAAAAGCCTTTACCACTGAAGAAAGGAAGGAAGAAACAATCAGTCTAATGATTTTAATGATGTTCATAATGAACGATAGTTGTTCAATCATCATTGGCAAAGGTAGGCCTGACCTTTTTGCAACAGGGAACCAAAACCCAGTTTCAGAGTCTAACTAGAACTTGCGTCATCACCACAAGTGCTGCAAGTCATTCCAATTCAATTGGAATCATTCAGGATAGTCAATTTCTTGTCCTGTAGCCTCAGATGCTGGTCTAGTAGGCCCCATCAAAGGATGGACCATGCTATAATATCTCCCCTGCCAGATGATCCTGGCGATTCGATTAAAAGGGATAATTACAACCACAGATCCATGTCAAACAGTTGAATCATTCAGCGAGGGCAATTTTTGGGGGGCCACCCATCCAACATGGGCACACCAATCATCAATTTTGGCCACCAAAATGTGGGCCCCACAAGTACAATTTATTGGGCTGAGAAATACTATATCAGGTATCATATCCTCTTAGCAAGGCCCATGTTCTTAAGAAAACGCCTCTGGGCTATGGTGAAATATGACCAAGCAAAAAGTAGAGGCAAACATACAACCAGAGATCCAACGTCCTCCAAGTTTATACATTAGGAAGGAAATGTGTAAAGTTTTAAATATGGAGCCAACAGCAATATAGCATCATATATTATTTCTTAAGTGTGATACAGCATGATACAACTCATTTAGACCATATTATACAAAACAACCTATACAACATTTTAAAGAAAAATAAATCAAACATACCTTGACTCATTATGACGACAAACATGCTCATTAGGCTTTAAAGATAAACCTTTGAGTCTACTAGATAATCCTGGAGACAACATTACAGTCAATACGAGCAATTATCCCATTAAAAATATATATATATATTGATAGTCAAGAAAGGACATGGGTATAGGTGTTTCAAAAATCTCATTGAGTTTACTCAACTTGATCTAGATGGACTGGACAACCACACGTGTGGCATATGTATTCAGCAGATATGATGCACATACACGTGACAGTGTCCCCCACATGCATCTATGCATCAAACTATGGATAAGCTTTCCTCATCTTTATCCCATCTTCTTTGCAAAGACATGCTATCCTTGCTAACAGTCAAATTTTGGGGCACAGATCATCCTCATTTTCTTCAGTTCCTAAATGGGTTTGACAAACCATGGACAAGCTGCCAATCCTGGACATCTTGAACTGGACATGACTTTGCTTGTATCCAACAGGCCCCTTAAAGAGTAAAAATCACATCTAGACATGCCTTATACTAACTAACAAAATGACATCATTCGTTTTAATCAAAATTTACGGTGAGGATGGCTTTCTGGGAAGAGATTCATTGCCACTAGAGGCATGGAATTCTTGGGCCTCTGTATCATGTTCCATACACGTAGCACAGGTATATGATGATCCGACAATGCATCCCACAGGCTCCATCAATGATTGCCTACTGAGCAAAAATTGAAAAATGACATTTTCCTCTCTGAGCGGGAGCCGTTGCAAAGTTTTGCCTTTCAGTGTCTAGCTGTATGACAGTGATTTAAAGGGTTAGGATCGTCCAAAGGGTGTGATTTTCCATACATGGCCAATTCACTATTAGACCTACTGAATGAATCGCTCCGACGCCGTGTGCCAGTGCCATGGAAGCACTGGACCAGCTCATTCCGCAAGATAGGCTCTGATTCTTCTAGAAATGAGATTTCAAATTTCAAGAAAAATAGGGAAAGAAAGAAAGAAGATATAAGAAAGAAAAGTACCGCGAGAGTCGGGTGAAGCAGAGATAGCTGATTTTGCTGAGAATCTGCAAATTAAAAAGAGATTGTTGAGAGCGTAGAAATTCAATTGAGTAATTGCAAGGCAGTGTGTTTGTATAAAATGGAGAGAGAGAGAGAGAGAGAGAGAGAGAGAGAGAGAGAGAGACCTGCGAGTAGATAATGAAATGGAATCGGAGTCAGCTAAACGGGCGGAGAGATGAAAAGGTGAGGATATTGCCATCGAAACCACCATTTTTTGCAGAATTACTGAGAGAAAGTTCCAACTTGAGAGAGAGAGAGAGGGCTTTTGCTGAGAGGAGGGGATTGGGATTCTGAGGGAGGAGAAAGGAAACGACTTGGCTGCGAGTCTGCGACCCCGGAACCAACGATGTGGTGCGACCCTGACCGTAGGGCCCTCCTAGATGCATACAACGTATATCCACGCCGTCCATCTGTTTTCTCAGCTTACTTTGGACACGCTAAAAAAAATGAAACATATAAAATATCAGGTGGACCACACCACAGGAAACAGTGGTTACTGACCATTAAAAACCTTTTGTGGGCCAAATAAGTTTTGGATCAAGCTTATATTTAATTTTTTTATTTCTTCCAGATCTTTATGACCTTATCAACAGGTTGGATGGTCAAAAAACATTAAATTAGACCCTGTAAATTTTTTAATGGTGAGCGTTCAACGAAAACTGTTTCCTCTGGTGCGGTCCACCTTAAATTTGTATTTGCTTCATTTTTGGGACTACTTCTTAGAATAAGCTGACAAAAAAGATGGACGGCGTGAATATATATTACATACATCGAGGTGGGCCCTATGGTCAGGGCTAGAGCCAAGTCGCACTCACAGGATATACTCGGCTGGACGGACCGTACACTGGGCTTTAGGACTCGGATCAGTCTCATGAGACTCGTCCGAGTCGACTCAGACTCGGTTGGGCTCTATCACCGTAAGTCACCAACTATTCAATCGTACTCGTCCGACTCACCTCCAACTCTGGCTAATTGTGAAAAGAATGGAGATTTGAACAATAGTCATTTAATCATGATACTAGCGGTCAGGTTATCACTTATCAGTTTATACAAGTGGACACATCGTCTAGGTTGTGTTATGAAGGCTAAATATTTTGCAGCTAATAACTTCAATATAGTTTTAAATGGTCTATCTATGACGGGCTGTCCAATAATCATTTTAGATAATTGATATGTGGCCCCACCTCGAGAGCCATCGGTTGAACCAGGGTTAGCTCAAGCTCGACTCATTTCCCGCATGCGTTAAGGACCCAGGCCTAACCAGCGCCCTTTTATTGTGTGGCTCACCAATGCAAGATTGACTAGACCATACCCAACCTATTTAATTGTGACCTACTCGACCTAAAAGGACTTGACGCAGCTTTGGCAATGAATATGAGGCTAAAGATGTGTTAACCCTAGCTCTATTAGTGGATAAATGCATGTATGGATACGTGTGTATCTGTTTATACTGGTCTTCAATTATAAATCAAGATGGGTCACTTAGCTCATCCATGGTTAAGAAAATTGGTTTCAATGAGACCATGCCACATGGTCCACCCTGTCATGAGTATGGGATGAAATTGTCCGTTTAAATAAATGGGACATATCAACCCATATGGCCAAATAGGGTTTGTATTGGTATCCATGTGGAGCCAATAGTGACCAATATGATCACAGAGAATCTATTTTAAATTTAAAATTTTAAATAAATTTTTAAAAAAAAAAAAAGAAAAAAATCTAGTTTTTCTTTTCTAACTTAAAAGAAGGAATTAGAAAGAAAATATATAACTTTTCTTTAATTTTTCATTTGTTTCGTCATTTTAAAAATGAAGGTTAAAGCTTATTTTACACTAGATCTAGCTTATTTTATTGTTTACATGCAATACCAACGTGAGATGCCATGAATGCGAGCGGAATTAATTATCTTTGAAAAATTATAAAAATGGAAAAAAAAAAAATAGTTATTCTTTTCTATTTATTCTTGTTGTATCAATCTATAAAATTGTGCTTGATTTACATTTGACTAGGGCTTGGCTCTTTTAAAGGTGAAGATATTGGCATCCCATAGAAAATGGGGAAAATAACAATAGCCCCATTTTATTTTATTTTTTTTGTTAGAGGATATTGTACGCATTTTTTTGTTAGAGGATAATGTACACATTTTGATAGACAAACGATCTCGTGGTAATATCATAAAGGCGATTGGATGCATTATACAAGCTTTTTGTACAATGCTTAAACTTAAACGACTCATACATATTTAGCATTAGTTCTTTGCATGAAAATGGAAGTGACATTAGCAAAGCTATAAAATTACTTCATGTGATTAAGCCATATCTCTTATAAGATAATAAAAAAATTCGTGCAAAAAGAAATACTTCGGTCTTTGGATTTTACAAATTGCGGTATGTACTACCGCATTAAGTAGACAAAAATATTAGAAAGATGCTACCAAGAATGTAAGTCTTTTTTAGGCGATATACACAAACATCTGTAAATTATTTCTTATAAAATTTTAAAATGGGTATAAGTGTTGTATTACACCTTTAAATACCACTCTTATTATGGATACGCATATTTTATACGCAAAATATCTTTAAATTTTATAGACTACCTACAAGACTGGCATTTTATAGTCATACATCATACATATCATTAATTGAGTCCCAAGTAAAATTATACTGAAAATTTTAGTTTGAAACACTTTCATGTATAGGGTTGTCCTGTAAAAGACAAGTTATCAATCCACACGAAATACATATTGATTTCAAGATGGTTAATTACTGGATATATTATAAAAGTTGAAAGATTATATATTCTATTATTACTCACACTCCACTAGGATTGATTAAGAAATAAAACTATAGACATTATAAATTCTGTATTCATTAAATATACCGAAAATAGTAAAAGTGTTGAATCTCTTTATTAATACTACCATGGATGCATTAAAACACTTGAGGGAAAATAAAATCTGAAATTTTATCAAATACTCCAAAGTGATTAGGCCAATTGGTAATATATGCGTATTAGAAAAAAAAAAAGGGTTCGATGAGTAAAATTGAAAGATATAAAGCCAAAAGATTTACTAGGAGATTTTAATATAAAAAAATGCATTAATCTTATATAAGTATTATCTTCAATATCAAAATAAATGTTGTGTTTTTAACAAACAAACAATAAACTTCAATCACATATATTAAAGATCTGATCATTTAGATCGATTAGATATACCAACACAAACTTTGTTAACTGTCTTAATGATAAAAGTTCATTTTATATATGTTTTCATAATAGAATTCGTCAATAAAGAATGTAAATGGTATGGCTTCACCTACTATGAAAGCAGAAAATGTGGCATCATTTGGGGCCATGCATAAGACTACATGACTATAAGTTTTACTCAAGAGCAAAATTGTCGAATCCCCGTAAAATTCATCAACGTGAGGCGAATGATGTGAAATCTACTCCCTAAAGATTGCTTTATCACACTACTTATGAAGCATGTCTTTTATGGGAGTTGTCAATCCTAAAGAAGTACTGCATCAGTGGGATCTTTAGTTTAAATCAATTCATATGCATATATTTAGATATCTCATTTATTTTGACATTTCTATTATACAGATTAATTTTATTTTTCCTTAAGTGTGCGCCTTTTTTAAAGTAGTGAAATTTATTATATGTCTCATTGGAAACATATAAAGCTCTTAACATAAATAATATGACCACTTTATGACAAGCATATATGATCTCATTGGATATATAATCTTCACACCACACTCCATGTCCATGATTTATGTCATTAAGGTAATTGGCATTCGTGACTGTGATCTATCTCACTTTACAAATATAAAATGTTGCAATGACTGCTACGATCCAATATTGAGGTCTTAATGGATTGAATCTAAGAAGTGTTGTTCATATAATTAAATAGTAAAAAAAAAAAATCAATATAGCAAATACTCATTGAAAAGTCTAAAAATAATATATTTTATAAATTATTTTCTATTTTTTTCTTGATTGATCATTGCAGCTCTAGTAAGAGAATGTAAACTTTCTATCAGGTGAGCCTCATATAATCAACGACTTAGATGATTTTGACTGTTGGATATTTAGACTGAGCATACCAGTGGGTCATACAACAATTGTGACCAATTTAGATGTGTAATGGGGTAGTGCGTTTAGACTATGTTACATGTCCACGACACTTTAATTGAACGTGGATTCTATCTAGTGTGGAGACTCTTGAGGAATGAGTTATCGTGATGGACGATATTCCAGACACTCTTATATAAATATATGTCCTGGTCCCCAAACCCACAAGTACTGAAAACTCAAGTCATATTAAAGAGGTTTTCAGAATGTTATAAGGCGCGAAGGGCCAAGATCATTAATACACATATAAACGGCATGTTACAGTTCATGTACACAATTCAACTTTAATTATTAAGTTTATAATCTCCATGATTAATACATGGATTGATCTACACTCCGCATTCAATCTTATAAAAGGTCATTCCATGAGTCAAATGGTCTTTCTCATCTATTGCAAGTTCGATCGAAGTTAAATGGGCAATAGGTTTGACTCAAGTAGAAATGTGATCGCTTGCATGTAAAGTGTCAAAATTGTTGGAATCAATGATCATTTTATGGTTTATCCCTCTAAGCCTACTCAGTGAGTGAATTAATTTATGTTTTTAGCAATGCGATTTTCATATTGGGGCTAGTAATTTTGGTGGCGCTGATTTCCTAAAAGGGGGCATGTTAATGGGAAGGATGGCACAGTACCACGAGTTGGAGCATTGTTGCCAGTAGGTGATCAATTCTCTTAAGTTAATGAGCTAAGCTTGTGTTAAACTTAACCGACATAGCCTTTGACCAAATAATTCACCTTAACAAAAAAAAAAAAATCATAGACGTACATGTGTGTGGTGTCGGAAGTCTAGTTAGTCTATTTACAAATTAGCAGTTCAAGTTAGGTCAGGTTGGCATTGGCTTTATGAATCTTGAGGAGGTTAGGTCAAGCCAGAAACAAGTATAAATTACAACTAGAATTTTTTACTTGTTTGGAGAATAGGCTAAGCTTAATCTAACATCATCCAATTGTCATCTTAGAGTCTAAGATTAAGGTGGCAATGTGTAAGTTAGCCCTTTGAATCGATTGAACGAATTTTCCATCGAGGAAAGTTCAAATGAAGTTAAACGAGTAGTGAGTCAGCTCGATTGAGAAAATTTGATTAAGTAAATGATTTGCATTCAAGCTGAACCCTACATGACATGACTTTGTATGACCTGCTCACATAGATAATCATGTATCAAATGTGTTGGATTGCATAAACTAAGTTGACCCAACACAAAACCAAAAACAATATAATAGAAGACTTATACACGCATGTATATATATACACACACTTATGATCCGTTTATTGGGCCAAGCCAAGAATACCTATGGAGACTAGTTGACTTTGGGCAAAGTTTTGTCGTGACAATCAATTTAAGGCTTGTTGTCAAGGGCCTATTTAATTTTCAAATTACAATGTAAACTTATTGTAAAGTGGTCATCATTAGTTACTTACACTTGTAATTAGGGCTCTTACTCCAAAGTTAACGTTGACAAGTCTATATTGTAAAGTGGTCATCATTACTTACACTTGTAATTAGGGCTCTTACTCAAAAGTTTCCGTTGACAAGTTTACACAAAACAAATATAGGAAAACATTTTGGACGAAAAAACTATGCGGCTCGTTATGATGTTTATGTCATATCCATTTCATCATCCATTATGCGATGCCAACTCATTTTAGAGCATGAGCCCAAAAATGAGGCAGATCCAAAGCTCAAGTGAACTCACGCTATAATAAATAATGGGAATTGAACGTTCATAACTTATTGGAGGCCACAATGTCACAATTGTTTTTCAGTGTATTTCTCGTTCATAATTTACAAAGGTATTGTATACATTTATAAAGAGATTTGCTACGCTATTCTTAGCTATACAGATTACGCTATACAGATTTTCAGGACTAGAATATATTTGATTTGATTTTTTTCCTACAATTTCTTAATTGACAACTCACGCCAACACTCCCCCTCAAGTGGAAGCATCCAAATCTTTAATGCGCAACTTGTCTAGTGAGTTGTAAAACTCTTTGCTTGATATGGCCTTTGTAAGAATATCTGTCAGTTGATCTTCATACTTCACGAATGGAAACCGAATTATTTTAGCTTCGAGATTTTCTTTAATAAAATGTCTGTCAATCTCCACGTGTTTAGTGCGATCATGCTGGATAGGATTGTGAGCAATTGCGATAGCTGCCTTGTTATCGCAAAAAAGGTCTATCTCGGACATAGGAGCAAATCCAATTTTCGTTAGAAGTCTTCTGAGCCATAGAAGTTCACAGAGTCCTTTAGCCATTCTACGGAACTCTGCTTCCGCACTTGATAATGCCATCACCTTTTGCTTCTTACTCCTCCATGTAACAAGATTCCCCCCAACAAACATGAAATAGCCGGAGGTGGATCTTCTATTTGTAGTGTTCCCCGCCCAATCTGCGTCTGTATGACCATTAACTCTGAGATGGTTATTTTTTTAAAACATAAGCCCTTTTCCCAGGGAGGATTTTAAGTATCGCAAAATCCGGACCACTGCTTCCATATGATCCTTACTAGGTTGGTGCATAAATTGACTTACAACACTTACTGCATAAGCAATATCAGGGCGGGTATGTAAGAGGTAAATAAGTTTCCCAACTAACCTCTGGTATCTTCCTTTGTCTTTTGTCATTTTGCTTGGATATTCTCCGAGCTTGTGATTCTGAACAATTGGAGTGTCTGCTGGCTTACAATCCAGCATTCCAACATCGCATAGTAAATTCAATATATATTTTTGCTGGGAAAGAAATATATCTTGCTTTGATCTAGCCACTTCTATTCCTAAAAAATATTTAAGTCCTCCCAAATTTTTCATCTCAAATTCTGTTGCCAATTGTTCTGAAGCTTAGCGATTTCCTCTGTATCAATCCCTATGATGATCATATCATCGACATATACGATTAAAGTTGTTACCTTGCCCTGTTGGTGCTTCAGAAATAATGTATGATCCAAATTACTTTGACAGAAGTCATACTTCTTCATTGCTTACTGAACCACCCAAACCAGGCTCGAGGTGATTGTTTCAGTCCATACAGTGCACGCTGCAATTTGTACACAACTTCAGTTTTTGAGGATGTTGTGTAGCTTGGAGGAGTATCCATGTAGACTTCCTCTTCAAAGTCACCATGAAGAAATGCGTTCTTTACATCAAGCTGATGTAATGGCCAATCCAGGTTGGCTGCGAGAGATAATAGAACCCTGACTGTATTTAGTTTAGCAACCGGTGAAAAGGATTCTTAATAATCTACACCATATGTCTGAGTGTATCCTTTTGCAACTAGTCTCTCCTTGTATCGTTCTATAGATTCATCTGCCTTATGTTTAACAGAGAAGACCCACCTGCACCCGACTGTCTTCTTCCCTTGGGGTAGTGGAACCAAGGTCCATGTTTGATTTTTTAGTAGTGCCCCCATTTCTTCCTCCATTACTTTGGTCCACTTGGGATCCATTAATGCTTCCTGAACTGGAGTGGGAATATGATATGCGGAAAGGTCATATGAGAATGTCTTGAGAGGCTCAGATAACTTTTCAATGGAAACATAGTTGGCAATTGGATATCTCGCCCTTCTTTCCTCAATGTCTGGAGAATATCTATTTGGTGGCTTGCCCCGGTTATGCCTGAAAGGTAAGTTATACCCAGCGGAAGTATCTGTGTTATTTATAAATGAGGGTGTTCTAATATTACTTACCTCAGGAGTATTCTCAGGAGATGGACCTGCAGGTACTAAGAGACGGGAGGATTTTGGTGCTTCTCCTGATGGTGTAGGCTCAGTTTCCGGAGGTCCTCTATATTCAGAGGATATGTCTGGCCCTGAAGATGTATCCGTTGATTCCTCGCCAATTATTGATGTGTCATTCCGATCTTCAAGTCAGTCAAAGGTTAGCCACTTCAACTCTTCTTCTCCCCCTGAAGTGGAGGCCGAGGAAGGGTAGAGTGATGCAGATTCCAGAAAAGTGACATCCATAGTCACATAGGTATGCTAAGTAGTAGGGTCATAGCAGCGGTAGCCTTTTTGATGCGCAGCATAGCCCAAGAAGAAGCACCGAAGAGCACATGTGTCAAGTTTGGTGCGTTGGTTCTTAGGAAGGTGTACATAGGCCATACATCCAATATGCGAGGAGGGAGCATTAGGGCTGTAGGTAGAGGGACCGAGGCTGCCAGAGACTGTAATGGAGTTTGAAATTTTAAGATTTTTTAGGGAAGACGGTTGATCAAATGGTCAGCGGTAGTAACAGCATCGAGCCAATGTCGTTTGAGGACAGATGCGCCGAGGAGGAGAGCCCTGACAGTCTCAAGAATATGTCGATTTTTTCGCTCAGCGACCCCATTCTGTTGTGGGGTCTGAGGACATGAGGTCTCGTAGATAAGGCCATGATGCTGGAAATAGACATGAAAGTGGTGATTAACATATTTGCCACTATTGTCAAAACGGAGAATCCGGATTTGAGCGAAAAGCTAGGTCTTAATCATAGCATGAAAAGACTGAAAGATCTGGAAAACTTCATCCTTATGTTTCAACAAGTATAGCCAGGTCATGCAGGTGCAGTCATCAACAAATATCACAAACCAGCGTATACCAGAGACAATAGATAAGGGAGATGGTCCCCATACATCCGAATTGATTAAAGCAAAAGATGTATCACTTTTATTCATGCTTAACGGATAAGTAGCCCTATGACTCTTAGCTAAAATACAAGTATCACAGGTAAATTCAGAGGTCTCAACATTGAAAAATAAATCAGGAAACAAATGCCGCAGATACTCAAATGAGGGGTGTCCCAAACGACGATGCCACAACCAAATCTGTCAAGTCTTGGAGCCAGGCGAAGAAGATACGTGATGTGCTCGACCCGAACTGAAATCTTCCATGTAGTATAATCCCTCATTCTTAGTACCACGCCCAATTATCTCCTTGGTGAGAATATCCTGAATAAGATAAAAATCGAAAAACATTAACACCAGACAATGTAGCTCTATAGTAAGTTGGCTAACAGACAATAACTTATGGGACAAGGAGGGAACAAGTAAAGTATGGGATAAATGAAGAGAGGGTGATAGGGTCACAGATCCGGCCCCTGTGACCGGTGAGATCACCCCATTGGCATTTGCAATGCTAGTGCGCCGTGGAGATGAGTGGTGAGAGAGATCCGTTGGATCAAAAGTCATATGGTTCGTGGCTCCAGAGTCGAGAAGTCAATCACCACAGTCGACATCTTGGCGATGACTAAGCAAGGCGTGACAGAGATTACCTTGATCCACAAGGGATAACTCCTGTTGGGAGGAGACAGTGGGTGAGATTAGAGAGAGACAAGGTTCGGCTGTCGCCATAGCAGCCTTGCCAGTGCCTTCAGCCGTATCAGCAGTATCTCATTTTTTTTCTTAGCTTGGAGTTCGTGCCACCAATCAGGGTATCCATGCAATTGGAAATAGTTGTCACGTGTGTGCTTCATATTGCCACAGTGAGAGCATTTGAGATTGTCAGATGAGGATCGGCCTTTAGAGACAGATTTTCCATGATGCTGGGGAGTTGTGCTTGCTTCGAGAGGCCTCAAGCTTGGGTTCCATGATGCTGGGTCCAAATGGTGCTCCGAGTTTATGTCTCTAGGATCGGCCTTTAGAGACAGATTTTTCATGATCCAGAGAACCCAAGCTTGAGGCCTCTCGAAGCAAGCACAGCTCCTGGAGGTTTATGATCACTTGCATTCATCACCACTTGGCGAAGGGCCTCTCTACGGACATGAGCATAAGCTTGCTCCACGGTGGGAAATGGGTGTAGCTGCAACACATCACTGCGGATGTTGTCCAACTTGCCGTCAAGGCCATCCAAGAAGACATAAACTCAATCTTTTTGGAGGAGATTATTATACCTTTGAATGTCAGCAGGGCACTCCATTCGATTTAGAAGTCGAAAATCAATTTCACGCCAAAGACCTTGCAAGTCAGTATAATATTTTTCTAGGGATCCACCTGCTTGGCGGAGACGTGAGACACGACGCCGAAGATCATAAACCTGGGATGTATCACCACCATCAAAATAGGTGGTGGCAGCAGAGTCCCACATCTGTTTAGCCGTGGGAAAACGAATAAAATTTCCGATTAAAGTTGGATCCATAGAGTTGATTAGCCATCCTTTGACAATGGCATTGTCGGTGCACCATTTGCGGAAGGACGGATTGGTAGGAGATGGCGGGGTCAGTTTGCCATTGATGTAGCCTAACTTGTCTTTGCCAGAGATGTACATCTCGACAACTTGGGACCATAAGCCATAGTTGGAACCATCCAACTTGATGCCAATCGATAGAGCCACGGGTTCAGAGGTCACGGTTGGGGCCTGAGCTTTGGACAGAGCTTCGACCATCTTGGAGGTGAATAATTCAGAAAGAATCTGGTCGGTGGGAGATTCATCCGTCTGGGTTGGTGTTACGTTGGATGCCATAGGAGAGGGTGGTGGGCGGAAGGAGGTTCAGTGTATTTCTCATTCATAATACATTTATAGAGAGATTTGCTACGCTATTCTTAGCTATACAGATTACGCTATACAGATTTTCAGGACTAGAATATATTTGATTTGATTTTTTTCATACAATCTCTTAATTGACAACTCACGCCAACACACAAGTTTTGAATTAAGCTTATTTTTATGTTTTCCTTTTATCCATGTATGTATGACCTTGTGAATAAGCTGGATAATAAATAAATATTGGTATGGCTCTAAAAAGGTTTTAGCTTTTAATGGTTGAGGTCTATGAGCACCATTGTTTCATGTGGTATAGTCCATTTAAGCTTTGGATATACCTTATTTTTTTACTCATTCCCTAAAACGAGCAAGTGAAATTGATGGATGACATGGATATGACTTATTTATCATGGTGGGCTCCATAGTTTTTCCACGTATTGAAATATAAGGAATTCACATAAGATTCATGCGATTGTCAATGCAACAATTACTCCTTTAATCAATTAACAATGATAACTAAGGATGACCCATCTGCAAGCATTTACAATATAATTGGGAAAATCAAACATGATCTAAGGCAGGCTAGTTATGGACATATTGTTGTTGATTACTTGTTATGTCCATTGTTTGTCAAAAATTCTAAATTATGGACTGGATCGAATATGACATGTGTGAGGAATTAAAATTTAGTTTATTATATACTTATATATGTTATGGTTTTCAAAATATGGCAAAATTTAAAACTTAATACAAAATTAGATTTTTTTAGTTTAGCTCCGAGGATTTTTTCTTGAATATTCTTATATTTTTAATAAAAGAAAATCATATTTTAAATTTTAAGATCATTTCAAATCAAAATCGTTGAAAAAACCGTCGAGTTGTTAATATTAATTCTTTAAATTAGAAGATCTCTTTCAAATATGTTTTAAATGAATGGAAGTTGAGATTTAACACGCCAATCCTTGGATAAGGACCAAGGGAAACACGCATAGTCATTTAACGGACCCCACACTGTGAAACGTGTGATGGAAGGAGGAAGGGAGAGATTGAATTTATCACTCTGCTTCTATCTCTTCTCCATCTCTTTCTTTCTGACGTGGTGATGCCCTATGAGGAACTAATGATATATTAGTCATGTTTACACATCACCTTATAGGATAACATATAATAAGGAAGAGTCGATGTGTAGGGAGAGAGACCAATATGGTACTTTGTCATCTTACGTTATTCCATATGCCCTACTATATTAGAAGTCTATGATCCTGTCTCAACCATTTATCCTATATCTAATCCAATTTATCTATTGTCATGTTATCCAATATTGATCTAATACTAATGCAAAATAAATAGTGGAATTCTAGTTATAAACCATTAAAGTATTATCAAGCGCATTCAAAACTTTTTTAATAGTTAAAACAAAAATTTGATGATTGAAAATATTGATAAAACTACTCGATGAATGTTTAATCTTAAGATATAAATTATAAAATAGTTCATAAGGAATCAGATGATCCATTATTTAACCATGTGAACCTCAAACGGACCTTAATATATACACCCAACTAGATTCACTTTTGTTAGCCACATGTCATTGACATCGAGAGGCGAGCCAAAGCACATGTAATTAAGACCTTGAACGTCTCATACATCATAAAGTCTAAGGATTAATCAATTCCATTACATCCTAAAGTTAATCATGGTCTAGATATGATCGACATTTTGGTTCAAAGACTTAAATTGATCCACCAATGCATGTGCTCAATAGATTTAACACTATGACCCTATTTCAAGGAACATTCACGCTTCTATACAAGGCAAAATAAAAAGTAAGTGTGAGGCCCGTATCCTAGACCATACTGTTCCGTTGACTCCCGCGATCCTTCCCGTCGAATTCCGGCAACATGCGACCTATAAACGATGTTTGCGCGACCCTAAGTCGTATCCCATAGATATGAGTCGGCTTAATCCGAGACTTGTACCATTGCGACTACATCATCGCCGCGGTTCCAACGCCGTGTCTTGCATATCGATCCGATACCCTGGCAGAGAGATGTGGGCCGATGTTTGTTTTGAGGAGAAACACCGCGCATTTGCAATCCCAAGAGAATCTTTACAACATGTCCTATCAATCAATCAATCAATCACCTCGTGTCAAGTATACTCACCCATACTTTCTTTCTCTACAAGTTAAACAACTACCAAGTCAACCCATCACTCACCTCACATCCATCACCCATCACTCTCTCTCCTTACAACCCTCTCTCTCTCTCTTTCTCAACACATTCTCCAAGCTAGCAAGGGTGGTGGACGTCCAACATTTCTAAGGGTTGAAAAAGTGCTTGTGTGTGGCCCACTTTTCCATCCAAAATTCTTCATTGTAGTCATTCAAACCTCATCACCCTCCATCAAAGAGAAGCACAAGGAGATCGGCCTTCCAACGGACCAAGAAGATCGAATGCTCGGTGCTCTATTAGGCCTTTTTTTTTTATGAAGGGCCAAGTGAGGCCTACCGATTGATGGTATGTATCTCACTTTAGACCCTAGGTGTGGCCGATGGCCCACCTTGATTCTCATGATCATTCCATGATGGGGCTATTCTCCATGGACCTCATCATGATGTTTATACTCCTTGCATGAATAAGGTCATCTAGACCTTACATTTTGGTGGAAAGGATCTCCACCGTTGATTTTTGATTTGATGGGCCCACGTGTAATGAGACTCACTTGATGTATGATTGATTTCAAAGGAGGGCTCATAGTGTCATGGTGCCTCCATCACACGCGTCTCTCTCTCTCTCTCCCCCTTTCTTTCATTTTTTTTTGTATGTGATTGATGTGGCCGTGTGGCCCACCCGGATGGACCCCACCCTAAGGCATGTATTTTATCCAAGTCATCTATAGGTGGGGCCCACTTTATAAGTGTTGTGTCCACCCCATCCATCACTTGGTGGCCCACGTGGGCAGCCGACTTGAAAGGTACAACCGTCCAGCGTCTCTGGACGCTCGACGTTGAATGAAAACACAAATATTAGCCTTGGCTCAAGGTTATTTGGGTGAGCCACTTGTATAGGCCTGTAACGCCCTGAAAATCGGAGGTCGAGCATAGACTCAACTCCCGAGTTCCAACACATCACTTATGTAATATAAGTAATTATGATTAAATGTTGTTTGTATTAGTGCATTGAACATGAGTGAGATTAAGCCAAAACAGCAAAACATAATTCAGGGGCAGTCGTAATACGCAAGCGGAAGACTGAAACGATTTATATAATAATATAAACCAGTATAGGTCCCCAAAGTATGTAAGCGTTGCCAGGTCAATAAGTACAAGTATTTTATCAAAATACAAAATGTTCAAAATGGTAGTCCTCTACAAAGTATGAACCCTGAAGCCCCGTCGATTCAAAACGGCTCACATGAACCCGCCTGAATGCTGCATGTACAAGAATGTCTCCTTGTCATCACTAAAGTCCGGCTCCGCCTCAGGAGTCACGTCGTCATCTGAAATCAAGACAGAGTCTGGTTGGTATTTAAAACATCGTCCCGTAACGTGGGAGTGAGTGATCAACTCAGTGGAACAATAAAACGAAGGTTAACAAGTTATTAATTCAATCAAGCAGTAATGATAAAGCAATACAACAAGCAGGTCCTAAGTACTCTTGCTAATACAAGAATGATATGAATGATATGATGCATGCCCTCGCCTACGCTCCCTCAGCGACTTCATCTCACGATCACGCATGCAACCCTTCCTCAGTGCTTGACCTGCTACACTAAACGCACACGTAATGCGGTGCATGCACATGATTACCAAGTTCTTATTAGTCATTTTTATACAGAATGATTGGAAAACTAAGGTACCTCCTTTATGTCATTTCCCAAATAATGATCCATCCTAGGGTCGTCAGTTCTAGTAACTCTCATACGATATTACGGTTCTAGGTCGCTGTAAAGGGCTCGTCACCTAATCAGTGCAGGTCTAGTTTATACTTCGATTACTACAGAAAGGCTCGTCGCCTCAACGCAGGTTCAGAGTATGCTCGAGGTCACTACAAAGGGCTTGTCACCTTATCAGTGTAGGCCGACAGCTCGAATACAGTGTCCCATACCACCGTATTCGGCTCACGAGTTTTGGTTGCTCACTGGTCACTACGGGTGGGCTCGTCGCCCCGACGTAGGCCGACAACTTGACCACGGTGTCCCATACCACCATGTCCGGCTCATGAGTCTTAGTGGATTGAGGTACCAAGGCTAACGGGGTTTCCACTGGTGAGTTTGGTATCTTAGGTTCAAGCAGTAACGTCCATACATGGTGAACATACATCGGGCCAATCGGGTTACTCGACAAGCTCGACTATTACGAATACACATTGATTTGATCGACATGGAGTGCATAAGCATTCCGCATAGCCTAACCACTGTCGACAAACAACGTATGACTCGGATCCATCGAATACGTCTGTCGTGACTAAAACAGTCCAGCCACCAATCGTAAACCTTTCCCGATTGCCTGGACTACGTCGTACCCCAAACACACTCCAATCAATAGTATTTGCATATGATGAGCCAAAACAGCATATGACCACTGATCAAATACAAATCTCATATGAGCATTTCGACAAACACATAGGGTACGTGTTAGCATACATAGGCATTTCATACATAAATCACACAGTAGTAAAGTAGTGAGTTACATACGGAAACTGTAATTATAGACAAGGGGGTCGAGAATCCTATCTCGACACCCTCATTACAAACATTTCAACAAGTATTTCCTCATTGAAGCATTTTATCAAACACTTAGACTTCATATATTTCATACATGTAATAACTTAGTTAAAACACATATTAAAGCAAATCCTTACATAAAAGAGATGCCACGTATACAACGAGCATGCATTCACAACCAATAATCATGGCAAGCACGATTCATAATTCCATATTCAAACAAGCATATTAACAAACACATGGATTTCACTACATTCAACATAATTCATATGTATGTGTAAAGTGCGGGAAACATCGTATCTAAGCATGTGATAGCATTCAAGTCAGTCATAAATCATTAACTGACATTGAAAGCCTTGAAAATCATAACCTAAACGTTTATAGTCCGCACCTTACGCCGGTAGACACGTAACGAACTCAGCTCGTTCACTCACGCACCGTCTACAGCCCAACGGCAACCTATTTCATGAAATAGGTTAGTTATTTCATTACTTTAACTATTTGAAACCTTAAAACGGATTAGGGTTAGGTTTTCTTACCCAATAGTGGAATTGAAATCGCCGGAATAATGATCCGGTAGCGATAAATAGGCACGGGAAGGGGCAGGGTAAAATACCAGGAATCTTCTCCAACTTCTCTCACACTTTCTCTCTCTTTGCTCTCTTCTCTCTCCTAGAGTTTTTCCCAAATTCGTATGGAATGAATGAGAGAGGGTTTAAGGTCCTTATATAGGCCTAAAACTGATGGAAATGGCCCCAGGGCCAAGGTATACTTAAGTTATAGCCAAAGGAGGCTGGTTCCGATCCAACGAAGCACTTCTGGAGGCCCCCTTTCTATGTGCGGTCGGATTTAAGCTCCCTGACCATGTATCTAGGTCGAGTTAAGTTTTCAGTTCGATCGAATTTACAGATTGACAGCGGCGGACCAGTTTCAGTTCAACAATCACCGGCACTCGATCAGGGCCACAAGTACACTACTATGCATGGAAAATTTCTCCTGATCCTAGGGTGTATTTGGGTCAGATTCTGACGGTCTGAATCCTTATATTCGGCCCGCAAGTGATAAGTCTCAGATTACTTAAATTTAAAATTTTATTTCTAAGATATTCACGTTTCTCATACACTTCACTCCGGGCTCAAGCGAATAGCTTTGGGATACTATCCGGACTTGATTTCTGAGGTGGTGGTCAAGTCCAGCAAGGCGGTCTTGATAATATAATTTCGTAGTAATCGGGCTTTCGACGTGCGGTCCAGGTCTGATACGAAGTTTCAGTGTGCTCTCGAGAGCAACTGGGTAATGAGATTGATCCTAGATTTTAGGGTAACATAGCGTCAATGATTCTACAAGTTTTGGGTCTTACAGATCGTATTTAAAGTGATTAGTACTAATTTCACATGAAATCTAGTTTAACACTAGTTAACTCTCGCCTAATTTCTAAAGGATTTGGTCCTTAGTGATTTCTGCTTGAGGTGGTACTTGGGTTTTTGTACGAATTTTTCCCAGACGTTACAAGGCCCCACATGGATGTATGGATTCAATCCACGCCGTCCATCCTATTTGCCAACTCATTTTAGGCATTGAACCGAAAAATGAAGCTGATCCAACTTTCTGGTGGGCCATACCTTAGCAAACGGTGATTTTCACCGTTTAAATTCACTTGAATTTTTCTACACGCCGAAACATGCCTAATATTGGGCTCGATGGATTTGTTATGGACTATAGAATCTATTGGGTGGGGTGGATTCTTTCGATGCGGGCCCCACACATGAAAAACCTCAGAAAAACTATATTTCAAAAAAAAAAAATTATACTGAAAATCCTCCTTATAGGATCCCAGGATCGGAACCTGGCATGTGAATGCCTAAATCCGAGAATGGGGCACTACGGAGGCTGTCGGCGCCAGATTCGGCGATCAGAAATTTTGTGAGCCCGTTTTTCGAGTTTGGGGCGTGACAGTAAGTTGACTCGTCATCCTGCTTGATGGTGGAGACATTCCATACTGATTTGTCATTAGTTTCCTAATACACGAGCATGTAATAATATTATTAGTTACAAGTTTATCCTACCATCTGCAACATGGTCATAAAATAACAGGATATCGAGATCTATGACTCATCACTCTCTATTGGTTAGTTGTCATTTTGTCCACTCTCAAATTCTCAAGGACAATTAGATGAATTATTCTCCTTTAACCCAAATTCATGCATACAGGACTCATGATCATCGTAGTTTTCGAACAACATGCCTACATAGGACTTATGATCATTGTGATTTTCGAATCGCTAAAATCACATCCACCAACAAGTTCCACACTGATTTTTCAGGGCACAAACTCCGACAACATGCGCACATGCACATTTGATACACGTGTCTCAATATTTTAATACTTGAAAATTGATGATAGCAAATATACATGTGTTGAATGCTTATATTGATCACACACGTGGAACATTGAAATATGTCATGCAAGTACATGAATAAATATGATCTCCGTATACATCAAAATTATAAAAGTAGCATTGACCAGGGGTGTTAACAAGCCGGTTAGGGCTTAGTTAAGCTCTATACAAGCATGACCCATATTCTGCAACTTAAGCCCAAACCTAGCCTGGGTAGTGACAGGATGAAATAGTCCAGCATGAGCCTGGCCCATAATACATATACATGGCTTGGCCCAAGCCTGAAAGGGTGATTAGAAGCAAAGAGAGGGGGTGGAGGGTGTTACTGGCAGCTACAATAGGACGGAGCAACGATGCCATGGTCGACATCAAAGGGGAGATGAAGAAACACAGATGAGAGGGAGGGAGGGAGGGAGCAGCTTGGCTGCTGCGGCTGTCGGTGGCGGCGGCCATGGTTGTTGTTGCCTTGTCCGCTGACACCATGGTTGCTAAGTAGAGCTTATTGATGGTGGAGAGAGAGAGAGAGAGAGAGAGAGAGAGAGAGAGAGAGAGGAGAGAGATGGCTTTAGGGCGTGTTTGGTCCACAGAATTTAGGGGGATTAGGAGGGATAGTATTGTAAAATCCCTCCTAACCCTATCTCTAGGTCGTTTGGATGGCGGTGGATATCAGTCTGCATCAGGCAATCAACGATTTCAGAGGGAAATGGAGGGATTGCAAAATCCCTTCTTAGATTCGTTGCCCAGTCACTGGCCATCATCGAGCCCATCTCGCCTTCTTCCTCAATCCAGCGTACGGAATGCGGGATGAGAGGTTTCAGGCAGCTACGGTCAGATTGGATGGCGGGGAATGAATTCTTTGGCACGAAAGATGGGTTATTTACAGGAGAGGTAAGTCTCTTTCCAGCAGTGCGGGATGATTATCATCGCCAGTTAGATGGGGAAGAGATCGTCATCACCAGTTGCGAGAGAAGAGATCATCATCGCCAGTTACGAGATATCTATAGGAGAGGTAAGTCCCCTTCCTCGCGTCCGGAACGAAACTCCGGCATGTTCTTGAGATTTTTTTTCCTTAAAGTTGGGGGTTTCGTGGCTTCGTTTTCTTAATTTGTGAAAGTTCTATCGGGTCCTAAGATGGTTGTCAAAGAAAATGTAGTTTGATATTGTCAGATTAATGTTTAATGCCATTTGATTCCAAATAAATAAGGGTATGAGATTTTTCCCCTCCAAATACATGTCTCAGGAACCTCTGTTCGTTTAGCTAAGAGGGAGAGATAGAGAGAGGATGCCCTAATCACCCACAACTCCGTTGCATGTTAAATCATCTCATATAGCATTGTCTCAGGGTTGGCTTCCTTTGGTGTGACCCACTTGATGAGTAGGCCATCCATCCAGAGAGATTGATCTTTGAGTAAAATCGAAACCGTGTGTCACATACTAAGATCCAGTGGACCCCACCACGGGGGGGGGGGGGGGGGGGGGGGGTGATGCCACCCATAAAAAGGCCTTGGGCCACAAAAATTTTCGATTATAAACATATGTGTGTTTCATCTTCTATAATGTCTTTATTAACTTAATATAGATAACAGGTTGGATTCGGAAAAAAAAATAAAAATTCGGTGGGCCTTGGCTGAAAATGTTAGGAGGCGATCATTATACGGTATGAACCCAAAAATGAGGCAGAACCAAGGCTTCAGTAGGCTACAAAGTGGGGATTGAAGGCCCATCATTAAAAACTTCTTAGGAGCTGCAGAAGTTTTGCATGAAGCTGATATTTGTTTTTTCACTTCATCCAGGTCTATATGACCTTATGAATAGGTTGGATGGTAAAATAACATAACAATGGCCCTTAGAGTTCTTTTGGTGTGGTGCACTGGATATTTGGACAAGCTTCATTTTTTGGATAACGCCATAAAATAACCTGTTAATAGGTATGGACGGCGTGGATACTACGTTTACATCACGACGACCCCCCCCCCCCAGAGCTCTGCCCGGACGGATTACCGTCTGGGATGGCTTAGGATGCAATCCGCTTCCCTTTGACTCATGCCTTAAAATGATAGACCCAAATGGATGGATGCTGTGGGTACAACACATGCATTGGTGTCTACAGGACTTTGTTGTTGAGCCATCACTAGCGAGCATCGCTACTCGAAAGAACTGTTTTCAGCACACCGTCGAGGAGTAGACCGTTTTCTCTGAAAATCCAGCGTGCCCTCAGGTTGGATTTTTATGGCCTGAAGCAAGACTCCCAGGACAAACTTCCGCCATTCCAAACACTCCCCTCTGTTACACCTGTCCGATTACTGAATCCCATGCCCCATCCAAACACATTTGAAAACTTATCCCGGGATATTGCAACCCATCCAACAGACATCCAAAATCGTCTCGGGATATTGCAATACGGTGGAACTCCATACCATCCACCGACAACATACATCATTACCTTAAACCCAGTTTCATCCCTTCTAATCTCACCTAATGCAACTAGCCAAACTGGCCCTTAAAAACCGTAAAGGCTGGGCTAGGTGATGGGCATCTAGTCCAGCCCGACTCGATTATAAAACTGACCTAAAGTTTAAGCTCGAGCCCAACCCTTGGGCATGATACTCTAGTCGAAGTGCGTAGGGCCTAATAGCATGATGGCTAACCCGCCTGGGCTCAAGCCTGAAAATTAAAATTTTAAATATGGTTGGCCCAACAGCCCACCCGAAACAATTCAAAATCCGGCCCAAACCAACCCTAGGTTTTGACCTACAAATAGTTTTACTTCCTCATCATATACACCCAATCCATAGATAAGATGATGCAAAAGAGGCATTGGCATGGACATACATAATTGTCCATAATAGGGATGGAAATGGGTGGGTAGCCCAGCCCATCCCGAGTGACCTAACCCTCTAGGACCAAGTTAGGGTCTCCAAACTCGACCCAATGGCTGGGCCTGAGTTTAAAATCTAGGCCAATTGCTTGAGTGGGCCTGATCCAATCATCAAGTAACCCTTGTCCACAAAGACAGGTCAATTTAAAGAAAAATTTCAATGGTTCACATCATTTATACATCAAGCTCATCAAGCCATGTGTGCCATCCAACAATGTAAACAAGGCCGAGCACTTCGAAGGTGGTCCTAGCCCAGCCTTGGTCAATCCTGACCGTAGCTGACGCTGGGCATATGGGCCCCACCAAGTGCTCATACGATGACAGAAGATAATAAAAAAAGGTCCTGATGGGTGCACTATGGCTCTCGTGTCCACTGCCTAAAAAATGGCCATTCAGAAATTAGGTGGGCCACCGTTTACGAAGAAGTGGATGGCTGAGAAAATAGAAGAAGTTTTTCTTAGCTGTCCATTTCTTTCTAACACCGTGCCCACCTTTTAAGTGGGTGGATCTTGGGACAAGGCATTTATACGGTGGGACCCTTAACATGGACGGTCTGGATCTCATACTCCTGTGAAACACATCCAGATCTCACAGGTGCGTGCAACACGTGCATGAGTCAGTATCTGGGCCATAACGGGCCATTGCATTATTTTAGTCCACGGCACGGGACGAGCTCGATATCCCGGGGGGTATTTTTGTTATTCAAGAGAACTTCGAGGGCTATTAGTTAACTAGCCATTTTCGTAATTTTATTGAAAGCTAGGGCCATTCAAAAACAATCGCCGATGTACCCGATTGCCTTGCCTCGCACACGACGAGGAATTCTCCCTTCCACACCCTTCTCAAAACAAACACAACGAGAACGAATCCCATCCGTAAAAACTATCCACGTCATCGATCCGCAACACAAGACTGGACGGCTGAGATTCCCTTCCACGTCAGAGAACAAAAACCACCTCCTCTCTTCAATCTCTCACATAAGACTTGGACCCCGCCCCAAACCGCGAAAAATCCCGAACCGGCCTCAGCCCTCGAACCCAAACCGTTACCGGTTCAAACCCTTTTCTCTAAAATCCCCACCAGACCATCAAAGCTTTCAAAAGCCCAAACACCGACGGATTGCATCTTTGTCTTCGCACAGCGAAGAAATCATATCTTCCCTCTCAAATAAAACCTAGGGTTTCCGTACATTCTAAGGTTAGGGTTCCGTTTTCCATTTTCTTCCTCCTCGATCTTGAAATCCGAGGATTAGGGCTTCCGTTTCCGATTTCCGCCATGGACGGAATCGATCTTCGAGTTACAGAGACTGGATAGCTCCTTGCACGGTAAAAAGCGATCGGTAATTGTTGGTTATTTTGGTCTTTTTATCTAAATCTAGGGTTTTCGAGGGTTTTTTTTTTTTTTGGTGAAAGGAAATGGACGAGGTCTGGGAGAGAGCTGTTGAAACGGCGTTAGACGGCCAGACTGACTGCTCTTCTGCTCGAACCCTAACCCTAGATGGCGTTGTTAAATGCCTCCATGGCCGTTTGCCGCCGCCTGGCTTGCTCGAGAAATTCCAAGCCCTTGAGCACCTCTCAATCGCCAACATCGGGGTGTCGTCGCTCGAGAAGTTCCCACGCCTTCCCAATCTCCAGAAGCTCATCCTTTCAGACAACCGCATCGCAGGTGGGCTCGAATTTCTGGTCGAGGCGGGGCTTGGAGCTCTCCGCGATCTGGACCTTTCCAACAACCGTATCCAGTTCATTGAGGATCTGGCCCCGCTTGCACAGCTGAAGCTTGTCTCACTTGATCTATATGAGTGCCCAGTTACTCGTGTCAAAGACTACAGGTCGCAGGTCTTTGGCATGATCAGATCTTTGAAGTATTTGGATAAGATGGATGCAGATGAGAACGAGCGGCCAGAGTCGGATGAAGAGGATGAAGATGAGGAGGAGGAGGAGGATGACGATCCGGGAAGTGGGGAGGTCGATGGTGAGGATCGGACGGGGAAGTTGATTAACGGCAGGGCTGATGAAGGGATTGTGGATGCTGATGATGATGAAGAGAGTGATGCAGATGAGGAGGAGACGGCAACAAATGGCTCAGACAGAGCAACCCATCATATGACTAATGGGTTTCGGGTGGCGGCTTCTATGAATGGCGTGAATGTAGATGAGGATGAGGAAGATGTGGAGGATGAAGAGGATGAAGATTTGGGGGAGGAGATTGATGAGGAAGAGGGAGAGGACGAGGATGTTGTTGAAGTTCATGAGATTGAGGATAGCGAGGAGGATGAAGATGGGGTTGAAGAGGATGAGGATGAGGATGATGAGGATGAGGATGAAGAGGATGTGGAAGATGAAGAGGATGATGTAGAAGAGCCTGGGAGCACCGGAAGGTTGACAAGCACAGAAGGGGAGATTGATGGGCATGAGCAGGGAGAGGAAGATGAAAATGGTGAGATTGGGGAAGAGGACGAGCAGGGAGTTGAAGAAGACGGAGAGTACGAAGAAGATGATGGTGAGGGTGAGGATGAGGTGAGATTCTTATCTTATAAAAAAAAGGACTATACTTTGATTAATGTTTTGTTGCTTATATTTTTTCCTCGTCACTTTGGTGATATCTTTTACTCTTTCTTGTGAGTTCATGGTTCTGTTTTTTGGTTTTGCTCATTATATATGATTAATCTGTTTCTATGAGGGCTCATTCTCTAGATACCTTATTCTTGAATTCCTTGGATAATATAATGTTTTTGCCACTTGTTCTGATGATAGAGGGCCCAAATGGTGAGTTTCACTGAAGATTCTTTTCAGGCTTGGAACATCAGGAAAATATATGAATGTCAGATTTTTAGTTATTTTTTTTTTATTTTTTTTTTTCCATTTTGTTATTGTTTGGTTATGTACTGGGAGTGTCTGTCATGTGTTAACTTCAGCATCCATCATGTATTTTGTGGTGTTTTATCATCCAGTAATTAATTAACTATAGACACTTCTATCTATGCATAAACCATTTTAGGAGTTAACAAGTAGGGCAAATTGTATGAAGTTTGCCAATAATAATGTAGAGAATGCTTCTTCCATGCCCGTCTTTAAAATTTTGAGAACTAGTAGTTACAGCAGTCACATCATTTTCCTATGCAAGCTTTTATTTTGATTTTTGGCCTTTTGAAGATTCTAAGATTGAAATGTATCCTCCCTTAGATCTGAGTGTGGTCTAGAGGAGAGTAGGTAAAGGCTATCTTCAATGGATCTGACAGGTGTGATCTTGGACCCATGGGATTTGGGGTGTTTTTTCTTCCATGATTTGGGAGTGGTCTGGTTTTCATGGGTTCTCTTAGAGAAATGAATTCTACTATTGTTATCAATAAGGTGCTGCAGCGGAAAGTGGGCTGTATAAGCTGATGGGTGGATCATTAAAGGATGCTTCATCAATATTGTTCACTGGGCCAACAATGGGATTATATCTGTTCTATGACACTTGGCTCCTTTGTTGAATTCAGGACATGATCAATGGTTTAGCTAGGATGTTCATGCGCAGACTTCTGTATGGTGACCCAAACCACTCACCATAATTATTGAGTCACCAAATCAGGTTGTAAGTAATGATCAAAATTGTTGACAGGTTATAGATTGATGGGTTAGGTTAAAATTGCTGATTGGATATGGAGTTGATGTGATAGATTTTTTATTTTTTATTTTTGGATACTGGATGTTGGGTATTTTTTGCAATTTGTTTCAGGGGCTGTGTTTGCTTGTGTTTCTTTTACTGGTGCCCTAACCCTTCTAATAAAATTCTTTGTTATTCATAAAACATAGTAACCTCACCAGAGGTGTGTGATTCCAAGTAAATTATGTGTCATAGTCTATATATGTATCTGGAGAATTGGCTGCTGGAGCCCACCAGAGGAGTCCAGAGTCTGGTTTTTGTACATTTTTAAAATCTAGAATTACATAAAAATAAAATAAAATCTGCTTGTTATGTTTTATAGTCAAATGTGCTCTAGCACTTGATGAATCAGTAAGATTATTTTCTTAGATTGTGACATGTTTCAGGTCTTATTGATGATATGTGAAGGAGGCAATATTAATAGCAGTCGTGGTTTTATCTCATCCTACCAATAAAGTGAAGAAAACACAACACTGCTCAGTAGTTCCCTTTTACATGCTGTTCTTTATCTACTGCCATGAGTTTTTTTTTTTTTTTGCATTTTTTGTCTGATGTCATCTGCGTCCTGTAGATATGCATTTATCTATTCTGTCCTCTTGGATATGCATGAGCCACACCTGGATATTTGAAATCTACATGTAATGAATTCACAAGATGCATCTTTGGTTGTCTTTAACATTCGGTTGTGATTTTACTGAATCAGGAGTTTGTCAAAAGGAAAAAAAAGTGAATCAGGTTTTGAGTTTGATCCAAGCTTGTGTCAAGAAGTTTCATGTCATTAGTTAGGATGGCAATGAACTTGGTATTCAAATTATTATTATTATTATTATTATTATTTTTAATAAGAACATTATTTCTATGCATTGCCTATCCAACCTTCTTTTTAGCTGCTACTGTTTTCCCTGCAAGTGCATGTGTGGACTTGAAGACTATATATATATATATATATATATATATATATATATATATTATGCTTGATTGTCCCCTTCTTTTCCTACGCCCTGTGAGACTTAATAATATAGCCATCTATGCCCTGTACATAAATATTATGTGATAAAGCAAAATACTTCACTTTTCTGGCGTGATCCCCAATGGGATGTGGAATTGCCTTGATGTCAAAGTTTAAAAATTATATTCTATTCCTGTTTCTCTTACTATTGGTTTTTCCATAGACTGCCTTTACAATTGGTACCTGCTCTTGTCATCTATTTATCAGAATTGTTGATTTTTTTTCCTTTCTTTTTTGCATTTTCCTTCCCCCCCTTATTTTTTGCTTTGCATTTTTCCTATCTCAGCATCTTTCTTTCCAATTTTTGGAGTGCCATCTCTGAGGTTTCAGGAAGTGATTTGTTTTTCATGTTTAATGAAAATTCCTAGATATGTTCATTTACTGATATTGTTCTGTTTGTCTCTTTGATGGTTTCCTGCCACTGATCCACTTGCATGGTTCTTGGGTTTCTGATTTATGGTTTTGGGTAAATTGCTAGGAAGAGGATTTTGGGATGGAGTACTTGGTGCAGCCCATTGCTCCTCCAGAGGAGGAGGCTGTAGGCAGTGATCTGGATGCCGGCAATGAAGAAGATGGGGAAGAAGAGGAAGTGGAAGATGAAGATGATCACCGCAGCGCTCAGCCACAGCCACAGCCACAGCAGCCTTCTTCATCTCAGGTCAAGAGAAAAAGAGGCGGTGATGATGACGGTGGCGATGATGATGATGACAGTGTGGAGGATGCAAAGTTGTCAAGGAACCATTGAGGCTCCACGTGTGTATATGGAATCTTGGTAGAGAGAGAAATGGGGGGGCCTTACTTAGATTGTGTAGGTACACTTGTTAGCTCAAAAGATGTTAGAAAGAGTGGCTACTTTTGTTAGGAGAAGTAGAACGAGGGTTTGTGAGCAGTAGTATTTAGTTCAATTTCAAAAAGTCGTTAGTCTCTTGTCCTCACGTGCTTCTCCCCATTTAGTGGCCGTTATACTTTTTTCAAATGGCAGTTACCTTGGTTTGAGGTTCCCCCACGAAAGGAAAACATTAAAAAAAAAAAAAAAAAAGGGAAAAAAGACGGACCCCCGCGGGTTTTGAATTTTATTCTTCTTTAGCTCTCTTTTTTTCTTCTTCTTTTCTGTCATGTAAGACATGGGTATATGTGTAGAGTACTTTCATCTGTTTTATCCTGAAATCAAAGGTCAGTAAGCTTTGCTATACTTAATGTGAATGATTGTCAGATTCATGTTTTGGTTGGTGCAGAATCAATATTGGCAGGTGGAAGTAAGACGGCTATGTTGAAGTGACTACCAAGGGGAAACGGTACGATGATTTCAGTCCCTTTTTTCTCCGTTTTAAGGTAGGATGCTTTTCACACCCCCATCTTTTGATGCATGCACCCTAATATCGTGGACGTTGGTATAATAGTAATAATATATACTGCTATTAGATGTAGAAAAAAAGTAGGGGGTCATACTTGAAAGATGGTGTATGACCATAAATAGAGCATTTGGTCATCCCTTTTCATCTCTATATAAAGATCCTGCAGCAGTTTATGGCTTGTTTGGCACTGCTTCTACCAACTGCAGAATTGATTATTAGGAAACAAATTCTCAGTAGAATTGATTTTCCGGGATTGTTTCTTGAGAATTGATTATGGAAAAAAGAAAAAGAAAAAGAAATTCCTTGCAAACGTTGTAATGGTGAGCGTTGAATTCTTAGATTTCCTGTGGCTTGGCCTACTTTAGAGTCATGGATCTACCTCATTTTTGGGGTCACCCTAAAGTGATATGGCGAAACAGGTGGATGGAGTGGATGATGCACGAGCAGTGTGGTGGGGCCACAGCACTACAGGGCGTTTGTAAGTTGCATCCGTTGGCTTCTCCAGAGATGAGATGGTTTTGATAAGCCACACAGATGCAATATAACTCTGGTACACATCTCATGTTTGCCATCATGGAACGTAGATTCCGGTGGGCCATAGTTTGGAAACCAAATGTATGGCTTTAAAAAGTATTTGGCCGAAGTTTTCTAACACATTCATCTGTTTTCAATATTGGGGCCCACTTTTTTAAGGAAAAATTGTGGTTGGACCTGTTGGTGGATGGATTTGATCACAGACTTATTACATGCCATGATGGCCTACGTGTCAGGCCTAATTTTAAACCTTTGAACAAGAGAAATTAAAGTCTCAAATTGAAAATTTGTTTTTTATTTTATGTTTAAAATTAATTAATTAAGTGGCTAATCAAACATAGTCAGCCTTTAAAAAAAATGATTATCAGAATAAATAAGGAAGATAAAAAAAAACGTTTCCTTTAGCAAAGCAAAACGGGCACCCGTATCGAAGAAAATTACGTGGATGCCATCACTCCGAATGTACTTGCCTATTCTCCAGAGCAAGAGAGAGAGAGAGCTGTTGCGAGGCACACTCTTTTAACACTTGCCGTCTAATCAAAAATTCGACGGCAAAGATGAGTAGTGCTTCACGTGCTTATTTCTCTCTTCTTTGTTTTTTTTTTGGGGGGAGGATCTGGTGTTGTCAGTGGAGCCCACGTACCGTTGTTAGCTAATCACAGTGTAGAAACAGATACGATTTTCATGATTTGAAGGAAATTCTCTGTAACAAAAAGGAAAGAAAGAAAAATCCCCTTTGACAAGAAGAAAGAGGAGAAGAATGAAAGAAAACGGCGGAATGAAAAGCCGTGAGCGGGTTGAACCGTTGTCGTCTCCTGCACGTTCTTTTTGATATGAATGCCCCATTCTTTCAACTTTTGGTAATACAACTGGTACAACTTTCTACTAATCTACCACCAAAAGATGGATGGATGTATGGAGATTGTAGTAGTGGCTCACTTTTACTGGCTGTCCTTTTTTAAAATAAATAAATAAAAAGTATATGTTCAAGAATTATGATTGCTCGTGGCGTTTCCCACCCAATAACAGCATATACTTGTAGTAGAGGGATAAGTACTGCATGGATGTCAATCTGCCTGTCCAAATGGTAGGCCACTAACACAAAATCACATAAGAAAAAGATCCCAAATCAAAAACTCAAAAAGGTTCAAATATTCATATGGTTGGACGAATATAAACAACCAAAAAAGCAATGCTCCATTGAAATGGAAGGGTGGGATTTTAAAAGAATGTTGGAAGAGTGAATGATCGTGGGATTTTAGAGTGGCCCTGCCCTCCTCCCCTATCATAGTATAATAATCATATCATTTACCTTGTGCACATACTTCTCAAGGACATACATGATCCAACGTGGATCGTGGATGACTTGTGAGCTGTGAATCAGGTGGGGGGCACAGTTCATATATAATCTAGCTAAATCTGGACTGTTACTTTAACAACTCAGCAATTGTATGGACGGTGAGGATCTCTGAACATAAAAGATTTTCTTCCCATGTCTTGAGGAGCTTGGACGGCCTTGCTGAACCACATGGCGTGGAAGAACGTACCCCACCTCTATCTAGCTCTTGGTTTTTCTACATTTTCCTTGGCTGCCGCATTGGACGCTTATGACAGCATCCTTTCTCAAACACATGGATGGTCGTTTGTCATGACATGTCACTATATTTTAGCATGTTGCACCGTTGGAGTCATGACACGTGGACTCATTTCTTCGACCCCTGTGACGTCAGCTCGACTGGGGTCCATTTTGTGGGCCCTACAGTAACTAACGCTGCTCAGATGGTAGACTTCAAATGGATAAACAAATAATCGTCAGTTTTGAATAGTGGGCTATCCGTGATCAGAACCATCATCCACAAATGGGTGGTCCTGATCCATCTGCCCTACCGTTTAATGGGAAAGGTTGGCCGTTGTAAGCGAGGTTCGGCTGAGATGAACCGAAAAAAGAAAAAAAAAAAAAAAACATCAACTAGGTGTCCTCATTCAATAAGATCGTTCATCTGGTGATCCCTACCGTAGAAACTGTAGCCTCTCACAATTTCATTGATCAGATGACCATCGACAAGGGATTTTGTATATTGGATGTGTAAGGCCGTTCATTTCGTTCCGAAAACTTCACATTCGATGCATAGAAGTGCGTCCCTCGCAGTGTACCCATCCACAGAATACAACAGTACATTGCAAAGAGGTAATATACATTGCTGTGGCCGAGTGTGTGTACCGTGCACGCTTGTCAGATTGTACAAACGGGCCCATGTATTAGTGATCCGAGCCATTGATGTATATGGGCCTAATGTGTGGATGAGGCCTTTGTATTAGAAATCCCCCAGATTCAAAGATCTTTGCACAGAAACATTTTGTCTTATCTTGGCTGAATGTGAACCGTTGCTTTCTTAAATGCCTGTCATTGGCCGTGCAACAATAATCTGTGGGGCCTACCATAATGTTTGTGTGACATCCAATCTATCTATCAGTTGAGATCGTGTAAAGGACGTGAGCCCAATAATCAGGCAGATCCAAGGGATGAGGACACTCACCATTGCAACCTGATTGGTGCCCACCAGAGCATTGGATTAGGATGATGTTTTTGTTTTCCTTTAATCGTGGTGGGACTCACCTTATGAACGGGTTGGATGGAATATAAACATCATGGGGTGGGCCCAGGTAGGTTTCAATATATAGTGACCGTCCCAAATTTTTAGACTCATCTCCTTAAATGATTTGGCCCAACAAATGGAGAAGCTGTATGTCACACAGTTATCGTACGTAGTGGTGATTGGTGAATCCCACATGGCATTTTGTTACTGGGGCTTCTTATTAATCCTACAAGGGATCCAAATTACTGTGGGGCCCACATTTTTTTTCTTTTTTGATAAATCCAATCCGTTCATCAGTTTTTCAAGCTCACAATAGGATAGTATTCCAAAAATCAAGCAGACCCGGAACTCAGATGGGCCACAAGGCAGGAAACAGTAAGTATGGAAACGCCCACTGTTGAAACCTTCCTCGAGCTGAACATATGCTTATATCCAATCCAAACCGTTCATAAGGTTATCACCACTAGATAAACAGTAGGGCACAAACATTATCCTGACCCAAGACTTCTGTAGTCCCCACAAAATTTCCGTCATGTGGCCCACCTGAGTTTTGGATCTGCCTTATCCTCTTGTGATCTTGAAAAACTGATGGACGTATCCGATTCTCACAGAAATCTCTGTGGGCCCCACATAAGGCTCAGGCAATTCGCCTACTCCTACAGTATAAAGTCCTCATGGTGAGCCCCATATTGCTTTTTATTGCATGGGGGCTTCCTACAATAAGTATTGCAGGGAATTCATATCCTCTCTTTTTAGTCCACATGAAATAGATAAGATGGAGAGCTGCTTTCTATCAACAATAGAAAGAAAAACAAGCCCCTCTGCCGCCACTCTCTCTACATCTGCCTCTAACCATGGCCACAGCCAAAACACTGCTGTTATCACCCACAGCAGTTCTACCACTACGACGACCAGCAACGGTTCGTAACACTGCTACACTGAAAAGAAGACCATGCTATGTAACGTTGAAGGTGTGTAACATGGCAAAGGAGAGTGATGACACTGTTGGCAATGGCATTGTAGAGATTGGAGCTGTAGTAGGAGGATTGGTATCGAACCCAGTGATTGGGTGGTCTCTATATACGCTCAAGACGACCGGATGCGGCCTCCCGCCTGGGCCCGGTGGCTCGATTGGGGCTCTTGAAGGTGTGAGCTACCTAGTAGTCATTGGCATCATTGCATGGTCCTTGTACACGAAGGCGAAAACAGGCTCAGGCCTTCCAAATGGGCCGTTCGCGCTTTTGGGTGCAGTCGAAGGCCTGTCCTACTTATCGCTGCTTGCCCTCTTGGTTGTGTTTGGGTTGCAGTTCTTGGAGCGGGGCTACCTGCCCGGGCCACTGCCCGGCGACCAGTGTTTTGGCTGAGCTTATTGGATAAGAAAATGGTGCTTGTTCTTGGTGGCGATCGATGAACAGCACGGATTTTACACACATGTCCCATGCTCATACATGTGTCTTGAAGAGAATTCCTCTCTACCCCAATATCATCCCATCTCTCAAAATTTCAACTTACGGAATTATTCTCTTCTCTTGTGACAGCTTTTAGGTTATCCTCTTCTTTGGGCCATGTATCTATATCATGTTGACTTTAAAATTCAAGGAAAAAAGAAAAGTCATTGTTTGTTGCAATGCAATGGATTGGATTTTGTAAGGTTTGTGAAATGTGTGTGTGTGTGTGTTTTTTTTTTTTTTTTTCACCACTATACAAATAAATCATTCAACAGGTGGTGTTGATTCTAGTTCGTTTTTATACGGTAGGTGTGGCTCGATAATTTTGCGGGGCCCACCCGAATCAACATGAACATACAACCTTTTAATTCACATCAATAGGTGGTGTGCTCCCACCCTGCTTGAAAGAAAATAAATAAATTCATTCCCCACCCATGTAGGCCTAGAAATGGGACATTTTTCTTACTGATACAATATATTTGTGTAGCTATATACCTACATACATAGAATAGAAATTATCAGATTAGTAACTATCTTAGATTACATTAGTTGGACATATACGAATTCTACGCACAATGCTCTTGTATATAATTTATGATGCAGGACATGAAATGATGTCCCCATCAATTTAGGTATCTCAATGAAATATAAGAAAACACAAGTTTCTGCAATGTAATTCCTGAACTAATCGAATAAGAACCTTTGTAATTTTTCTTGCTTCCCAAGAACATAAGCTCCTAAAATGGGTCATGCAATTAGATAAAATATTCAATATTTCCCAATAAGATTCGCCAAAGACATTAAGTTCATTAATATTAATTTGTGAATCTACTTCATTAATTAATTGGGGATACCCATTCTAGTAACAAGTTCAAGAACATTTCATAATTGGAAATCTAAAGGGACGAAACCCAAGTGCAGAAGCCCCCTTGATAATTCCTAGTAACTCTTAAAAGTACTGCCCATTGCCATGAGATAGAACTTGGCAAAGATATCCAATCTTGAATAACACAGTGCAACTATGGTCTTTTGAACCTGATTTTGATTTCTTGTTCTCGTTCGGGTTTACTACGGTGCGGGGGTAAATATAATCTCTACCGGACATACATAACGCTTTAGATGGTAGACGAGCGAATCGAGATTCTTCTATATATTAATAGCTGCATGCATTGCGCGATGGATGTAAAGAAATAGGCCATTGTCTTTGCAATAATTCTATGAGATAGAGTTCACAATAAATTCCCCTGTTGAGCATTATTATGATTGGAACTCTTTCAGTATCCTAGCAAATATGGTTGTGTTAGTCATATCTTTGTATGTGCCTACATTAGCATTCAAGTAAGGTGTGTTTGGATTGGGGGTAAACTAGAGGAAGTAAAAATGTAAAATAGGCAACTATTAAACTAATGTTTATCAGTGAGGAATGAAAACACTTTGCACTTGTTTGTTTTGTTATTATAGAAGAACTTTTGAAAAACGGTTTTCCTTCGCATTTTTTAGTGTTTGGTTTTAGAATGGATTCTTTTTTCTTTTTTTGTCCCCTCCAATGCGAGTCTACCAATAGCCATGTTGATTTTTGATGAGTTTGGGTTGGGATCTACCAATTTCTTTTTTCTTTATGTTTCGAGTGGGGTTATATTTAGGATTTGATTTGCTGGGTTTTTTTTTTTTTTTTTTTTTTTTTTTTTTTTTTTTTTTTTTAATAATCTCTTGTTCATGTTTTGTACTTGCTCGATATGATAGCTTAGTTTTGCAATATTGGGCTTTTGATCGTATGAGATTTGAGATCCTTTTCGTTTGAATGTTAGGGTGTGTTTGGATTTGTGGAATCATAAAGTAAATTCAAAGACGAAAACCATGGTAAAAGAATCTTAATAAGTCATTTCTTCTAGTAAATGTGATTTTCATCGGAAACTCAAAAGTTCAATCCTCAAAAGGTGAGCACCGCCATTTGTCTCTCAAGAAGAGGGACTCAAATTGCCGGCAAAGATTATCAAAATCTCTCAAAACTTGACATGGCCTAATGAAAAAGCACTATGTATTGTTGGGAATCCGCGGAAGCAAACTCCGAATTCGTATCACATGAGATTAAGCAACATAAATCAAGCAATCACAAAACACAAAAAATTTTACATATAAAAATTCTTGCAAGAAAAAATTATGGCACAAAGTAATAGCAAATCACTATGAAAACAAAAGGTACAAGAGATAGAATTACTTACAATAATCCAAAAATTCTCGTTTTCACATTCCCCGAGCCCAGCGTTTAGCCCTCCTTAGAATAACTTAGGATTACCCTAATCCCACAATTACACTCATATATAGTGTTGCATTTGGAATAAGAAATAATTGCCGCAATTTAGTAAAACCTTGCTACTGTCGATGGAATCGACAGCCATTGAAGGCTCTTCGATGGGATCGAAGCTACCTTCGATAAGATTGATTGGACTAAAAAACAGTCCAACGAGCAATTCGAATAAATTGGAATTTTCTCAATGGGATTGAGTTGTCTGCTGATGCCATCGATAGACCCAATTACAGACAAATTTAAGACATCTGATAACATGTCCGTGGGAAGAGGTGGGACCTACAGTAAAAAGCAAAGATTCCTTCAAATGAAAGGACATTTTTGCCCTTTATGGAAAGAGGTTTATTAAGTGTTTGGGAGGAAAGGAAAGTGCATTTTTTGAAAACGGGCCTCTTCTATTCAGTTGTGCAAGTTGGCTGCGTTTGGATGCACGAGATTGCAAACACTCGTTTCTATCACAATGGGTGATGACGTTTCCTAGCATTCATCACGAGGAAGTAGCCATCAAACTTGAAAGCAAGATCATTGCAAGTGAGTCCATTTTGCATACGGCCAACTCAAAGAATACCATGGCTCCCCTGTGGAGCCCACATACTGAGATGACATCCGCCGTCCATCCACATTCTCAGTGCTTTCATGAACTAGAAATGACCAATAATCACATATTGATGATGATAATCTACATTCATCTACACAGTGACGGTAAGAATAAACCGTTAACCAGTGGTTTCTTACAAATGACCAATCTGTAGTATCCAGTGCATGGACAGTTTTGAAGATGGGTCCTTAGTTGTTACAGGCAATGGAGTTGAGAGCCAAGACATATAATCATACTAATTGCAATTAAATTCAAATGAGGGAACCAAATAGTCTTAGGATCTGAGCAGAAGGCTGATTCGTTAGTACCGTAGGGTAGGGTATCGTGTGTTCTGGTACATTCATTTTTGCTTATATCATCACCACTCAATGATCACTACACCATATTTAGGCCTTCTGTTTGCAATCTCTCAGATAGGAAAATCTTCACCCTTCCATATGCTACCAGCAGATTTTGTTTAAGGGTGTGTTTGGTTGCACCAAATTTCATGATATTTTGCACCAAATTATACAAAACCAATCGCACCCTACCGGAACATTCTGCATTCAACAGAAAAAAGACCAACAATTTCGTGGCACATGATCTTCAAACTCGGCTATTTTGGTGCATGAACCGTCTTCCACAGTGAGGCTGTTATATATAAAGAACCTTGGGCTCTGGCCTCTGGGAATCCAAGTATGCTGGAAAAATCTCCTTCCAGGCATTCATAGGGCATGTTTGTTTGCCACTTAAAAATGAGTTCATCTCATTTTAGCTAATATCAATTATGAATTAGAGATCATACTTTATAAAAGTTTGTGGTCTGATCCCTACCCAAAAATAAATAACTAAAGATCCCTAAACATATGACTAAATATAAATGAGAAAAAGTTGTTTTTAAGGCAACCAAACAGGCCCTCCTTATATTTTACTTGGGGCTTGACAAGGTACATTCCATCTGCTACCAAAAGCAAGCAACACCAGGAAGTACCCTGCACGAGTACTCGAACCCAAAAGCCAAAGAATGTCTTGGTCTGGTGAACAGCAGCAACTTGCTCTTCACATTAAAAAAAGAAAAAAAGACAAAAAAAGGAAAGAATATAAATCCAAAAAAAGGACGAACAGCACAAGCTTCATGGAGATGGTTACCAATTCCCTGGAATTTAATCTTGGGCTTTTCTATAATAAATAAACGAGATCACAAGGGCCCTATCATTCAAAAAGTACTTCCACAAAACCGCTTGAGCTGATATAACTCAGTACTGCTGCTACTGCTGTTCTCTATAGAGGGGCAGAAAAGGTATACAATAAAGGACATTTACAGACTATCAGATAAATGTATGTACCCTGCCTCCTAATCTTCGACGTTCTGGATCTCACCCATCATAATGCGGTTACTGACAACGTTAAACCCTAAAACCGCTGGACTCACCTTCTTCCCCTTCTTTCCCTTCTTCTTCCCGCCTCCCTTGGCGGTTCCATCCAGGTTTGCCGCTGCTTCAGGGTCGAAATCCCCGCCTCCTGTCCTGTCAATATTTACATCCTCAATGCCAAACCCTGTTAGCCGCCTGTCATTCCGAGCTTGGAAGGCTATGTCGATCACATCCGCCGACAACAACTCTTTGTAATTGAGGAACTTGTCGATGAACTCTTGGTTGGGATCGAATGTGCCGAGATTCTCTATCAGAAGTGTTTGGGCTTCCGAAGTTGATTGCTTCAAGCAGAATTCCAGGAAACTTGTATCTACAAACACGAGGATTAAGAAAAAACAGAAACAGGCAATCAGAGCAAGAAACAGATCATTTTTTTTTCCCATAAAGTGCCTGGGTTATGATTTCCAAAATGCAAAACTACTAGAGAGCATCTAGGATCCTACTCTCCTGGAGGTGCAATTGTGACGACACATGAAATATGTGCCATCCACCCTCCATGTATGTACCGAGGCCTGAAAATCAGGTCTGTACTGTCATTAGGTGGGCCGTGTACCAAAAATAGGCATGTAAAAATAATTAACAAATGTTCCACATTCAATTAATGCATCTCGCTCACCTAAAGACCAGTACAGCCTGCTTTTCGAACCATGGACATAGTATGCATAATAATCTCTTGACAGCCATGGTAATACTCCATAATGAGAGTGTGCGTGGGAGATTAGTGTGTGCACATACAAGTCTGTGTGTTGTAGTGGTTATCTAAAAGTTTACCCTTCATTCCTGTAAGCCTAACTGACTCGCTCTCGCACCAATCTCTGAAGTCCATGGCCTCTGCAAAGAAAACAAATGAATCCAAAAAGATGAATAGAAACCCTAAAGAGAAAAGCTGCAGCTTATGGTGGTCTTACCTGTATGTTTAGTCATGACATCTCTTTTCCCTTTAAAGGATGAAGCAGGAGAGGATGAAAGAGAGTGCTCGGCAGGCCTACCGCTAGAGGATTTCTGTCGACTCAATGACCCACTAGATGTTCCTTTTGCAGGGGTGCCTTTCGACCCCCAACTGCTAGGATTTGCAAGGGATGGGAAATCTGGCCTGCTTACAAAAAATAAAACTAAATCCAATCAACTTGGGAATTCTATATAAGCTACAACAAGATTCAGGGGATCTGAACAGAACAATGTCAAGGGACCAAAGTCTATGGCAAAACCGTTTCCCTTAGAAACAACAGGTACAAGTGATTGCAGAAACAAACACATGATGGATGCTACATATTCCAAGTTGGAAAGAAGTTATATAATCAAATGAATGTTGAAAAAACCACCAGTCAACACGTAACTTGGTCTGGGCGACAACCCATCTCCGGAGTCTGAAACATGGTTTTGAATATCAGTATCGAACGGCATATCAGCCGGGCCCAAAAACAATATGATGCAGGGCGTGTAAGACAAAATGGTAACCATATCAGCTGAATTTATTTTTTTTATTTTTTTTGTACAGAACTTTGACAAATTATCAGGAACATGGGGGAAAAAATGTAAAACTTTTTTTCTGTTTTTAATGCATGTTTAATGGAGCATCAGACCATTCTTTGATAAGAATATTTTCAGTTAGCATGACCTATGAACGTCAACTAATCACAACAACAAAAAGAGGACTTAATTTTTTTTTAAAGGATTGTTTACCCCTGTTTTCCTGATTTCCCCCAAAATGGTCCATTCCACTCTGATTCATTGAATCCTACTCAAATCTTGCATGTTGATTCCCAAAATAGGCCTACATCCCCAATCTAACACAAGTTTCTAAGCATTCTCTAGGGTTGAGACAGAGGCAATGTGAAAAGAAAAAAGAAGAGGCCTCTATGGCAGTATTGGTCCATATCAGGCGAATCAGCCCTGTATAGGGACGCGGATTGCGTCCTATCCCCGCCTGGACGGTAATCCGTCCGGGCAGGGCTCTGTGGGGCCCACCGTGATGTAAATGTTTTATCCACGCCGTTCTTCACTTTTCTAAGATTATTTTAAGGTATGATAATAAAAATGAAGCAGGTCCACAACTCCAGTGGACCACACCAAAGGAAGCTGCAGTGATAATGACATCCACCGTTGAAACATTTTTAAGGGCCACCGTGAATTTTTTACCATCCAACCTATTAATAAGGTCATTTAGACGTGGATGAAATGAAAACACAAATATCAGCCTGATCCAAAACTTCTCCGGCTCCCAACAAGTTTTTAATGGTGGACGTTCAATCCCCACTTCGTGGTCCACATAAGAACTGTACCTGCCTCATGTTTTGTCTCATATCTTAAAATAATCTAAGAAAAACGATTAACGGAATGGATAAAACATTTACAGCACAGTGGGTCCCACAGAGCCCTGCCCGGACGGATTACCGTCCGGGCGGGGGTAGGACGCAATCCGCGTCCCCTGTATAGACCATATTGGTTGACACGGCCCACCTCCTTTGCTGGTCTGCATACTCACATACTATCAAGTAATAGTGGGGACCGATATAGCTACAATATGGCTGATGCCGCCATAATGTAGCCATTTTTTAAAACCATGATCTGAAATCCATCCTTTCTTTCTTTCTTTTTATTCTTTTTGGTTGGAAGCGGATTTTGTTTCCCAGTGACCCAGCAGAGGCAAGCTAGGTATCAGAAACCAACGTAATGATCGTGTGAGCTTTTGAAGATTCAGCTAGAAAACAGTCGACTTTCAATACTGAAAGGGGCAAGTCTTTTACATAATAATGTAGTCCTGTTGATCATTTGCATGTGTGTGTGTGTGAAACACCATCAAAACATACAGACTTGAGGCCTGAGGGCTAAGCCATTAAGCACAACCAGTTGGTACATCACGGGCAACAGTCTGCAACAAGGCCCAAATCTTAGCCTTTAGAAAAAGAGGAGGTTTTGCATGTAACTACCTAAACAATAGAGCATTTGCAAATACCACATAAAAAAATACGTTTGCAAATAACCACATCATTACTTCGTGTTTGTTGCAAACACCAACTTTCTGTTAGTTTTTCCTAACAGTTGTTAATCTTTTTGGCATATATTGAAAAAACAACAAAACTATGTCTATCCTAACCTCTCCCTACATCTGGGGAATAGAAAACAAATGAAATTATCGTGGCATGTCCCATGTGGAGGAAAATTAAAGGATTTATGTTTCCACGGAGAAGAATTTTGTGGCATGTTCCATAATGGTCATTTTCATTATTTTCTAACAGTTGCTCCCAGAAGTTATGAAAAAGCAATGGAATATGAGTATTTGCAATAATGGTGAATTAACAATGTGTTGGGTCCCTACTCATGGCTTAGTGGTAGACTCACAAGAGTTTCAACGCTAAGGTCATGGGTTTGAGTACCCATTGTGGTGTTTGAGGGTGTGTGCGTTTTTTTTTTTTTTTAAGTGCTTATTTACATTGTGGTGTTTCCACTGCCACGTGTAATGATTGCTCTTTTCAAATTTCATACCATCTAATACACTCAAATCCCTTGCACCAAACAGGCCCTAGAGTATTTTGGTTCACTAGCCAAGCCACCTTGCATTCCTCTAAATCCTTGTTATGTTGGTCGCTAAGTAGTATGTTGACCTCTTTAAATCTGTAATTTGATTACGGTTTCATTCAAGTACAGAGTACCTAACCATGTATCCCAACAAGTAGAAATACAGCAAGACATGGGTTTCACTTTGCACAATGCATGATCCTATATAGTGTGACTGAGAATATAAGTCTAGTTGTTGCAAATGAAACCACCAAAGTCATAATAGAAAATTATTCAAAATCATTGAATGAAGTATTACTCCATATACCCTAAAGAATGTAAATGCACGGGAATCAAATAAAAAATGAAATCAGACAGGAGAATCAAAGTGTTCAACAAATGGTAGATCTAAAATAACGTTTGCCAAACTAATTATTTATAACACTCAGTCAAATGTATGGAGAAAAGATATTCCTGAACATTGGAAGGAAACTAGGATCAACGCAGCAAGCTATGTAAACAACAGATAAAACTTTGAAAAAGTGCGTAGGAACGTACTGCTTGGCTTCTTGTTTTGATTGATCAAGAGGACCCCAAAACAGATCATCTTCTGTCTTGGATTTTGAATGAGCAGAAGCGTGTGAACTGATTTGGATTGGTGATGCGGCCTTGGATGGTGATGTCCCAGATTGCTGCCATGAAGAACCACTTCCACGGGCAGCACGATTTGGCTGGACTTTGGGGGGAGTTGGCAATGGGGCTTGGTGCTGGACAGACATCCTTTTCTCCTGTTCTTTCTGGATATCCCTTAATGATGCAGGTTTGGGATACTTCCCTGAATCTGTGGACCATGCCGGAGCAGGAACAGTATTCGTTTGGTCCCCCTTCCAAAGGACAAAATCACCTAAAGAAGGACCGGACGGAGGAACAGGCAATACTTCCTTCTCCACCTGCATCTGACGAGAACTCTTGCCCTTCTCGATTGGAACAGATGAAGATGACAGGTCAACCGAAGAAACTGGTGGCGAGGCCTTGACTCCTGCACCCTTACCTTTGGCTGCCTTCTTACGGTTCTTCTTAGTGTCTTTAGCCTCAACAAAATTATCATCATCGTCAGCTGGAACATCCACCTGAGTAGTTGTAACTGCTGATGGGGGAAGAGAAAAACCCTTGTCAGTGATTATAGGAACCTCCGTATCTCTTTCATTTGCCTTTGCTAGAACTTCTTCTGCCAATAGGTCATGTAACTCGCTCTTCTTGCTCCTCTGACTAGTATTTTCAGAGTTCCTCGTGATGAACTGTGCATTCCTTGCATCTTGATTAATATCTTTGGTGGTTTTAGGCTCCGAAGTGGCGACAACTCCCGCCCAAGGAGCTATTGATGAAGAACTTACAGAATTAGCCAATGGGGCAATTTCTGGAATTGCTGTTTCAGCCTGTGCCCTTCTCTGCTCCTCCTGTTGAATTTCTAAGAGTGACTTTGGTTTAAACCCAGGAGCAGGTTTCCAAGCCCGATGAATCGAAGGTGCCTGGGAGTTTTGCAGTGATCCAGAATCAACTTCTCTTGAATCAGCCTCATCTTCACCAGCTTCAACTTCCATTAGAGAAGTAGCAGCTTCTGCAACAGTTATACCAGTTTTACTGTCTCTTGATTTCACAGAAGATGTCCGATAAGCATTTCATCTGCTTCTACATTAGTCTCGGATTTTGTGCCCCCAGCATTTGTTCCCTCAGCTTCCAAATCTTGCTTCGACTGCTGGCAAGGAATTGCCTTAGACGCACATTTACCCTGGTCTGAAGAGGACTGTGACTTTGAATTCTTTTGCTTTCTGGACTTCTTCTCTGAAGCTTTCTTTACCTCCGCATTTTTCACTTCTTTAACCACACGCTCAGCATCATATTGTTCTCTTTGCACTTGTGATTCTTCAATGATACCTCCTGAAGGCACCTTCTTATCAGAAGCTTTTTCAGAAATCATTATGTCATTCTTGCCAGTCACAGCAGAAGATGCAGAAACGGACTTTGCGGGACCTTCCCCTGGAGGTACAAAACAAGGCATGGCTTCAGCGTTGGCGTTGCAAAAGGCAGCAGTTTCACTAACATCTGCAGCATTTTGTGGCATACGTTCTTGAACTGTAGCTTCTTCTGGAATGTGGACATGTTTCTCTAGAACAGAAGGTTCACTCGAAGGCTTCTCCAATAGCTCGCATGAAGGTGATGTATTGGTCATTGCTGGAATGTGCAAATTATCGGTATCTTCCATTTGTTGTGGCAAAGCCCAACTCTTTGAATGGGCAGTATTTTCAAAAATGTGGTGTGGCAAGTGTATATCCAAGGATTCAGAAGTAACACTGTAGCCAACTTCCTGGGAAGCTTCTGAAGACAAATTTGCAAAGCTAGGCCTTGGGTCATCTTGTAAATTATGGACTGGGTCATGGACACGATTGTCATGTGACAAGGGAATATTCTGTGACATCTGAGAACTAATGTGAAATGGCTCTTGAGGTTGCCGAAGCCCAAGATGGTCAAGAGATGCACTCCCTGCTGTCACAGCAGCCTGTAGATGTCCGAATGATGGTTCGACGAAATGTTGACGAGGCTGATGTTCGGATAAAACCTGTGAAAGCAAATGTTGTTGCTGCTGCAGCAACATCTGCTGTTGCTCTTGTTTCTGTTGCCGCTGAAGCAATAAGAGTTTATCCAGAAGTGTGAGTTGGGTGGGAACGGATGCTTGAGGATGCAACTGGAGTTGGGATAGCAAATATTGCTGTTGCAAAATGTTTAACACTTCTGGGTCTTGAGGAATCCCAGATGAAAGTAACTTCTCTGGCGATACAATACCGGAGGGATGATCTACAGATGGGTTAATAATATGAGGTATCGATGGTGGATGTTGAGGTTGCAACCTCTGCTGTTGAATTCCATACCCACCTGGGGGAACGAAATGTTGATTATGATGCACATCCATCTTATCTTGAACAACATCCATGCCACCCTGAATGGTGTTACTCAGAGATCTAACATCAGGGAAATTCGACCAAGGGGCACCTCCATTATTGACAGCAGGGGAAGAAGACTTATCAGCTATGGCTTGCAGGATAGACCTCGACCTCATATCCACATGCTGAGGAGAATGAGAGAATTGATGGGCACTTTCTGCCATTGGCTGCAGAAGCCTCGAATGTGGCGTCGGAGAGTCCGGGACAATTTCCACCTTTGGTACCATAGGTGCTGCGTCTCTGCCAGGCCAATATGGAAGAGGATTCGGTAGAGATCTCTGCTGCTCTAACGACATCTTTTGGGCCAAGAGATAATTTAGGTCACTCCCACTTTCTAATCCCACTGAGGGCAATCCACGAGAACCATTCCTGACATACCCTTGCATACCTACAAAAAAAATTGAACATATCAAATAAAACACAGCTATTTCATGTCAAATGGAACTGCCACAATCATTCAAAACATGTTATAACTGATGAATGGTATGAAAATGCTGCGATTAGGCATGAAAAAGCACCACAGTTTCAAACCAGAAACAGTTATTTTGTTTCTCTCTACTTTTTCTCAGGGTGAATTCTTTCATGAAGCAACAAACCTTCTGTGGACAAGAAAGTGTCTGATGGGGAAGTGCTCATATTTCCAGACATCAATGACTCCAGAAACCTATTCTCAGCTTCAGTTGTAGACTCATTTCTATTCCTCTCATTCTTTATAAGCTCGGCGCTGCTTAAGCCAGGGTGAAGCTTTCCAAGGCTGCTGAAATTTGCCCTACTTGATGCCTCCACAGGGTCACTTGGTTTCGGTGCGCCAAAGCCAGGTGGTGGTCTTGCTTTCATTCGCAAGTGTGGCATAACATCCCCAAGTGATGAGAAAGGAGCTTCGGAAGAAGCATTTGCAACACGAACTTGCAAGTCTATACCAAAATATCCAGCCTCGAACCATCCAATCAGATCACTGCCGTAAAATGGACCTTGAATGTCACCTTGTGGATCTTTATAGTATAGGTACAGGTCCTCTGGAGAAGGCTGTGGAAAAACTTTTTTAGCATCTCCCCGACCTTGTATGGCACTGGCTTCCCTTTCCCTATCCAAGATGTCAGAAGACTGCCTCTTCATAATGGAATCCCGGCTGAGGTCAGGGTGAAAACCTTCACCAACATGCCAGTTCGGTTCGTCTTTGTAGTAAGATGAGGAAATAGCCACATTCTTGTCCCCCGCAACCTGATCCTTCTTCGAATGTGGCCAACCATCAGAGGTTCTTAATCTCACTTCATCAGAATTTTCTTGCCAATCAATTGAAGATCCACGCAAGCGTTCACCCATGGACGGAGATCTCCATGGAATACCTGGACGTGGAGAAGTTTCCTGCATGCGCACTTCTCTACTGGCCACTGCTTCATCAGCCTTCTTATAGGGAGTACCTTCTGTCCTGAAAGCTGCAAAGACGGCATCCAGACTGAATCAGACAGGATTATAAAACCACTATAGAAAAAAAAATTAATAAAACAAAAGAGCATGTATCGAGAAATGTTCACTTGTTCAGCAGATAACCATTTGGCTGGGTGCATTGACGAGGTGCAAGAAAGTACATTACAAGGTCCAATTTATCTTCCTCTATTGTTCCAAGGAAGGCAAATAAAGTTGTTGATTCTTTTGCAAGAGATTAAGTGACGGGAGTCATGTCCTCTCTGCCTCTCTCTCAGACCTTTTTATCCCTTTCTCTTGACCAATTAGTCCCATATGTGTTCTTCTCTTTCTTTTCTTTTTTTAAAACCAAATTTCAGAAAGGAGAATACACAAGAACTGTATAATACCAGATATAATGTGCATTTATGCCGAGAATGAACAAGGTTGTCGGTAGTTAGCTACCTTCAGTGTTAAGTTTGTTATCTTGGAATGACCGACTGTTCTGAACTGCTTCCCCCTTCAAATCGTGCCCATACGAATGCATGTCTTTTTCATGTGATGCAGTCTCAGAATAATTGAAGTAGTCACCTTTTAAATTGTCAGTACTCTCATCTTTGTAATCATCCATTCCAGATGGTAAATCTTCTCTACCTGCTGCTAAAACATAAATAGGTTTGGCCAAAATTAACCCATGTAATCACAGTTAATGTGTATAAGCATGTGTACCCAGAAGAGGTGCAGTACCAAGTTTGGTTCGTCTCAGCTGGGTGGCATCTGTAGAGTTCCGTGCAACAGAACCATCTTTGGAAACCTGAGGCACACCACTGCTAACAATGTCACCTTTGTCGATTCCCTTCAAAATATCCTGCTCAGGCAGTTATGTGTTAAGATCCAATGCACAAAAAGGACAGGTTCAGTAAAGAAATTGTAACTGCAATTACCAATTCCTCAGGCGTAGGTGTAGACAGTGCCAGAGGTTCTAATGGTTCTGCCTCTGTGAGAGAAGGAACTTCTATAAACCCATCTAACGGCTTTTGATGTGTTCTCACATCAGTCATCCTGTATACGTCAAGCAATTTAGTCCTACTGTATCTTAAATTAGAGGGATCCCCATGGGCACCTTCAGATTTGTCTGAAATGGCACCTAAGGAAGGATGAGAAGAACTGTTATTCACAGCATTTCCACTAGAGCTGAACCTTCCACGACCAGCAGAAAAAGTTGAAGATGCATTTTCCCCTCGCCCTCTACCATAGCCAAACATGGAGACTTGTTTGTTCGCCGGTGTTGGAGTTTGGTGATGAGGAGCTTCTCCCCTTCCACGACTTTGAGAAGGGTTAGACCGCCATGACTTAGAATAATGGTCCCCCTCCCTTTCCATGTCCTTGCCATGATTAATTAGAGGAGCCATTCCTTTATCACGAGGCCCCTCACCATCTCTGCCAGAATCCAACCACTTTTCACGCCATGTTTCTGGCTCCTTATCATCTGGTCCCCAACGTGTGTTCCACTTGCTCTCGCGGCGTTGATCATAATTACTTTCCTTGTTACCCGACTCAGTCCAACGTTCAGATGGAACACGGCGTCCATCACCAGCATGTCTCGTAGAGTTGTCCATCCACCGTTCCATCTTGCGAGCATCACCATGCTCCTTATCTCCCTCCCTCCAGCGATCCCTTCGAATGGCAGAATTGGTATCTCTTTCTTCATCACGCCAACGATCGCGGCGTCCGCCTTCTGCATCATGCAAGGACAAGGATGGCCTGAATATGTCCTTTTTCTTTTGAGTATCATGGACATCCTCACCATTTCCTGATGCTTTCACAGCATCTGGGCGACTGGCATAACCTGGATTAGAGCTGAAATGAGGTTCCTGAAAAGCATCCATGCAGCAGGTGAAGTAAACAGGGTGAGGCCAATTTTGATGGGATGACTAGAACACAAATCAGACACTTTGAACTGGTAAAAATCAGTCCAACCAAATAAAATAGACAAGACCCGAGGATGGTCAAAGTGAAGTGATGGGATGATGCATATCAAGCCAGTCACTGGACTAGACAGAGAAGTCAAAAGAGCAATGAAGAATTACTCACCCCAGATACCATTCCATGCTTATTTTCCCCAGGCTTTGACTGAAGCCACTGGGGTGAAAGAGGAATGGAATTATCAGATCCTTGCATGTCTGCATAATCAAACAGAAGAATTAATACAAAACCCAGTAATAAAAGAAAAGAAAGCACAAAAGTCTGGCAAACAAACTGGCAAGTATAGCATATATAGTCATCCCCTTGGTGTCTTGGGACTGTCTGGCTGGTGATATAATCACGTTTAAGTTTATGCATAGCAATCGCACATTCACAGAGATGTTGTTAACATGAAAATCCACCTTTTGTAACAATCACATGTTCACACTTGTAAAAACACATGGTTAACACTTCTAAGTACATAATATAGTATAGAACATGGAAATAAAAAAACATCCCATGCTCAATTAGCAATATTAAAAAGTCAAAATGTCTACTAATAAGCACGGTATTCAATAATGGTAATGGCCGGCATAATAGCCAGACATTACATTATGGCCCCATAAGGCCGTAATGGTCTGTTTTTTTCTTTAAAACCAAAAAAAAAAAAAAAAAAAAAAAAAAAAAACAGAAATTTCAGAAAAATGAGAGGATTCTAAATATATGTATTCTTTTCTGGTTTTGAACATGCTTATGATGGTGTAATGGGCCATTCTTTAGTAAAAATGTTGCCTTGGTTTGCCTGATGAAATTCTTAACCTGAGAGGCTTAGACCGACCACTCAAATGAACCCAAAACAGAGCAAAATTCAAGCAATCCGTGGGATTTATTCCAGTAATGCATGTCCCTACACTATTTCACACCACTTCACTCGAGAAATTTGAGAAAAAATTTAAATTTAAATTCATATGAATAGTATTGGGCCAATTTGGGACCACCGGAATGCCCCCAAAATGGGTAGAAATTCATGCAATCCATGGGATTCATCCCACTAATGCATATCCACATTTGACATCATTACCTTCAAGAAATACGAGGAATTTTATTTTATTTTATTTTATTTTTAAAGGTCACCATTCATCCAAAAAATGACCTGAAATTACCAAAAACACAGAGAAAATAGAGAAGAGAAGAGAAAAATACCCCGATTTAGTGCATGAATGTTTAGATGTAAACTCCATACATGCATTTGAACAATTTACACTCCAAAATTTTACCAAAAATTATTTTTTTGTGAAAATTGTTAAAAGTTATATAAAAACTAGCAAAATTACAATATATATATATATATATATATATATACACACACATACACATACAACACACACACACACACACAAACATGACCAAATTGAACACAAATCTAGCAAGATTTGGTCAATTGGGTAATATAATGTTGAATCAATACATTTGCAGTAAGGAAAAAAAATTGAATTTTTTTACGTACTTTTCAATCTTGGATATTCGATTCTTCAAAAATGGCTTAAATATTGTGTTTTAATCTTCAAAAATTGCACAAATCTAGTAAAAAATGAATGTGCAAAAATATCAAAAAAATAAAAATAAAAATAAAGGAAAACAATGGTAAAATAAAAACCCCCCAAAAGGGAACTAATGTACGTGCAACTACCCTACGCCATTATCATGTTGATAATGGATCATTACAGACACCTTTTCTAAAAAAGATGAGCATTAAGAACCCATTACGGTCTGAAATTTTTGACAAAGGCTATTATGACCACGTATCACAGTGTCATTACCATTACGACTGTTACGATACCGTTTTTGTATACCTTGTTATAAGTAGCAAGAAGAAATAGTTACAAAGTAACAAATTTCTACATGGCATGCAAAATTTGCAACATAGAATCCCTTATCTTAATGAGTACAATTAGAATAGCTTAAGCAAGAAAGATGGTGAAATTCACTTATGAAACATGTTATTTGATGTATATTAATTATTAACATATTGTATTAGTACAGCAGAGTATTCCAAATGGATTTAGTTCCCATTGTTCAAAAAAGACGGCAACAATTGGAAAAGTTCCTATTTAAACCTTCCTAAATATCAGGTGTAGGAGGAGAGGAAGCCATATACAACAAGCTAGCAAAATAGAATAAGGGACCGATTCACAAAAATAGTAGTATAGGCTGTATAGCTCAAATCCACATGGTAATCAGTTCATCCACAAAAAACTAGTATAGCTCAAATCCGCATGGGAATCAGTTCATCGTATAAAAATGAACCAAGCTCTTAATTAGGCAGAATTTATTTTCCTCGGTCACACAGGAGAAGCTGACAGGGTGAATAAAAGACAAAATGGTGGAGTCCACATCATCAGATACAACTCAACAAATTCAGCTCATTGCACTATACCACCACCTTGCCCCATTCAAGGTAAGGAAGTTTGAGTTCAGGAAAAAGGTGGCAAGGCCATAAGCAACAATTGGGAAAATGCAGTGAGTACTCAGGAGACATTGAGTATCTTCTAAGAAATATGGGAAAATTTTTAATCAAGTCTTTTTTAATTAATAATAGCAAATAATTCATTGATAGTTCACATATTATATGATGGTATTCCATGAGTCATCGATGGCCTCTACATAGAAAAGATATATCTCTGGAAAAAAATGATGAATAATTTGCCTTTTTTCCAAAAAGTTGGAGAATTTTGTAAATGCAAACATCAAACTTTATTCAGTCAGTATAGCCTATTTTGTTATATTCATAATGTCTCTTTTGTATGGGGTATGTTTATTCATCTTTTCAGATTTTAGACTCTTTTTTTTTGGAAATGTCATTGAATATACTGAAAAGAAGGAAGGGAAGAAGAACAGGAGAAAACAAAAACGAGAGAGAATGGGAGTTGCCGAGCAGGCAAAACAAGCCATTGCACCCCAAGAAAAAGAAAATCTACTTGGTTAAAACCTACAACATAGACCATCCATTCAATCAGGAGACGCTTGGCTTTACTAACTATAGCCACGGCGGGATTAGAGACATCCCTAAAACACCTGTTGTTTCTTTCTTCCCAGACCGACCACCATATTAAAATAGGTTCTAAAAGGCTTTTCTTAGACCTACTAATAAATGCAATATACAATTGGTCATATAATCATGGTTACATAAATGTTTCTTTGGCAACATCCTTAACCAAGGGTGTAAGAGAATTAGCCAAACTAACTCATTTGTTTAATAGATTTGTAAAATGACGAAATTACGAATGGTGTAGGCACTGCAAGTTTCTTTGTAGGAGAAGGTATCAAACATGGGCGGAAGAATCTCTTCTTATCTTTTCTTGTATTTATCTCAAGTTCTAAACTAAACTCATGGATTGGCCAATTCCTAATTGGAAAGCTGCAATTTCTTAACCGGTGTAGTTTCTATGGTTGCTAATAGTTTGGCACATTCTTTGTTGCCACTATGGACCCTGAAGCACAAGGAGATTTTACTCGTTGGTGACAATTATGCAATCTGTGGACTTTTGTTGCTCTCAGTGTTTGAAGTATTAGTATCATTACAAGTTTCACTGGCCGGAGATACGGAAACAATATCTTTTTTTAAAAGGTAAAACTACCATGGATGGAACCCTGGATCACTCACACACACTAAATTGTCTATACCGGCTCATCTAACGAGTGGGAGACGGTATACGAAAACAAAATCGATGTCATCAATCACTGAAAATGCAGGGAAACATGGGGAAATGGTGGATTTTTCAGTGAAAGAGATGTTAAAATACACACATTTGCACACATTGTTGTTAAATCGCATATGCACAATCGCATAAGCGACCGCATATTTATTTATTTTGAAATTTAAAAAATCAAAAAATACGAGAAAAAATGTAAAAATATATAAGAAATGAGGGGTAACTTTCTTGAGCTAGTAGATATTTAATTTTACATATTTAAAATACATTTGAGAGATAAAATCAATTAAACAATGAATTGAATATACATCAAGTCATTAACATACAAGAATTAGGATTATTGTGTATGTAAGAGAGAGATGTATATTGTAAAATGAGAGTGCTTGAATCTTGAAAGCTGAATCTTCCTTGAGAGTGCTTGAAGCTTGAATCTTGATCTTCCAAGAGAAAGGTAAGGGGGTGTTTGTTTTCTTATTTACGGCTGGAAATAGAAGTAAATAAACAGTTATTATTTCCCATAAGAAATACACGGCAGCCGCCCATACACAGTGACCTTTGATTTGACTTAACACTGATACCAAGGAAAAAGTTCAAAATTTTGCAGGGCCCATCATGATATGTGTCTGATCCAAGCCGTCCATTCATTTTAACAGCTCGTTTTAGGGCATAAACTGAAAATCGAGGCAAATCCAAAGTGCAATGGACCACAACACAAGAAACACGGGGATTAAACACCCACCATTGAAAACTTCTTGTGGGCCATAGGAGTTTTGTATCAAACTGATATTTGTGTTTTCCCTTCATCTGTGTCTGTGTGATCATATGAACAGGTTGGATCACATATACACATCAGTGCGGGACCCACGGATGGCTTCACATTTCAACGATGAACGTCAATATCCCCTTGTTTGTTGTGGTGTGGTCCACTTGAACTTATAATCTGCCTAATTTTTTGGCATGAACCCTAAAATGATCTGATAAAATAGATAGACGGCGTGGATTGATCACATACATCCTGGTGGGACCCACAAATTTCACTCTGTCATTCCAACCCGTTTTTTCAAAAAGTAAATTCTGAAAATCGATGCGTAATTACCCTTTGTATTTCCTCTCTTCCAAACAATGGGAATAGGTTACAATTACCTATTTACCACCATTTACAGTGGTAAATAGGAAAACAAACAGGCCCTAAACTTCTCTTCTTAAATGAATAAATAATCTTCTTGCTTTAATCTTGTAAAGAAGTAGGAACTAGGAACTTGGATGTTAGAACTTGGTTGGAAGTGGAATAGGAACTACGTAAGAGAGATTAATTGCACTTGGAAGTAAGAATGTAGGAGAAAAAGAGAGTAAGAGAGTTTTGGAATGAGAATGTTGCAAGTGGAGGAGGTTTGGATGTACTTTTATAGGGAAAAGGTCTCTTTTTTTTTTTTTGCAAAAAAAAAAAATAAAATAAAATAATTTGTGGATGCCAATATGCGATCGCATACATCGCATATGCGATCACATATTCTCGCATTTTTGGCATATGCGAAATGAATGGGAGAATTCCCACATGCGATCGCATTTGCGAATATGGGGTCGCATTTAACAACAGTGTTTGCATATTTATGAATAAAAAAATTGTAAAAAGAATGCATACATAATCAGTTTCCATTTAATGGGGGCCTAAAAGCATATGTTGTCGTAAGAAACCAATTCAACCATCCTATCCGTCCCATCTATCCATCCAACCTTCTACCCAAATATCTATTGATATTGTGAAATATCGACAACAAGTGAAATTTCGCTAAGAAATCATCAAAAACTGGAAAGGAAGCAAAAGATTGTGGTCTCGCTTCAAAAAAGATCGTGGTCTCGATATCACTCATGTTGCGATAACGAAAATATTGCGATATGATCAATATCATCATCGAAAATTTGAACATCACCTATAACCATGCGCCCATAAAAAATGAAATGGAAATTTTTTTTAATAAACAGCTTTTTTGTGATGCTGATACATTGGCAATATTATCAGAATATCGCTAATACATTGGCGATACAAGCGACAACTGGAATTTACACAGTCGAAAATATTGGCGATACACTGGTGATACTTAGCAATACACTGCCGATACTTGGAATTTTTGAGACAATCAGTGTTATCGGTGTCGCTGAGCTAGAGATAGGGATAATATCGAGGATACTCCAAACAATGGTCGCTCTCCATGGCGCTTTCATACTAATAAGTTTCATATTACATCAATTTGAACTTGCTCAATCTGTTCAATTGTGACCTCACAATGCAATCACATTCCCGGCTCGAATTGTTGTTTTTGTTTCAGTATTCTTAATTTATCTACTAGGTCGGTATGGTTGGTTCTTTGCACCTGGTTTTGGTATAGCAGCTATATTTCGATTCATCATCCTCTTCCAAGGGTTTCATACAAGACGTTGAACCCATTTCATATGATGGGAGTTGCCAGAGAATCGGGCACTACTCCGCTATGCGCTATTCATGGTGCTACCATAGAAAATATTGTATTCAAAGATGGTGATGATGCAAATACATCACATGTTTTTAAGCCAACTCAAGCTAAAGAGACTTATTCGATGGTCAATGCTAACCGCTTTCGGTCCCAAATATTTGCGGTTGCTTTTTCAGGTTTATTGCAGCCACCATCAAGCTCAACCCCAAAGTTGAATTGCCATGGTGACATGCATGTACATTGCCATTGATATGTTCAATACTCTTCTCCATAGCTCACAAGTTCCGGGGCCTATTTGGAGCAAGTTTAGGTCATGTTCCAAAACTTTCCTTTGAGAAACACAGGCCCGAAAGAGAAAACATCCTCAATCCAGAACAGAGAGGGGATCTTCTACTAGATGAAATCAACATCTGAGTTGCCAACTACAGGTCCCGCATGTTTCAAAATGAAATAATTCCAGAACATAGACAGAATTGCCCCAAAGGCCCTCTCAAGGAACTGCATTCCAAGGTTTTTCTGGACATTATGGACTCAACATAACAACGAGGTGTTTCAGAAAAGTGCACTCACCAGAAAAGAAAAGCCTTTCATTAAGACTACAAGGAAGGTGGTTGAATGATTTATGAGCCTAAATGTCTTTACCAGTTTCCCTTCAAGCAATTCAAAGGATGCTGGGAAACCAAGTCCATATTTTTTTCAGGACTAGTTACTCATCATGTGAAGTTGCATTCATTTCAACCTTTGCTAAATTTCAAGTTATATTTAAAAAGAAATAAGAATCCGACAGTAGAAAAAACATGCTCAACGAAATGACAAATCAATGAGGATATGATGATGAAGCCACCAAAAAAAAAAAAAAAAAAAGAATGCCCGTCAAGTCAATTTCAGTTCTCCGCAGAATAATCATGTGGCTGTTAGTGCACCAAAATCACATTTTCAAGCCACCATGCATCGACAATGCACCCTGTTTGGAAAAGCAGGGTGGAGCGGATTCCCTCTTCCATCAAAACAGCCAGGATCGTTGTTCAGCTCTTTTTATCAATGGTTGGTACAAACACAATATCAGCACAGGAGTCGAAATCAATTCCCGCCAACCGCGATTCCAAGAAACCCAAACACGGCCTAAAGTAAGACAGTAAACTGAAACAAGCCACGAGATTGAATGCAACAAAAGCATCCGACACAGACATTAGAGAAAACATTACCATTTCAGGAACTACAAACTATCAGATTATCAGTAAGAACAAGAGGCGTGAGAAAGAACGAGAAAGAAACACACAACCGTAGACAAGAAAATGGAGGAAGAGAAGCTGAGAATCAGATGAGGCTAGGGTTTTAGAGGGGAAGGAGATCGAAGGAGGGACACGTGTAGGGATGGGCTTGAAATGATTTACCTTTGGGGATCTGATTGGGCGGGCTTACGGAGAGGACGTGGCGGGATTCGGCATTGCTTCTTTCGGCCATGATCGATCGGGGACGGTTGCAGACGCTGAAAACCAAAACCCTTTCTTTCTCTCTCTCTCTCTATTACGCTGATGGTGAAGGAAGCGCGAGCCGGGAAAATATAGGTTAGGGGCAAGTCAGGATAAAAAGGTAGGGTAAGACGGTGCATGTCACCCTTCGGCTTACGTTAGTGTGGAGCCTGGACTCCCTCCATCGATTTAGTCCTGAGTAGTACAATAGAGCTTTCTTATACCCCCGCGCGTGTGCAAAAAGCTCGTGTACATGCCATACGTGTGAAATAATGGAATTATATATGAGATCCAGTCCATTCATCGGATGGGAAACACTACAATGACTCCTTATATGAATAATCAATCGATCCAATGGTCATTTAGCCTACAATTTGAAAAAAATAAATGTACGGTTCTGAAAAACTAGACCAAAGTTTTCTAATCTACCACCTATTTCTAGTATTGGGGTCCACAAACGGATTGGACCAGATTTATTTTTGGAAAATCTTGTAAAAGATCGGACCAAACTGATGCTGTTACATGTGTGTGTACGATATTGCACACGCGTGTGCGCTCGGCAAAGCTCAGTAGTACCATCTAGCATAGGAAGCGGGAGTTATTTGATGCCTGGATGTATGTAATAGTTAATACGATGCACTCGAATTTTGTGGGGCCCACTGAAAGAGGTCATTTATGTTTGCTTTAGATTGGTTGGACAGTTGTTTATGTAGATTGATGTGCATGTTTTGGGAGAATCCAAACCGTTGATTCTTTTCATCTTAACTATCCATCAGATGTCCCACCATTCGATTATTTAAGACATCTTTCCGGCGTAAATGTATGTGGTTATAACCTGATAAGAGGTGAGTCTGACGATTGAGACGGTTTAGTTAAGTCGCAGGTGCGACAAGTCTAGCAGTGTTTTAGTGCAAGCGTATGAACATCGCGCTCTTCCCGAGTACTGAAGGTTTTCTCGTACCGGGAATTATATGATCATACTCCCGAGAACGTTAAGGAAATACTCCTCTTTTTATTTTGCACAAGTGGAGCCTATTCTCATTGATCTAGGCCGTTGAGATACTAGATCTTGACGTGAATAGATGGATTCCTGAAATTATTCTCAGGAAAATCCTTGCCTCTCATTTATAATATGAAAAAATATGGCCATGAAGGGGAATATAGCAACGGTCCACGTTCAAATTAGAAAGAGGCCAAAAAATCTGTGGCTAGATATTTTCCGACGTTTAATATTTCTGCCAGTAGACCATGTGTAGTGGACTCCACCAATCTAACGGTCCGGATCACGGATTTATGGGCCCCACTTTGTACAAACTGTGCCTATCGTCGGATCGACGATCATATAACGCATTACCACTGCTTGGCTGCTTTGCGTTTGACTGAAACAACTCTTCAGGTGAACAGAACGTTGCTGTTTACGTTTTAGCTTTGCTAACCTACACATGTGGCTACGCGTGCCAACGTCCTCTGGATGATATCCGGTCCATTAATCTGGTGAGCCCCACCGTGTGGATGAACTGATAAAAACTAGTCTGGGAGGTGGGTGACACGTGTCTGAAAAAAGAGAACAAACTTGATGCTCTGACAAGTGTGATTCATGATACACGATTAAACTGTCCAAAATGAGGATCCCAGTTTAGATGCGCAATGAACTAAAATTACACTTGGTTAGCTTACTATCATGTTGCTGGACACTTATTGGATGGTTAAAAGGGAAAGTATCCAACGGTCCTATCTCAACGAACAAATGTGGCCAAATCAAAGGTTAGGATTGTTTGATCAATCTGATTTTGGGTCCATGACTTAGCTATAGTGATTCCCACATTTTTATCTGTTTCGTTTGAGCAATCGGATGCATGGTGTATGATTTCTAAGTGTTGACTTATAATGCTGGCCTAAGTATCAAATAACACCCCACAGAAAAATGGACGGCTTAAAAGGACTGGCCAGTGGTCCAATTTGAAATGCCATGATTAGAGCAGCTTGATTTTGTCATGCATGTCCCACCTGATGAACGGACCATATGTTCCAACAAGCGCACGGCTGGCATGCCACCAATTTCATCTGCAAAGGTGCGTGTGGCATGCGGACCGTCCAAAATCCGTACATGTTTCGTATGGACGTAAGATCAATATCGTTTGTTATGTGGGTCCCACGTTAGATGGTTCATAACTCAAAAAAGCAAAGATCGAACAATCCGAATCGTCAGAGTAAATGACTTTTGCCCGGACGCGGATTACGTATGACCCAGAGAGGAGAGTGGCAGCTACTGTACGGTGATTTGTGGGCCCACAATGATATATTGTTTTATCCACGCCGTTCATACATTTTGGATCATTATTTTAGGGCATAATTCTAAAAACGAGGAAACTCCAAATATCTGGTGGATCACACCACGTAAAAACAGTGGTGATTGAACGTCCATCATTAAAAACTTCCTATGGCTCACTGTAATGTTTACTTGCCATCCAACCCGTTGATTATGTCAAAAAGATTGGATTAAGGAAAACCAAAAATATCAGCTTTGATCCAAAACTTTCTGTGGGCCCCGATAAGTGTTAAATGGCAAGCGTTCAATCACCTCTGTTTCCCGTGGTGGGGTCCCCCTGAGATTTTGATCTGCCTCATTTTTGGTCTTTGCCATTAAATAAGATAGAAAAAGATGATGAACGGCATGGATAAAACGCATACATCACGGCGAGGCCCACATATTACCTTCCAGTAGCAATTCGCTACTTAACTGCACTTATTTTGGATTTCAGTGACGCTTCTTTCGGATGGCTTTGATACCTTGATATGAGATATTGACCGTCCGTATCCATGGTGGGACCCAGCTCATGGAAAACACCGCTCGGTATGTTCAACGTTTACGTCTTTCTAATGTCGGGCGATTCCGAGCTCGCACAGCATCAGCAAACGTGAAGTACTTGTGCCCAACACCTAAGGGCCTGTTTGGGCGGGCAGATTGGATGGGATTGGATGGGATTGGAAGATAGATCCCGGGATTGACCAGGCGTGCCAAACAGATACGGGATCCTGATCCCGGATATAGCAATCCCATGGATCTTAAGACAATCCACTGACATCACCATCATTACCTTTAAATCTCATCCAATTCACCCTAATCCCTTCAAAATTGCCTGAGACATTTTTGGTTCAAGGGATTGAAAGGGATTAGAAGGTTTAATCCCAGGATTGGTCAAGCGTGCCAAACAGACTCGATATAGCAATCCCATAGATCTTGCACCAATCCAATGACACAGCTATCATTACCTTGAAATCCATGCAATCCACTCTAATACCATCGGCGTTTGGTGCACGATATTAAATGGGATTAGGTGGGATGGATTCCACTAAATTTTTTTGGGAAGAATGGAAAAGCTTGGAATTAGATTAAATGGAATTGCGTTGGGTCATGTGCCAATTCCACTCAATGTTAGCAAGTTGTGTATGTCACACCATGATGTGTGGGCTATATCCACATTGTCCACCCATTTTTCGAGATCATTTTAGAGCATGGGTCAAAAAATCAGGTAGATCTAAAGCTCAAGTGGACCCCACCATAGAAAGCAACGGGGATTGAATACCTACCGTTGAAAACTTCTTTGGGGCCACATAAGTTTTGGATCTACTTCATTTTTAGGCTCATGCCATAAAATGAGGTTACAAAGAGATGAACGGTTTGGATATGACACAAATGTGTTATTCTCAATAGTTTCAAAAGATGGTGGGTATATTCATTCAATGTATCACCGTATTACAAACATAGCATGGACTTAAGCTTATCGCATGGTAACAAGGGGACAATCCCCACCATATGTAATAATAACGTTTTTTGAATCTCATCCCACCTAATCCTTCCCAATACCATGCGTGAAACACCCCTTATGGGCATGTTTGGCCCGTCCAATTCTATGGGATTTGAAGGGATGGAATTGCTGAAATGCAATCATTACGATATCTCAGTGGATGTCTCAGGATTGCTGAGAACATGGATTTGTAGCTGGCTTGTTTGGATAAGTGGAAGTTATTAAACAGATATAGTGATTTCATGTCATTTCATGTTTGGATTGCTCATGGGATTTCACGAATCCTATCAGCTCAGGGTCTGTACACGTTTGGCATGGATGTGGGTTTCAGTCGAATCCCATGGATATGGAATATGAGTGTTTGGAAGGGTTGTTAATCTTGGATGTTAAAAACGGTGTCTCTCCACATGGAGTGCGGGCAACAAAAATTCAAGGGACCTTTTATGTTCTGCGTCTTTGTTCTCAAATGAATTAAAATCTGTTATCTTTTCATATAGGATTGGGTCTATTAAATTATCTCATAATACACTTCTAATCCATAGATCTATGGACTTACTCTCATACTCTGAAAACAATTCTTCATTACACCCTGTATTTTGCTCTAGTCTAACGCATATGTTGGGATGGTAGTCTTTGATCGTGGGCCCCTCATCCAAGTATTTGCACATGTTGTGATGAGTCAGGCAAATGTAAACTTCACTAGCAGTTTGTACAGTGCTTCGATTTGGTGCGGCCCCACCCGTATCGATTGTAATATCATTGGTGGGACCATACATACATTTTGTGATGGGTCCCATGCGACCTATATGACAAATCAACAAATTGCAATCGATAAAATTTGTAGAAGGAAAGAATCCACTGTAAGGCCCACCCCCACAGCACATGATATTGTCCGCTTTGCCGAAGCTCACGCCTTTAAAACGCGTCATGTCTGTTAAGGGAGAAACCCAACATATAACCACCACAACTCCAGACAACTCTTCCGATGTGGGACAAGTTACGCTACAGTCAACTGCAACAGTAGCTCCCCAGCACAGTAGTCTGCCAGCCACACAGTAGCCTGCCAGCCGCACTTGGGGGCCCGCCCACATGTGTGCCCGCCCACGTGTGCCCGCCCACATGAAACAATGACTGGGGCGTCACATTATCCCCCACCGAGGGCAGAGTCGTCCTCGGCTCTGATACCATTGCAAGCCCACCCCCACAGCACATGATATTGTCCGCTTTGCCGAAGCTCACGGCTTTAAAACGCGTCATGTCTGTTAAGGGAGAAACCCAACATATAACCACCACAACTCCAGACAACTCTTCCGATGTGGGACAAGTTACGCTACAGTCAACTGCAACAGTAGCTCGCCCAGCACAGTAGCCTGCCAGCCACACAGTAGCCTGCCAGCCGCACTTGGGGGCCCGCCCACATGTGTGCCCGCCCACGTGTGCCCGCCCACATGAAACAATGACTGGGGCGTCACATCCACCCAAACCTTTCCACGCCAAAGTACACACAATAGAAACCCCTTGCCTGTTGCTCGCGAGACCAAATCTTGTCTTGCGATGAAGGGTCGATCACTGTTATATAGAGGGTGCTCTGCAAGATGACAGTCGTCATGGCATGAAGAAGGTGGAAGACCAAGTCGACACGACGTATATCCGCCGATCCGCCAATGGTAGGGTGAATCCCTTGAACAGAGATGGAAGGATTTGGAAATCTATTCAAATCCGTCTCTCAAAACAACGGGATGGACAAAGGATAGACACAAAGCTGGGATTAAAAGGAGGGTTATGGCGGTGCCTTGATGGTCCATCGGACCAAACACGGCCGCTAGATCGAATGGAGGATCTCACAATCTCATCCCACTTAATACCGAATAAACTGATGCGCCAAACACACCCTAACTGAATTTATCTCGAGGCGAATTACTAAAAGCACAACATTTTGAAATGAGAAGATCGAATTACCCTCAACACGTATTTCAGTTGACCGTGATAGCACCCCACATGAAGCGATTCAGGCTAAGAGATATTTAAGCGGCAAATTTCGACATGTCTATTGACTGGTTACACGTGTGGTGGATCCTATCCATTGATGGGGTGATAGACACTAAGTAAGTATATCATATTGAAAAATCATGGAGAATCATGCATTGTGTGGCCATACATGTTGAATGTGGACCATTAGCCAAATATTTTATGGCCGTCCGATTTTTCCTGAGGGTGTCCCACCTGATGAGTGGATCATCGAGTTTTTTTTATGTGTCGTGGTATTTCAACAATGGATAAGAAAAATGGTTCACGTCTTAAACTGAGGTCCATGTTGTCACGTTTGGGGCAATCCCCACATAAAGCATGTGAGTACTCTTCATTTTACATTAGTTTCAATCGCAGCATATTGCCCCTCTACTTCCGTTGTAAGGGAAACATAAAAGCATGTGGTGGCTGCTCACCCTCTTTCTCATCATTTTTTAGGTGCTCCACTCTATTTTTTATGACAGATGTGTGTTTATGGCTAGGATTGTATAATATACTATGAAATTTTTTTTAACAAATTATTTCAAGTGAGTAACTAGAATTGCCTTCATCGCTGCACACAGATAAGTGTAGGAAACAAAAATAATAATAATAATATAAATATAAATATAAATTCTCAACCACAGGAGAATTAAACACCTTGCACATGGGAATTTTTTAGCAAGGGATGAGTGTGATGAGGTTTAGTACCGTCTTCCTCAAGGGATAATTACTCTGAATCCACGGAACTTTTCTAGACTCCTCATAGAGATTCCTCAAGTCAACAAGGAAAGATAAAAAATATATATATAAAATAATTACAAATAAATTAATTGAGGATAAAAAAATTTGAGTTTACAATCCCTTAAATAGTGATATAAACCCAATGAATTAGTTTATGAATCAAACTACAACTCAAACTCCCTAAAATCATGGCTTACTATAATTAGTAAACTTATTATTTATAAACGGTCATGATTTCCACTAGAGCTAATGTTTTTTGGCAAAAAATAGTAAGTATCCTATTTGGCTTAATCATGTTATTCTCCCAAATTTTCTAAGCAATTTTCATATTGGACAAAACCCATAAAACTCAATTAATCAAAAGTTATAATCGAACTACAACTTACTATGAATAGTAAAAACGGAATAAAAAAGGGCATTCAATCGTCGATCTGATGAAATCTAGCAAATTCAGCATAGGTATCCTAGCGTAGCGGAGTTGGTTGGCTAAAGTAGCTTCTCCTACCCCAAACCATATACAGTACGTCGAATAACTCATTTCCGTTTGCGAGATATGTATGTTTTAAGGTTTTGACGGTCCGAATCAATTCCACCTCTGGTCAGGCCTTCTTTAGTCCATTTTAGCCATGAAATTGTCTGCAACCTGCTCTACATCAATTTTAGATTTGGGGAATTATGGTTTACAACAGAGAAGTGACTTCTATTGCGTCAAAGTCAGAGTGATAACATAAATGTCTTAAACTGAAGCTTACGCATATTCAAACTTTCATCTAAAATAAATAAAAATATAGACTACTTTAGCATATTTCAAGTTATGGTGTTAATGAGTTATATTGAATTGTTTATGCTCACTCTAAATAAATAAAAATTCCAAACTACACATTCCAATTGAGTAGATTTACAATAAGATTGTTTAAACTCGTCCACATTAGGAAATGACATTGCATGAATTTCACAAGTAGATTAAAATGATTCATCGGAATTGCAAACAGCTCGTCTTAGCCCATTAGCTTGATCACGCTTACTTAAGTACTTTTTATTATATTTGTGCATGTTTACAATTTTCAATACGCTGATTATGACATGTACTTATTTACTTATAAATTTAAATATGTTTCATTTTAATAGATTGTATTCATTGAGGCTCGTTGAAAATATCAATATAATATACAATATTTTTAAAATTGTTCACAATAAAATTTAATCATTCATTCGAATGTGTAGTCTTAGGAAGTACACTATCACCACCCTATAATCATCTACAATTTTCCTTTAACCTATCTTTATAGTTAGTTCTTAATTTAACGTGTTCTTTAATGTACTTCTAACACATTGAATCTATGCATATAGCCTTAGGAATATTCGCTGAAGCAGCAACACTTCGTTGTGACATTGTCACATAGTGTAAAGTAATAAAGATACAGAAGTTACCTACGGACTATAAAACTCGCGTTACAATTGGAATCAATTGGTGCTTATAGGTAATTAGTTAGGCAATACACGTGGTTCAATTCATGCCTCGTGATTCATGAATGATCAAGCATTCGTCATCCATGTGATTATTGTGCGAGATATATTTGATCAGTGTAGACGTCCTACCCTAACGATGCACTTTTGTCTTAAACCGTATGAGGTGACTTATGAGCTTGAAAAAGCCTTAAGAATGTAGCCTAGCCAACCTATAATCATTAAAAACTACAATAAGGTCCAATAGGCCCAACCAACCCGGTAAGTTTAATGTAAAATTAATGTACGAACCATGATGGAGGTGACCAATGACGCCCCCAGACCCCTCAACGCAGACAACGGCTTGCCAATGATAGTCAAGCCCCTTATTAAATCCATTCCAATAAGCTCACACAAATGAAGAGAGCCAAAGGCCCGTTATGATCAAATGTGTAAAAGACAATAATGGGCGACTATAGGATGGTTGGTCGAATCATTGCAATTATACGCAGGTTTGAAATATCACTCCCGAATAGCGGTTAAAGAAAACCAACTAGCCAAGCGGCCATACAATCTCCACCCGGTTGAAATAATATGTTATACTGCTTATCTAAGTAAATTTATGGTGCCGCTTATCCTCAAACCATTCAGATTATACAATGTAGCGATGTTTGCCCTCTAAATTACAATAATTTATCAAAACGTCAAGCTAATTCTTTATGAAAAGAGACTCACCTCTCATTTTAATAAGAAACTTGGTGCTAAAAAGAAAAAAAGAAGATGAAGAGTATCAATAAGTAGGTGTTAAGAACAAAAAAAAAAGCTTAGTGCTTAAAACAGTGAACCATTTTTCAACCCAATGAGAGAGTGAGAGTAAGTATAGCAAAAGTGTAAGAAGATAAAATTATGATAGTCCATTTGAGCCATCAATCCAAACCCACCGATTCATTTAAGCCATTCAACTTAGAGTCTGTTTGGACGCTTGAAATAAGACGAATTACATGGGATGGAATTACGTGTGAGGGATGCATTTATGACGCGCAGTGAGTTATCGGTTACTCAAGGTGTATTACTTTATCCCATGCCTAGCCGGGGCCTGCTTGGGTTCATTGGGATTGCAACCATCCCACGAGTTATCTGACACAGGCTGTTTGGATACCCCGTGGGATTCAACTGCATTTCGGAAACGGACGCTACCCCCGGCCACTGTACACACTGTACGGCTGGTATGCGGGACCCACAATAAGAATGTCCAGGCACCTCCCTCTACATTAGGCAAATATGTATGTTAATCTAGACCGTTGATCGGGTGGGCCATGCATAATTTCGATGTATATAATAATCCAACCGATTGGGCAACTCCCACTGTTCATTTGTTGTGATTTTTCGTGGTTGAATGTGGACCATGGGTTTACTCTGATCAGCCCTGAAAAAAGGGTCTGTAAGAAAAACACTTATAAGATCGATATTTCCGCATTTCCCTGATTAATGCAAATTATGGTGGAAATAATTTAAAAAATAACAACAATCTTCATCCTAATCATGTCTTTATACCTTTTTAAAAGCATTTAGAAAATTCATAACCGAAGGAAATTTTCAACTCTTACCATACAAGTGCCCCATACGAAAAAACCCCAAATCCAACTGGTTATATTCATAGAAGAAGATATCTAATAACATGTAAGCTCTATGGCATGGGAATACTACGTCATTTGCACGCATGCAACAATCCATACCTGTCAAACAAATGTAGTTGGAAAGTTGATGGAGATACCTCTTCGAATCCAACTCGAGGAATGAATCCCCAACTACACCGCACCGGAAATTAGCCTGTGAAATTGCAACGATGCCTGTGCACGTAGGATTTGGATTTCTCCCTCCATTTACGACCAATCCTTCCAAATGGGGGTTAAATAACCCACGCAATCCCACCATTTCCTCCCATCTCCTGCATTACAGCCGATGGGATGGCAGAAGACAGACGCCGGTCTTCAGTCCGTACGGGTCAGGTGAGAGGATAAGGTGATTTTCCATCGCACAGGGTCCGGACGGTGTTTTGGGGAAGACAATGGGTGCGGCTCGAGGAATAGAAAATGAGAGAGGCATATCTACAGGGATCTCGAAATCCCGCTGACTCCCGTGAACGCATTCAATCCTTCTTAATCCGTGGAGAGGCGGTGGCGTTCCAAACACGCACTCTCCCGTCACATCAGGGATTGACGAATCCCATCTACTGTAAAACATGTTAAGCCGGTTACCCAAACAGACCCTTAGTATATACAGGCATATAAGTCATCTCAAGTATTCAAGATTAGTAGAGTAGGGTTATGATATGAAATCCACGACTATCTCCTCTGGCAAGAGTGTCTTAGCTCTAATTTCTATTCTCACGTCTCCAAGTGCATCGACAATAATTCGGTCATCCATCTCACATTTTTTATTTACATTTTACACATTACTCCTCTTTCACTCCTTACTTACAGTAAAGTGAATCTCGGTCATGTGCTTTGAACTCTTTTGATCTATTTGGATCTTACTATAATGGAAGCCAAGTTTGCTTGAAATGTTTTTCCTTTTTTTACCATTTGTATATTATAGCTATCCATCATAATACGTAGCTACCAACTCCTTGAATTCACCCTATGTCGAGACATCACGATCTCCTTAGCTGGTAACTTGAGTAAAGTGTAAGTATATAGCTAATTCTCTCCATCAATATGTTATCATACATTGCATTTGCATTATTGCTTATTTCTTTATTGCCGCTATATCTCTCATCACTCCAATTCGATAACTCGTGGTCCTGCAGGGAAAGGAAACCTCTTTGATCATGATGTCACGTATCTACCCAGGTCAGGTCATAGCTTCAATCCCCCACTCACATTTAGGATGAAAACCTTCATTCGCAAGACACCTCGATCAACTCTAACCAACCTTTGGCTCTTCGAGGGGAAAGCCCACCCTTGCAATATGATCCTCTTGCTTCATCCCCCGATGACATCCGCAATTAACCAATGATCCATTCTTTTCGTAATACATGGAGTTGATAATTTAATTAGGCACATCATGTATATATGCATTATTATTATTGTGTATGCCTACATGACGATTTATACCGTTCGAGAAGCGCATCGGGCCTCTAATCAACAAATGTTAGTCATATCTCATCGCGAAGGCAAAAATGAATATCCACGAGCATAATTCGTCATGAAATGATCACATCAATATATAAACTAAAACACAAATAAAAATAATATTAGTATAACCAGTGTATTAAATATGCACACAAGTCGATAACAACCTAATGGGCCACATGCAGTCTGGCATTACGCTAGTCTTTTTCTTTTTCTTTAACTATTTAATTTTTCTCATAGCTTTTTACATTTAGTGGGTATGTTCGAAGCGAGGCCCGCACATAGAATGACATATATATCTCATTTATGTGTTGTGTTGTTATGCACGGTCATATGAGTTACACATGGATTCAATTAGTATCCCATGTAATTTGTAATGGGTGACAACTCATTAACTTATTGGAGTTGTGACCTGGAAAATCAATGCGAGCCCTAATCCATTAGTCACGCGGATGTGATAAAGAGAATTTTAACTATAGATCATCATGACAATGTATCCCCGGTGGATGAAGAATATTCTTTAGCTAATATGTTGCGTTGCCTTAAACATGCACGAATACAAATCATGCGAAGAGTGACTTTTCTAGGTGTTCCTGTTGAGGGTCAAATATTGCATATTATCCCCCATTTATATATTGGTTTTATGAACATGATAATGCTTAATGTTCTATTATACTCATGTTTGTGTTGCAAGGTGAATTTAATAGCTTGGATTGAAAAGGGTGTTAAAAGCATGGATTTGATGCTCAATAATCACCAAGGCAAATGATGGATCTTAGGAGACCATGATTGAAGAATTCACGTGCCAAAGATTTTTTTTTAAAAGTGAGGAATGAAGAAAATCAAAGATTTGAAGTGAAAAAAAAAAAAGAATCTTGAAATCGTCCTGGAAAAAGCATAGTTTGAAACTTTGGGTCATTTTGTGAAATTGCGCAGAGTGAAGTTTATTTTGAAAAACTATGTAGAGTGATTATATTTTGAAAAACTGCGCAGAGTGAGGTCTATTTTAGTAAACTGCGTAAATTTGAGACAGTTTTTAGATTTTTCCAACTAGGTGCGAAAGTTGGAGTTCCACAACTATAAATAGGACTCCCTATGATGTTCCTAGGCATTTACTAGGGTTTAAGGAGTAAAGCAAAAGGGTAGAGAAGCCGTCACCAAGAGTTTTTCTTCTTCTTCCTTAGTTATTTTCATGTTTTTCTTAAGAGATTTTGGTCTAATCATGTCTATGGTTGGCCAAACTTCTTAGTTAGGGCTAAGAGGTAAAACTTATAGCGTGATGGGATGTTTCTCTTGCTTTAATTCATGTTTATGTTGAACCTTCTATGATTCTAATTTGATTTTAAATGAATATTTTCAGTTTTTAATGATTTATTGTGACTCAAATTACAGTACATCTGCAATATATTTGTGTATCTTCTTTTCCTTACTTTGAGATAGTGGGATTGGTAAATCCTGTTGTCGGCCATTGTCTTATGGGCGTGGTTTGGTGATGTAATCCCTTTCAAGTATCACAAATCTCCTCATTTGAGAATTAAATCAATGAAAATTCAGATTTGATTTTATTGATATATCTTCCAATAAAATACGATAGGACTCCAATTCCAATTGTGTTACTTGAATCAAGTAAGAGAGATCCCTAATCATTACAAGTGGATTCTTGACACCCTAGTTCTTACCTTTAAATTCTTAGTTTTAACTACTTTATTCACAATTACGCTCTCAAATACTTTAGAATTAGTTTCGCATATTATTTTAATTTTTCTTCTAGTTAATTTTAGAAACGTATAGGTTTCAGTCCCTGTGGATTTGACATCGGTCTTATCGAGATTATTACTACATCTCGACCCTACACTTGGGTTTGTGAACAGTTCCCGAGAACTTGAGATTGGACACGATGGTTGTTAATAGGAGAGAATTACGATCCATGGATCTCGGAACCTTATCGTGCCATAACCATCACGGGTCCCGAGACAAACTTGTGGTCGTCATTTGATGAGATGAACAATCTCTCATATTAAGGGGTTAACTTAGGTTGGGCTACATAGTCTCCCCCATTAGGGCTGAGAATATTGCATGGTTTTAACCTCATATCACACGAAAGTATGGGTCAACCATAAAAGCATTATACAAATAAAAGCTCAGGGTCTTACACCAATGCAATCATACTCAAACCTTTTAGCTCTACACTAGTAATCTCTTTTATCCCACATGGACATTGGTTTAATTTTAGTTTCCTTCACATCTATCTAATACCATGTTACAACAACCTTGAAGCCCCTAGGTTAGCTTCTTAGCTTAGTTTCCACCACTATCCAACGCATCGCTATTATATGCTGGAAGGTTAGTATAAGCATCCACAACTATGTCATTGAATCTCCAAAATATTGAGTTCTTACTTGGTAACTCTTTGATTATGTTTGGCCGACCTTGCACCATGACCGTCCGGTATTTCATACGATCTTCTCACAACCGTCTAAGCTTGGAGTATCGTTAAGACCACGACTATTTCACCAACACGTATTACTGTTAGTAATATCTTTTACTTATCCAATTGTAGTACATTAATACCCTAAGCAATAAAATTGTAAATGAAACCTTTATTTTTAATTTATCCATCTCATTTTATTCTAAAAAATAAAAATAAATACGATCCGAGCTATCATCGTTGCAAAAATATCATTGTCTTCAAGTAGGGATGTTAATGGGCCAAGCTCGAGCCTGAAAATTTAGAATTTTGAATAGGGCCAACCCGATGGCTTGGCCCGAAATAGTTCAAAATCTGGGTCGAGACCTACCTCAGGCTCTTTCTGCTGACAACTCAATCTTTAAGGCAAAAAAGACCCGTTTAGAATGACTAACTGTCCCATTCATAAATCGTCTAATAGCTGTAATGATCGGTGGTTGAATAATCAGGCTAATATTCAAATATCTGGTCCTAATCTAACTAACTTGGTGCCCAGGGTCACAAGTGTTCAAATTGATTTAAGTTGAACGCGACTCTGGCACTCCCGATACCTAATCTATCCGCACACGTTTATCCAAATTAAGTCGTTTGTATATGTGCGGCCACATGTATAAATTGAGCAACAATAGTAAGAACAAAGATATCTTCAAATAACTAATTTCTAAAGCAATAAATAATCCAAGGAAGCCGCTAGCCTACACTTATAAGCCTTGATTTTATTTTATTTTTCACACTGAAAAACAAATGTATAATTCTAATTAAGAAAATCACACAGGAGAAAAACAAACCAACCAATAACACTCATTCACACTATTCTAAACAACGAATTATAAGAAATTGAATAAAAAAACTTATGGCATAAACGATTACCGTGTTAGAACTTACAACTCGATTACATTTTCCCCTCATTTCAATAACTCCAATAACAATGAGCACTGCAATATCAGCACAAGGAAAACGAATGGCGGCATGACGACTTAGGTGGTTCGAAATATTTATTGAAAAAATAATCATATTTGATTATTTTAATTTCCAAATGAGGTAGTGAATAAATGTTCATTTAAGGATTAGCGGATCCCAATCCTTGTCGGATGTACTTTTTGTTCATCCCAAGTCTGTACAATTGTCGATTCAACGCACCCACCATCAATGGACCTACGTGCATAAATTTTCTAATGAATCGTAAATTAAACACATAAAAAATCTGCATATACAAAAAAACAACTCAAGATCATTTTTAGACACCCCTATCTACAGTGGGTACCCTACATCCAATGTCCGGATAACCAAACCATAGGCCCTAGATGTATGGAATTAGCAGCTTCGGCAAACTATACCTCTGTTGATGCTTGGAATACTATCTGATCAAGACTCCGGTCTTAAATATACCCAAGTAAAATTGTGCCCCTAAGAACAAAAAATGGGAAAAAAAAATGTTTTAATGGGAATACCAAATACATAATTTGGATTTAACGGCTAATATACTAGCAATGAAGAACCATGCTAATATGGAGATGCAACGATGCAATTTTTCTGGGTTATTTGCTACATGAGTAATCAGTAAACCAAGAGAATGGGGTCATCAGGTTGCAATTTCGTGCACATGCATTGTACTTGATGATTGGAACAACCTAACTTTCGGGACGTCGTGTATATGTGTGGCCTACCTGATAAACGATTACAATCTCACACGAATTGGAGCATTGGAGTAGGCTCAAAGATCCTAATACCACAAGTAACATTGAAAGAACGGAAAAAAACAAAAACTATCTTACTACTAATTCATCAAAGAGGTCTTTTTAGCACTGCAAAAATCAATAAAAAAGTATTATTTAGCCATTCCACTCTATCAAAATTCAGACCTTCTGTTGAAAAATGCAATAGTTCATGGCATTGGCAATGGAGTTAAATCATTACTACAAAAAATAAAAAAAGCATAATAGTAGAATTTCTTCTTAGAACTTGTAGGTTTTTGGAGGAGTGGACTGGAATGATCATAGAGTCCATCACCACTATTGACAACCCATAGCCAACACCAATAACTGAAAATCCGCATGTACTGGGCTAAAAAGCAAGCTGGGCAGGATGCGACTTATAGCCAAATCGATATAAGTGATGTCACCAAGCTCGGTGGACTCCACCATGATGCAAGTGTTGTATCCATAACGTCCAACCATTTGTAGAGATCTTTTTATGACATTAGAAAAAGAATGAGATAGATCTAAAGTTCAATTGGACCTACTATAGAAAACTGTGAGAGCAGTCACACCCACTGCTGAAACATTTATAGGGCCCACCATAATGTATTTTTGAGATCCAACCTATTCACAAGTTATCATAGAGATATATAAAGTGAAAACAAAAATATCAGCTTGAATGGAAACTACCGTGGCCCCTAAGAAGTTTTGAACAGTGGATGTCACTGTCCCTACTGTTTTCTATGGTGGGGTCCACTTAAACTTTAGATCTATCTCATTATTTTTCTCATGCCATAAAATGATCTCTCCAAATGGATGGACAGTATAGATACAACACATGCATTATGGTGGGGTCCACAAAGCTTGGTGACGTCACTTCTTTAGAGATTTGGCTACTGACCTTTTCAGTATCTAATCCCCGTCCCGGCTTCGATGGATCACTAACTGTTAGGTCCACATTGATATGTCTTATATCCATTCGGTACATTTACTCTACCAGCTCATTCGAGTGCATGAGCCCTTAAAAAAAATTCCAAATCACAGGTAGGTTACATCATAGGCAGGGGCGGCTCAACATTTTTGGAGGCCTCAGGCAAGTCATAAAAATGAGGCTTTTTAGTTTAAAAAATAATTTTTTTTTAATAAATTTAAAATTAAACCAAAAAGATTAATAAACTTTTGTAGTCAAGTTTACCCAATAAATCATTTTTTATAGATAAAATTACTAAACCGTTCATAAGGTGAATCTTAGATGGATGAAAGGAAAACATAAATATTAGCTTATCCAAATTTTCTGTCGCCTGTAGAAAAGTTTTTAATGGTGAGTGTTCAATATCCATTTTTTTATGTGTTGTAGTCCACTTGAGCTTTGGTTCTGCTTCATGTTTTTTCTAATATTCTAAAATGGGATGAAGAAATGGATCAACGAAATAGATATACCGCATATAATAATGTGGACCCCACTGAGATCAGGGCTACAGGAATCCCTAAAGTGGTATCCGCGTCTACTGTGAGGATAATGAATTTAGAATTGTATAATACTCTAGCAGTGTTATAGTTAATAAATAGGCATTCCTAGATTGTTAATATAGCATATTTTGACTCCGTCTAAATCGTCTAAATTAGGTAATCCATTCTAGATAGGCTATATTACAAAAAATTCATTGATTTAACTATTCTATCTTCCAATTAATGAGAATTTGTGTGTTGAATTCAAATAATTTGTTTAGTGTACAAAAATCAACCAATTAGGAGATTCATTCATTGTGTGTTTTTGTTTTTGTTTTTCATGAACCATCTAAACTAGGACCCACTTTTATATCTGTTTAATTTAATTTAAACATATTCAAAGGTTGCAATTTCTCACTGCATATGTATAGATTACCAGACGCTGTCAGAGTATTAAAAGCTTGTTCCTATGATATAGGGCCTTCATAAATAGGGGGCCTTAGGCGATTGCCTCACCTGCCTACCCCTTGGAGCCGCCCCTGATCATAGGAAATAGTGGTGATTAAGCATTTACCATTAAAAACTTCCCGGGGCAAAAAAAATCTTGGTCAAGTTGATATTTGAGTGGTCCTTTCATCCATTGAGGTTTTGTGACCTTAGCAAGAGGTAGGATGGCAAATAAACTTTATGGCAGCCCCCATGAAGTTTTTAATGGTGGGGATTCAATCATCACTGATTCATGTGGTGTAGGTCATGAGTTGGATCTATTATTATCATTATTATTTTTTAATTTCTACATTAAACTATAAAATGATATTTTAAAACGGATTGACAGTATGGATTTAAGGAACATACATCACAGGGGCCGCACAGTCAGGGATCCACCCACCTTGGTGGATCCCCAGATCACAGTATATGTCGTGCTCTATTTTCATATGGTTTTTCCCGTCTACAAAAGCTCGAACTTTACTTGAGAGAGAGAGAGTTTGCGAGACAGAGAGAGAGAGAGAGTTTGCGAGACAGAGAGAGAGAGAGAGAGAGAGTTTCAGATCTCTCACTTCGCCATGGCTCAACCTCTCATAAAGAAAGATGACGATAGAGATGAGGAAGGTCCGTTTCCAATCCCTCAAAATCCCCTTTTCTCCATCACTTATTCCAATCTTCGTTGCTTCCATTTCATCGACTGATCTCTCTACCTTGCTCGATCTTCGCGTTTACGCTCGGATTTTCATTTTATTTTCCACTCTAGGGCTCGAAAAATCTAGATCCGGAATCTAGGTTTCAGATCTATGCTCTGATCTCTTTTTTCAGATCTACAATCTAAGAAATATTTCTGTTTTTGAAGGGAATTCTGTCTGGATTCGCATTCTTTGTTGAATATGGTTTCAGATCTATGGTTTGATCTTGGGAAATCCTACTCATTTTTGTATGATTTCAATATATCTTTGTGTTGTGGAGGTAATCTGATTGCTTATTTATGTTCTTTTGAGACTTCACAGCAGAATACTCTCCGTTCTTGGGGATTGAGAAGGGAGCGGTCCTTCAAGAAGCCAGGGTCTTCAATGATCCTCAGCTTGATGCGAGGAGATGTTCTCAGGTTTCAATTCTACTACTCAAATCTTCAAGCCTTTTCGCTTTTATTTGCTTTCTCTTTATCACGTTTGTCCAGTTTCTCTCTCAGGACTTTGATTTTTATTGATGATTTTCCGATTCTCAGGTCATCACAAAACTGCTGTATTTACTCAATCAGGGGGAAACATTTACAAAGGTCAGATTTCAGCACTCCAGATACTGTTTCATCTGATCCCTTTTCTGATAGATGTTGTGGTGTATTTTGAACGAGGTGTTATACAATGCACGGCAAGAATTAAATGTTTCTTTGCATGGGACATCATTTTATACCTGTGGATCCCAGCTTTCAATGGATGAGATTGTTCATCAAGTGAGCCCCACTGTATATGAGCAATGGTAGAAAAAAAACCTCCACCAAACAGTCCCTGCCTTCCAACTTGTGGAGCTTACCGGTATACACCCAATTGGACTGTACTTTTCTTTCTAACAACCATTTGCTGGGTGATTGTCGGTTGGCTAGATTGTTGGTGCAATCTGGTTATCGAATCAACGAGACATTGACCGAATTACAAAGAAGTAGACCAGAATTACACTCACGAGAATATTTGAGTGGAGGGAGAAATAACTTTATTAATATCAAACTTCTTTTTACAATGCTCAAGAAAAGAACCCACACTTAGAAAATTTTGGAATGACTACTTCTGACACCCCCGTCCCCACCTTTAAAGACTCTATGTGAATCCCTAATGAGTCCCTTGAACTAAGAGATTGTTTTCAAATCAATCTAATCTACCTAATATGTTAAAATCTTAACAAGAATAAAAGCAAATATATAAATTCCTAATTACATCTCTAAATCAACCTGCTTCGGTTTAGCATAGTTTGGTGCGTCCCGAGTGAGGTTAATCTGCTCCTTCAGGCGTGGCAAGGGGTTCATTTAGGGAAGGCGAAAACCGTGATTTGGAGGACGGCCATTCTGGCAGTCTGGTGGTCGGTTTGGGGAGAGAGGAACAACAGAGTTTTCAGGAATTCCTCTAATCTTGCAGGGGAGGTTTCGTCTAAGGCTAAGTGTTTTCTGATTGAGTGGGCTTCCAACGTTGATGGCCTCAACGCTTGTGATTTTTTCTTTTTAGGCGTGTAATTGCCGTCTGCCTTCTCAGCAGGTTTCTTTTTGTAGTTTCTTCTCCTTTTTTTAATTTATCCATCATCTTTCAAAAAAAAAAACATCTCTAAATCAACCCCATATCTTCAACCGCATCAATCACATCTCCCTCATGTCTTTCAATCACCTTTAACTCAACCCTATATTTCCTAAAAGTAGTAAATTGCAATCCTTGATTTCGCATATATAAATAAACAGTAAAAAAAGTAGCACATGTTGGACCCTATAGCGGGTTATGGGCTTGCGTCATTGCTATGCCCTACAGTGGGCTTAGATGGACCTAAGTGGGCCGTAGGCTTGCATCATTCCTCCTGAGTTGGAAAAAACTCGACTTTGATGGGTTGGATGCTTCATATAAATAGGAGAGGTTTCAGATCCAATATTTTTAATTCGTTGCCCGTGATCTATGTGCATTTAGGATAGGGCCCGTTCTTCCATTTCACCAAGTATTGCCTGTATCGGCCCATTCGAGTATTAGCAGTTTTCGTTTACAACACTTGTTCAATTTCTTTCTTCTTCTTCTTTGGGAGCTGTTTATCCATATCGATAATGGCTTCATCTTGCATGTTAGATGCCTTGCCATGGTACTCAAATAAATCCACTAGAATGGAAGTCAGTGAGATATCTAAGCCATTTGGCAACTTGATTTCATAGGCATTGTTACCCAATTTTATCTTGACTCGGCATGGACCAATCTTCTTAGATTTGAGCTTATTGTAAGTTATTCTCAAAAAGAGAGACCATAAATAAGTCTCTTTTATATATCTTCTCACGATGATGTCTGTTCGCAACTTCTCGGTACTTGATGTTGTTGTCTTCAATCTTCTTCTTTATTTGAGCTTGCAAGTCTTGGACTTGCTTGGCAAAAGTATCAACATTTTCGCTCACTTAATCTTGTACTGGTAATGGTACTAAGTCAAATACATGATGTGGATTTCTCTCATTTACGATCTTAAATGGAGATTTTCCAGTAGTATGATTTATTAAGTTGTTGTAGGCAAACTTAGCCTGGGACTGAGATATGTTGTCACCTACGATACTCCTGAAGAGGTTACCAAGGCTCTCGCTGACTGTCTCGGTTTGTTTGAGGATGATATATTGGTGATATGCGTAGTGTCCGTCATCCTTTTGCATGGAATGAAGTACGCCATATTTGAAAAATGGTCAATCACAACGAAAATCGAATCCTTTGAGTCTTATGACGATTCAAAATGAAGTCTATAGAAATATCCACCTATGGTGCAACTGGAATGGGAAGTGATGTATAAAGGCTGGTATTCTACACATGACCTTTGGAGACTTGGCATCGGGACATCGTGCTACGAACCGTTCAACATCATGGTGTACATGGGGCTAGTATCATTTTTCCTCCACTATGGCTAATTTTTATCTTTTCCAAAGTGTCCACTCGGTCCTTCCCCGTGAAGCTCAAATATGATATTCTCTTGCAATGATCCTTCGGGAATGCATATGCGAGAACCCTTGAATTGATATTCATCATGTGGGATAATTCACACTTTGAATCTCGACCATTGACACACCTATTGAGTGCTTTGCTAAAAAAGGGGTCATCTTTGTATTGTTCTTTTAATACCTCAAATTCGACAACCTCCACGGAGAGAGTTCCTAGTGGAACCACCCTCATTCTTAAAGCATTTGCTGCATTGTTCTGACTTCCAGCTTTGTGATGTAAAAGGAAAGTACACTCTTGTAGCAAAGCCATTCACTTCGCATGACGAGTACTTGACTTCTTTTGAGAGTTGAGATAATTCAACGCTCATGGTCAGTGTAGAAAATGAAATCTTGATGAATCAAGTAGTGTCTCTAATGTCGTAGCACCTGGACCACTGCACAAAACTTGAGATCTACATGGAGTAGTTCTTCCGTGTACCATTAAGTTTCTTGCTAAAAGAGTGTTTGACTTTCCTTCCTGACTCAACACCGTGCCAATGCCAACATTTGAAGTGTTGCTTTCCTCTTCAATGACTTTATTGAAGTCCGAAAGTGCAAGAACTGAAACCTCTATAATCTTCTTATTATGACATTGAAGCTTCGATCTGCGACTTTAGTTAGTTTGAACTTGCCTCCATACACACAATCGGTGGCAGCTGCAATGATGGTGCAAAAATTACAGATAAATCTTTCATTTTCAAACTTCTGCACATTGAGTGGTTTTTTTTCTCCTCTTTATCATATTTAGGTGTTGGAAGATGTTTCATTGGGTGCAATGTGATATTAACACCATCCTTGACAAAGGAACATGTGTTGGCCAGAGTCAAATGCATCATATTTCGGTCCCACAACCACAGTCTTCCTAACAAAATGTGGCATGCACCCATGGGGACCACATCACACCATATCTCATTCTTGTACTTAGATATAATAGAAAAGGAATCTAAGCACCCGCAGTTAACAAAAACTTCTCCACCTTTCTTGAACCAACAAATTTGACATGGTCGCGGATGCCTATGTTCTTTGAGTTTTAATTTATCCATAGTTTCTTGTGAGATATTGTTCTCACTGCTCCCCTCGTCTACCAAAATGGTGCATATCTTCCCATCAGAATTACAAGTGGTGTGGAAGATATTATGTCACAACTATTGACCCTCATCAACCATTTGAGTTATCGATAGCATAGTCTGTTGGGTAATCAACAACATTCCTATATTACAATTTATCATACACATCTGCTACATCTTCCCCAACATGCACCCCATCCTCATATGCATGTTCTTCATATTTTGTGTCCACTTCAACTTTCGTTTGCATGTGGTCGGTAGTGTCTTCTACATATTCTCTTTCCTCAGTTAAATATTTTAATTGTGGACTAATGTTAAGGACCATGAAAAGAATGATGTTCTAGTTGCACACACTTAAAGGCACATGAAAGAAGTGTTGCTTTGCTCCATCTTGGGTGCACTAGCCCCTCCATATCCACCTCCCCTGAGTTGGGGTTTGGTTTCATTGTTGGATGTCAGCCCATCGTTCCTTGGCCTTTGGGAGGCCCTATTGTAATGTTAAAATATGGAACTCCTTGATGCATTTATTTATTTACCAACTTGTTCCCTTGATGTAGATTGTGACATCTTTAATAGAAGTCATGGGCATAAGTTGCGGGTAGGGACTCGAACACCTTTTCTACCTTGCTTGATCAATCGATGAAGTTGTGAACTTGCAATCGACCATGGAATTTTTGAATTGCTTCCTTAATTCCAGGTTCTCTGTCACATTCCAACAATCGAAAGATTCGATCATTGGTGTCTTCACAAACCCAGGGCTACCTGATGTTGGTTAGGACCTTGGTGGGAATCTTCTCCTATGTGTCGACATGCTCCAACTCCGATATTTGGATTCCATTCATGCCAGAGCTTTCCCATATGATTGGTGAGATTGCCTACTGTATGTGTGAGTTGATTCATTCATTTTGTGAGTGCGCGGATCATTTGAGCTCCTTGCATGAATTCTTCCTATGTCACCCCCTTTTGATGCCTTAGGAAATGACGTAAAGTCAAAAATCCCCAAAGACGACCTGCTCTGATACTAAAATGGTGCAACATAGTTATCGAATTAATGAGATATCAACACCGAATTACAAAGAATTACACTCACAAGAATATTTGAGTAGAGAGGGAGAAATAACTTTATTAATATCCAACTTCTTCTTAGAATGCTTAAGAAAGGAACTCACACTTAGAAAACTTTGGAATGATTGCTTCCTACCCATCTTGTTTATAGACTCTAATTAAATTCCTAATGAGAATCCCTACAGCTAAGAGATTGATTTCAAATCAATTTAATCTACCTAAAATGGTAAAAGCCTAACAAGAGTAAAAGCAAATATAGAAATTCCTAATTACATTTCTAAATCAGTCTTATATCTTCAATCACATCTTTAAATCAACCCCCACATCCCCCCCACCACCAAAAAAAAAAAAAAAGAAGAAGAAGAAGAAGAAGAAAAACTCTATAAATAAGCAGTTGAAAAGGCAACACATGTTGGCCCCTAACAATTATAGTTAGCTTCAAATCAAATTAATCTACCTATAAGATGGTAAAAGCAAATATGGAAATTCCCAAAAATAGTAAATTTCAATGCTTGATTTAGGCCCCCCCCCCCCCCAAAAAAAAAAAAAAAAAAAAACAGTCGAAAAGTAGGTACATGTTGGGCCCTATGGTGGGTTATGTGCCTATGTCATTGCTGTGCCCTACAGTGGGCCTAAGTTAGCCCTGGGCCTGCATCAATTGTCTAACAGGGAAGTTGATTATGGAATTTCTTATCCATGGTTGGGGCCACCAGATGAATGTCCTGGGACATTGAAAGGTGGGCCCACCTGTTTGGATTGCTGGCCTGAATGAGATAACTTGCAAGTTCACGCCAATCATATTTGCTCCTTTTGATTTGAAGCGGAGTCACTTGCTGGAATGATATGTGGCATTTTCATAAACATTTATAGGTTGAAGCCACCGAGGTATTTTTTGCCGTCACAAAGCTTTTTCAGTCCAAGGATACTGGCCTAAGGAGAATGGTTTATTTGATGATCAAGGAGCTCTCCCCCTCCGCAGATGAGGTTATAATTCAAAAGAGTTCTTTTTCTTAGTTTATTCCATTGATTGTCGCTATTATTATTATTCAAATTTGCATTTCTCCAGAAACTTGGCCAATGACTTGTGCATTGTCTGTGAAAGGTTATCATTGTCACGAGCTCTCTAATGAAAGATATGAATAGCAAGACGGACATGTACAGGGCCAATGCTATAAGGGTTCTCTGTAGAATTACGGACGGAACCCTTCTTACTCAAATTGAGAGGTACTTGAAGCAAGCGATTGTTGACAAGAATCCAGTTGTTGCAAGTGCTGCTCTTGTTAGTGGTGTTCACCTACTCCAGGTACTATCAAGTTGCCCATGGTTGCATGCGATGCATTTGCTGCAAGAGTTTTCCTCATAAGATGAATTCGTGTTTGAACAGACGAATCCAGAAATTGTGAAAAGGTGGAGCAATGAGGTACAGGAAGCTGTTCAATCAAGGGCTGCACTAGTACAATTTCATGCACTAGCACTCCTCCACCAGGTACAATTGCATATATTATTCTCTTTCTTTTATTTTGTTTTATCCTGAACTCCAAGGGTTTCGCTTTGGCATTCTTCAAAGTTGTAGTTGAATTGGATGGCAGTGTAGCCTTTTAGTGGTTGGCCCCACTCATATTGCGATGTTGCTAGGCCTTTTGTTGTCTGAGGCTCTGAGCAATTGATGTGGATCAAGTTGGAGTGCAAGGTAGACAAATTGCTTAAAGTAGCTAGGGCAACTGATCTGCTCTTCTCAACTGCATGGGTGTTTGTCTGGTGAAAGAATGGGAGAAATCTGGCAAACAGATACCAGTTTCATGGAAAATGATTTCGACCAAATATGAGATCAAAACATTACCAAATTATAGTTTATCAATTGTCAAATAAATACTACAATATCGGATATAACTGAGTATAATATAGAACGTAGGCTATAATAAAGCAATAAATAAAACAAACCAAACTGATAAACTGTCAATAAAGCTGAAACTTTAGCAAAGCAAAATGCATATGGGTCATTCCGATGTGTGGAAGACTAATGTGGAAGACTTCACTTAAGATGGCATTTCCCGTGGATGTTGGAGGTTTCCATAGCTTTAGTGTAGCTGTCACCTAAGACAGAGGTTTCTGTCGGGTAGGGGTTTCCACAAAAATTGAAGATTCCGGAATCCATGTGATAGGCTGGAATGCAACAAGGAACGGACAAAGGTTTCTCAAAATAAAAAAATGTTCTCAAAACTAGAGTATAGAATATAATAAAGCAATAAATAAAACAACCAAACTGCTAAACTGTCAATAATGCTGAAACTTTAGCAAAGTGAAACATGTATGGGTCATTCGGATGTGTGGAGGACTTCACTTAAGACGTATTGCCCGTGAATGTTGGAGGTTTCCATAGTTTTAGTGTAGCTGTCACTTAAGATGGAGGGTTCTGTCAGTAGGGGTTTCCACAAAAAAAATGAATATTCCGGAGTCGTATGTGATAGGCTGGAATGCAACAAGGAATGTGATAGCGGATGGGCAACTAGAATAACAATGTTGATGCAGGCTGGTGTCAACAAGTAACTAGAAACCTAATGATGGGGGATGGAAGAATTTGGGACTGAATAACAAAAATAAAAGAAATCTGGAAACTCAGGATGCAGCAGATCTAGGGTTTAAGGGAAAAAAGAAATAGCAAGGGGGCTTAGGGTTTTTATATATATATATATATATATATATAGAAATGGTTTTGCGGTCGACCTCATGGGAACTTCCCATGAGGTCGAGCTGTGTGGGCCCCACTGTGATGCGTGTTGAACATCAACACCGTGCATTTGATGGGTCTCCTTTAAATTATGAGATATCCCAAAAATCAGCTGTATACGGAACTCAGGTGGGCCATACCATCTAAAATCATGTGAAGACATGCCTAAAACATATAAAAGCACTTGGTGGGGCCCACCTAAAATTTGGATGCGTCTGAAACTTGGTCTGACCCCTCATCCAAGTGGGACACACATAATGGATGGGCTGGATTTGTGAACCACATCTCGGTGGGCCCAACAAATGATTATGAATGTTTTAATGGGAGGGTAACCCCTCTCAACTTTTGTATGTGGTGTGGCCCACACAAGTCATGGATTGACTTGATTTTTAAGCCCAAGGCCCACCATGGAATGGTGCATCTAACTGATGGGGTAGATGTTCGACACGCATCACGGTGGGGCCCACATAGCTTGACCTCATGGGAAGTTCCCATGAGGTCGACCGCGAGAGAGAGAGAGAGAGGCTAGGGAAACCAATGGAGAGCTTTGTTAGCCTTGTGGAATGGGGAAAACACAACCTCTAGATTAGGGTAAGGATGGGAATGGGATTTGAATGGTCTAGGGAATTTTTTTTTTTTTTTTTTTTTGAGAAGTAAATGGTCTAGGGATTTGAAAGTTCACAACCCGAAAATCTTATATGTGACCTTTAGATGATCTTTCAGGGTTGATGGGTTTGTCTTAACTCAGAAATAAAGAAAAAAACAAATGAGATTCAAAGGTTTGAAATAGAAGATGTGAAAGCAAGAAGAGAAGAAGAAGATTACAAAAGATTAGAGGGAAAGAGATATGTTCACCACGGTATCAACACCAACACGAAGGAAAGGGATCGGCACCTCCACCCGCCACACCCACAAAGAAAGCTCTTTTCTTTTCTTCAAAAAACCCAATTACAATGTCTATTTCCCAAAAGAAAAAAAACCTAAATTAAGACTACTTGGCTGACTTACAGAAAAATACTTATTACTAAAATACCCCTGTAATCAACTTTTCCTAATTAAAAGCACATGTGCACTGCTGGGCTCAAGGGGACCCAACTGCACCACTTATTTTAGTTTTTACAAGTGGTCAACTGACCTGTGGGGTGTAGAGAAGACTTGTGGGCCCCACCCCAGCCTTATTTCTCCTTTTATAGACTTCAAGGCCCTCATCAGAATGGACAGGGGTTTCTCAAAATTTAAAAAGTTCTCTACTCCAAATGTCTACCATAAAAGTTAGGGCTGTCATTCGGTCGGGTTAGGGTCCAGTCCTACTGTATCCATACCCTGATTGAGTGGACCTTGGGTCACATGTGGTCATGTCCTACAAGGACCTAGGTCCAGTACCCGTTGGGTACCCATAGGTCTTGCAACCATCCCTTTGGGTTGATTTCAGGTTTGGGAATTTATACAGTGTGGCCCACCTGATGAACTACTTTGATACATGTGCTTTAGCATGTTCAAGGGCATGAAATATAGAATGTCGTGTATGAGGGTGGGCTTAGCAAAATCCCAAGAACGTTGGGACTCCTATGATAGTTCACCAGCATTTAAAAAATGGTGGTGACCCTTTAACCTTAGACATGAGTGTAGTTGTATGACAATTCTAACGTCCAAATCATGGACCCAAATGTGGATGAAGCATAACCTGAGAAACTGCACTTAGATTTTGATATAATTGTTTGATTTTGCCCTTGCAATGTGGACCATTTGCTATTTTACTCTTAACTATCCATTTTATAGCCATCTATTTAATGGTACTGTTTGATTTTAGAGAAATGCTCCATCCACAATATGCCGCACAATTTGTATGGTATGGATAACATTACCTGAGTTCCAGATAGGAGGATGAGTCATCACCATTTTCAAGATGGTGGAGAATTATCTTTCAGATCCATCCACTCTGATTAAGCGGTTTGCTGCAGCAGCATGTAGACGCTTTGTCATGGGATGCAGGGAGTGTAAACACCGGATCTGGGTCATCTTTTAATGATCCAAACTTTTTATACACTGGGCCTCACTGTTGATGGTGGATAACTTTAAAAAACTTAGGCAGGAATTTTTTAACCCTTTGATCATTTAACTCATTTCCTATGGATATGGACCGTATCCTTAACCATTGATTTGTAGGCAAATTCTATGATCCTCTCTCTCTCTCTCTTGAATGTTAAATTCTATGATATTCCAATCTTGAATATTTTCAATGTAGTCACTATCAACTATATATCTCGTCAAACCAATGGTTTGGATTATTGAAACATAACCCCCAATCCAACTGCTATACTCCAATGTCCTAAAGCAACACTTTGGATGTATTGTAGGCTTTTAGCAAACCTCCTAATTCAGTTTTTTTCTTGGAAACTGAGGCCTATTAATTACAATGTACATTTTGTAGCAAATTTCTTAATTCAGTTTTTCTGGGAACTGAAACCTCTTAATCACGGCATGCCTAGAGCTTTGCTAAGCCCAAGTTCGTGTACATGGCATCTCATCTACATGCCTTCACATGTGCAAATATGGTTTACTTGATTGCGATCCAATCCATCCATCCGGTGGGCCCCATCATTTCAATGCTCTGGCACAAAAATAAGGCTGGTCTGCTCATCAGTTGGGCCACAATTTACAAAAAGAAATGGATGGGTGAAAAAAGCTTTGGGCATGTTTTTCTCAGCCATTGACCTATTTCTAATATTTTGACGCACTCGATGAGTGGACTAGCTTGACTTTGGGTCCTAAAATTTATATAGTGGGGCCCACGTGATGCACGTGGCTTTTCGGCCTGGTTTTTCTCCTTAATAAAATGTCGTTATCATTAAAAAAAAAAAATGCTTGAACCTCATTTAGATATGCAATCACTGGCTCATTCCTACTAATGACTAGGTACCTATCAGGTATCTAAGACCTGATCCGATCAGACACGATTTTTAAAAGGATAGCTTATGGTGGACCCAAACCGAACCTGCTTTCTAAATGGGCCTGAAATTGGGACCCAGACCTGTTTAGTTTTGGATGGGGTCCTCAGGTACCCATGGATCTGGGTACGTGTTGACCGCCCTAGCAACCACATTCCAGCAGAAGCAACTGAACGGTATATGACCTGTATGTTGCATATGTGTGCCATGTTGGCACATGTGGAACAGCTTACCTCTTCAATATATGCTCCTTCAGTATTTTTTGAGGAAAAGGACTTCGTGTAGGAGTCATAACACAAGATCTCGACACGGACCCACTATTCCATGCATCCAAACAACAATCTCAACATCTTTTGAAGACCTTATCCACGATTCGATGTTCTATGGACATGGACATGCCTTGCAGTTCGTAACAATATGCATGGCCCTTCCCACATTTTGGAGTTGAAGGTCAATAATGGCAGCTTCATTCTACCAGATTTTATTTTTTCTAACAAATCTGTTTGTTTTAAGCTCTCCTTTGGTTTTTATTATTATTATTATTTTTTATAGCAGTGTAGGTAGACAAATTGAAAGCCTTCCAAACACATTAAGACATTCATCTCTGGTATCACGTTCATATTCAGCTCTAGATTTGATGCTACTCAGGTGATCATGTAAACTAGAACTTATTGAACCATATGCTTCTAGAGCACGTCCCCTCAAAAACTTATGCATATGGAAGAAAGAGTTCTTGACTAGTATGTCATGAGTCTATTAGTAAATGGTAATTTATAGCAGGCTGTGTTGCAACCCACTAAACAATCTGAATTGCTCATCTTTGAACTGTTTCCGGTTTAAGATTAGAGAGGAGTTCAGGACTTGTTAAAATAGATTACATAGGAATTCAGGACTTGTTAATTAAAATAGATTACATAGGAAATCAGGACTTGTTAATATATTGATATTATCACTGTAATATACATGGATTTCCCAACTTGCAGATTAGGCAGAATGACCGCCTGGCTGTTAGTAAGCTTGTTACCAGCCTTACAAGAGGAACAGTTCGCTCACCTTTGGCACAGTGCCTTTTGATTCGATATGCTAGCCAGGTACTTCTCTTCCACTTCAATTGATATAGTAAACTCAGAAGCTGTTTCGTATATGTACCGTCAAGCATGTATGAAAGGAACGTGCATCTGATTAGGTAATACGTGAGTCAAGCCAAAACACGCAAACAGGAGACCGTCCTTTTTATGATTTTCTAGAGGGATGCCTGCGACACAAAGCAGAAATGGTTATATTTGAAGCTGCAAGAGCAATAACAGAGCTGAGTGGAGTTACCAGTCGAGAACTGACTCCTGCTATTACTGTTCTCCAACTATTTTTGAGCTCGTCCAAGCCAGTGCTCCGATTTGCTGCTGTGCGTACTCTAAATAAGGTTGGTTCTCTTCTCTTATCCTTATATTAATTCGTCTGTATTATTGAACTTATGCCTTTTCATTATTATCAAAATGGCAGAATTTATAAATATCTTCTCCATGGATAACTTAATTTTATTAAATGCTTTGTTTTTTAAATTTTGATTGCATTCTTGCCTTTTCTCCAGCTAGTCCTGGGAATAAGAATTTCTTCAATAGAAAAACATCATTGGTTTCCAGATGTCAAGTCCTTGGTTGGGGCTTGAGTTTCTATATACACTTTTAGCGTGTTGAGTGTTTGAGTATGAGTTTGGGAAGATAGCAATTGAAAACCGTGAGGTCTTTTCCTCCAAACTTTCCTTTTTGATTTGGTGATTTTGTTTCTCCTCTAGCAATCTCCCGTGTTTGTTATAGTAATTGCTTTCTATATTTCACTGATAGAACCTTCCGGAAAAAAAAACATTGATGGTGATTGATTTATTCATCAAAAGGTCTGTTAACTGGATCTAAGCATCAGGTCTGAAGGGCCTACAAATTATAACCATACTCTGCCAGATGCAATCCATCAATACATGTGCTGGGTTTTAGGGGAGAGCATGTCCATGTCCAGGATTTAAATCCCTGATTCAAATCTGGAGTTGGTCACCTAATCTATGAATGGTTCCCGATTCTGTAATAAAAAGTGCTACAGTCACAGGTCTTAACCCTTTTCCCTTGTGAAGATCAAGTGACGGAGCCGGGGTTGGTGGGAAATCCTGGATTAGTATTGATTTGGAGGATTATGCCTTAGTCAATTATCTTGCCATTGGATAGGTTGGAAAATCATTCATTGGCTTCTGTGATCTGGCATTTTGCTGGGAGTTGTATTCAGAGTAGTGGGTTCTGTCAGTTCTACAGTAGCTTAGTTCTTTGGATTTTGATGGGTTGGGAGGTTGATTTAGACATAGCAGTTGGACTCAAAGGGCTTAGGATTTGTTTCTAAATCAATAAATATGGCACTGATGACATCATCCCATCGGGAAAGGCTCCGCGATGCTAAGGAATTAAGACATGAAAGCTAAGGAATTAAGATGTGGTTTCATATTCATTTGGGCGTGTTTTTTTCCTCCATCATTCTACACTATTTATCTGTTTTCATTTAGTGGAAACAAGATTTATTTAGTTGTTTAGTTAGGTGGTTTATCTTTCTTTTTGTTAAACAAAAGGAGCTGCTTGCCTGCTGATAGGTTACTAATATTGCCTAAGAATGCAATCTGTATTCTTGCTTAATGTTTAGAAACATAATTTATATTCTATGGACAGCTTATGTTCAACCAATTTTTTTTGTGGCATAAGATGTTGCTAATGCATACACAATTTTCTTGAAATTGAAATGCATTTCAATCTCGTCCCATGAGCAAGAATCCATGCTTGAATGCTATGCATTGTAGACAACAAATTAAGCTTGTAGGTGCTCATTGTCTAGATATTTTAGTTTTGATATGATGGATGTTTCTCAAATCAACTCCTCATTGTAACATGTAACATTCAAAGTGTATTGGTTGATGTCATCATCATTGCTTTTCTTAAAATTTTCTTGCTGCCTTTTTAATATAAACTTGCTTTTTCGTAAATTATTTCTTTAAATAATGCAAAATCTGTGGAATTAGGTTTCAATATGATTGATAGGATCCTTTGTTTACTAGAAACACTTTAGGTTCCATGTTTTGGATTTTTATTTTGTTTAATTGATTCTTTTTTGCACAGGTTGCAATGACACATCCCCTTGCAGTCACGAATTGCAATATAGATATGGAGAGTTTAATTTCAGATCAAAACAGAAGCATTGCTACTCTTGCTATCACTACACTTTTGAAGACAGGCAATGAATCAAGTGTTGATCGTCTGATGAAACAGATAACGAATTTCATGTCTGACATTGCAGACGAGTTTAAAATTGTTGTTGTGGAAGCTATTCGATCTTTGTGCCTAAAATTTCCACTCAAGTATCGATCACTGTGAGTATGCTAAGACTTACACCTCTGTTTTTTAATCTTGGCTTTATTAGAACCAGCTTCTCTTCTCGATTGAAGTTAAATCTTGTAGGCGTGTTTAATGGTTGTCCAGGATGAACTTTCTAAGCAACATTCTCAGAGAAGAAGGGGGATTTGAATATAAGAAAGCAATTGTTGACTCAATTGTAATCCTTATCAGAGACATACCAGATGCCAAAGAAAGTGGTTTGTTTCATCTCTGTGAATTTATTGAGGACTGTGAATTCACATATCTTTCTACCCAGGTTAGGCAACATCAGATCCATCATTGATCCCACTTGATTTACTGATTCACGTTCATATTCGCTCAATTCACACCTTTATTTATATATATATGCTCAATTCATTTATTTTTGTTGCTAATTTCCTCAGCTAGTCTTTAATATTTTTTGTTTATGTAAAAGTATTTTCATCGAATGGAGATAGAAGTGTTCTAACACAGGATCAGTATGCAGTGAGGATATCTGCCCTGTACATTTTGCTGTGCCTATGAACTGGGATGGGCATAGGGGCAACAACGGGCCAGCCAGGCTAGGCCCGACACTTTAGGCCCAAGGCCCAAGACCGACCCAAGCCTGAGCCCGGCAAAAAATGGTTGGGCCTGACCCGACCTGACCAACCCAGGCCTGAAAATTGATCCCTATTTCGCACTTGAATCTTCCTAGTCCATCCATTGATCAAGTGGGCTATACATGCTCACAAAGAAACAAACATTTTAAAGGAATGAAAATGGCGGTCTACATTCATGATGGTGGGTTGGCTGACTGAGGATTTGAATGGAATATTTGTAGGATATAACACATGTACATAGAAAGTTGGGTTGGTCCATGCGGAGTCGGGCTAAATGACTTGAACCCAAGCCCGACCCAAAATTGATTAGGCCATAGATGGGAGCCCCAAACTCAGCCCGCAGGCCAAGCTAGTAGGTCCAACCCTGACCCAAAGCTGGGTCAGGCTTGTCGGGTCGGGAGCCTACCTGGACCATTTCCACCTTTAGATGGGCATGCCTAAGCATTTTCATTTGTTGATTTTGGTCATTAGCAAAGGCCTAGACTGGCTCTCAAGCAAGATCTTGAACAACACTTGGAGAGTTAGTGCATCATTCACAAGGGTTGGCTTAATATAAAATGCTAAATGTGGATTCTCTATTTGGCCCCTACTAGTTCTTTTATTGTATCACATGTTTACTTCACACAGTTAAAGTATTTGCATGTGCTGGGCTGATGGATATGAGGATTTGTTGTTTTAATACTGAAATGATGAAAATAGGGGATTCATAGTTTCATACATTGTAGTTACTTTAGCAGGATGCTGTTTTTTAAATCCCTTTTTTTGTAAAGGTGTTTATCATTTTTTCTTGATGTATTTTAGATACTCCATTTGCTGGGAAATGAAGGGCCAAAGACAACAGACCCCAGTAAATATATACGCTACATTTACAATCGTGTAATTCTTGAAAATGCCACTGTTCGGGCTAGTGCCGTTAGTACCTTGGCAAAGTTTGGTGCCTTGGTTGATTCATTGAAGGTGCATTCATCTCCTATTCTTAGAGGCAGTTAGTTCAATTTATGATTGGTTACTAATGGATTTTTGGATTTGTGCTGAATTTTGTTACAGCCCCGAATATTTGTTCTGTTGAGACGCTGCCTCTTTGATAATGATGATGAGGTGAGTTCCCAGTTAAACTATTCGAAAGTTTTCTAGCCTTGCTTGTAGTGAAATACATTTTGATGCATGCCATGTATTATTTATTGGTTCTTCGTCCATGTCTCAGAAATTAAATGATGTGATATTGCCATATTGCTCATCTTTGAGAACTTTTTCATCATTATCTGTTTGAACTTCAAAATGGTTTTTCCACCAGGATTTGTTTCAATTATTCTTTTTCTTTGTTAGCAGTTATATTTGAGTTTCAAATTGTTTCTAAAAAAAAAAAAGAAAAAAAGAAAAAAAAAAGTTTCAAACATTTGCATCAGAAGATTATTTATGGTTTTGTTTCAAGTACACTGGCACTGGAATGCAGATTCATACTGAAACTGATAGGAATCAGAGTATGTTGCAAGGGAAAATACTGATTGCACTGAATAATCTGCTTGTATAAATCCCAGTTCTCATTTCTTTGTTACTGATATTGATTATCTGAAAAAAAAAACATTAATAGGCACTAAGGGCCTGATTGTTATAATGCAATACCTTTGAAATAAAATTGAATTCCGTGGAACCATACTTCTCCTCATTTGTGGAAAAAAGGAAATAGTGTGGAATATAGTTTCCATAGTGATGTTGCGCAAAAAATGTGCAACTCAGCTTCCGAAGCACCGAACATAGTTGGGCGACCTTTTGGCCATTAATATTTTTTCATTCCACATCATGGCTTGCCATAATGATTGTTATGGGGCTGTTAAGGCCGTTACGTAAAGGTAATGGTGGCAACTGTTACACATTACGGGGTTGTAACGGCTGTTATGGAAAAAATAACCCGTAACCACTGTTACGCCCCTTGTAAAAGATGTAATGGCCTTGTAACGGTCCGTTACAGGGCAGATACATGTTTTTCCAATTTTTTTTTTTCAATAAAAAAAAGACTGTAACGCCCGCTGTGGTCTGTAACGGTCGTTACGGCTTGTATTGTAAAGGTAATGGTGGTGGCCATTACGGTGACCGTTTCTGTTATGGAAAACGTTATTCCACATGAATACATTGAAAACTGCACCGCAAAACCAAATGACAGTTTGCAGTGTGGAATCTATTGTTTTCCATTTCCTGTGAACTCCATGCTATTTTTCTGGATCCACATTTTGGATTAAACAAAAACAAACACGCCCTAAAGGTGTAATGCTTTCTTCCTGAAGCCATTCATGTTTTAACATTAACTCAAAATTACAGTTCTGCTGTTTCTACTATATTGAAAAGGTTTTTGTGTTGAAGGCGCTACAATCTTGTTTTGTAGGTAATTTATAAGTTCTCTATTCCATCATGAATTTCTCTTCTATTACATTTCAAACAAACAAAAAAAAAAACTCCTGTTTCTTTATAAAACCAGTCCATCTAGTGATAAGCTTTAGTAGTATCTGGTGTATTTGGATTTGTAGGCAAACTGCGACTTGATGGATTTGTCTTTGCTAAAAGCCTAAAACGCTTGCTAACAAAGTCTAGGATGACTTTGTTTGCAAGAACTAACATCTAAGTGCAGCAGGCTGGTTATTTTGAAGGGTTATCTTCAAGTTTATTAAGAAAGCAACATGCTACTAGCCTACTACAACATGAACAGCTCAAGAGCTGCAACAAAAGCTCAAAGGGGACCTTCCCCAGCAAACAACCAAATACCCCTAATACAACAGCTAAAGTTGCTAATACTTGTGGGCTCTGAAATTGAAAATCTGTAGCTCATCTGGACACCCCTGCCTCTGGAGGAAAAACTCGCGTTTTGTTTGCCTCCCTCCCACATGCTGGAAAGAGAGCTGAAGGCCTTGAGAGAGATATAAAGCTTCAGAAACCAGGCCAGTGATTCTCCACGGCCAGTCCCTAATCTCAGCCCACCTGATTACATTTTTAGATATTTCTACAACCCATCCTTTTAGAGATAAGCCTATCGATAAATATAATTTACTATATTTTGGTTATGGAACTATGACACATGTTGTGGTCAGCTGCATAACATGCAAAGAACCAAATTGTGTAATCCGATTGGATTCTGCCTTCCTGAAGGAAATTAGTGATTGCTCAAAAGCTTGATTTGTGCTGCTACTACTCATTTCCTTGTTTTACTTAGGCTTGCAGGAACAGCAAGGGATTCCATTTAAACTCATCAATTCATTCTGCTGCTTTCAATAGTTTTTCATTATGGTTTCTACAAGTTTTAACGAGGCATTTCAGCATATCTACCAATCCAATCATTCCGCTGCTTTCATTAGTTTTTCATTCTAGTTTCTACAAGTTTTAAGGAGGCATTTCAGCATCAACCAATCCAATTATTCCGCTGCTTTCATTAATTTTTCATTCTAGTTTCTACATCATGTTTTCTTTCTTATGCTTAAGCGGGCGTACGCACGCACACACTCAATCTGCTAATGGGTTGTTTATAGGTTCGTGATCGGGCGACACTTTATCTCGATATGCTTGGGGGTGATGGTTCGGTTGGTGAAAGTGACGATGACGTAAAAGACTTCCTTTTTGGCTCATTGGATGTGCCACTGGTCAACCTGGAAAAGAGCCTGCAGAACTATGTATGTATTCTTCCAATCCTGGTTCTTGACATGCGAGTTTTCCCAAGCTTCGATTCTCATTTGCTGTTTAACATGGGAACAGGAGGCTTCTGAAGAATCTTTCGATATTGCTTCCGTGCCTAAGGAGGTTAAATCACAGCCTCTTGCTGAGAAGAAAGCTCCGGGTAAAAAGCCATCTGGTCTGGGTGCTCCTCCCAGTGCTCCTACATCAACTGTCGACGCATATGAAAAATTGCTTTCATCCATTCCCGAGTTTTCAAGCTTTGGGAAGCTTTTCAAGGTTCTCTCGATCGATGCTTTCTTGAAGAAAATAAATTCATGTTGTTGATTTACATGTAGTAAGTGTTGACCTTTGTGCCTCTTTTTTTTTTTTTCTTCGGTATTTTTACATTTACAGTCTTCTGCACCAGTGGAGCTCACAGAAGCTGAAACTGAATATGCGGTCAATGTTGTCAAGCACATTTATGATGGACATGTTGTGTTCCAGTACAACTGTACTAACACCATTCCCGAACAACTACTGGAAAATGTAAGTGATTATTTTGGAAAGCAACTTTCTGTACTTTTTTTTCTTCTTGGAAATTCAAATTTATTACCTTTTCTTGTACATTTGCATGCTTCCAGGTTACTGTTTTTGTGGATGCTTCCGAAGCAGAGGAATTTTCAGAAGTTGCTTCCAAGCCTTTGAGAAGTCTACCTTATGATTCACCTGGACAGATTTTCGTGGCTTTTGAAAAGCCAGAAGGTGCTCCTGCTGTTGGAAAATTCTCAAACATGCTTAAGTTCATTGTAAAGGAGGTAATTATGCTCCACTTTGCTGTTCGAGCATGCCTGGCACTTCTTAACGTTCCATTCTGACTCCCCAATATTAAGGAGCATCATGTCCTGTGCATTATGATTTGGATAGTTCCCTGAAGCAGTCTGTGGAAGTGGGGCCCATGGTGTGGTGATACAGACCACTGGTATGATCGGCCCATCATGTATGGGGCACAGCTCAAAAATCTTTCTGATTTAAGCATCCTAGGTGTCTGATCTTTAGCCTTTTGACCATCGTTGTATGATATCTCTTTACCATCTATTTGTGGTCCACTTTTTGAAGGATCAACATCTTCCACTCGTCATCATCTTCATTGGAGTCTTCTCCCAACTAGTTTCAGTTGAGTTTATGAATTCTTTTTCACGAATCGTGAGATTTGGAACATGAATTCTCATGACAGATTGGCAAAAAGTTTGATTTCTGGAATACTGGTTGCCCACCTGACATCAACTCTCATCCGGGTTGGGACTGGCTGGTGTGCTACCAGGCCAAGTTGGGTCAGCATCTCCAATATGATTTTTTTTGTTTTGTTTTGGGACAGCAGTCTGGGTCGCCAAACCATGTGCCCCACTTGTGTGGATGGGCTCATCAAGAAACCGTTTGTCTTAATGCATCAGGGCCAAGTGACTGCTCCTAAATAATTGTAATTCATGGGCTCATGAACCAAGTCATCTTCTTTTTTCCTTCGAATGATCTGCATGACAAAGTGAAACACATCTTAAACATTCATTACAGTGAATCTCTGTCCAATGCTTTATCAGTGGCCTTTATTTTGATTGGCATGCTGTAGGTCGACTCATCTACTGGCGAAGCAGAGGATGAGGGCGTCGAAGATGAGTACCAGCTGGAAGATCTCGAGGTTGTTTCTGCGGATTATATCTTGAAGGTGAGAGTTTCCAATTTCAAAAATGCTTGGGAAAGCATGGACCCAGAATCCGAGAGGGTTGATGAGTATGGCCTTGGCGTGAGGGAGAGCTTGGCAGAGGCTGTGAGTGCTGTCATCAACATTCTTGGCATGCAGCCCTGTGAGGTAAGTTTGTTATCATGGCAATAATGTGTTTCTTTGATGTGCGTAACAAGCTTCAGATTATGTCTACCAAAACCCTGAAATCGTTTTATTAAAAAATCTCTGCGACCCAGTACCAGTTATAGTTTGCAAATGTTGCTACCCCAACCCAACGGTTCTCCAACTATTATACCTTTTTACAATAACCATTCTGTTTTTCTCTGTGGCATATCATATCAAGGTGTGTTTTTGGGTCTGGAAACTATTCATGAATGTCAGGGATTCTGTAAATGCATCAAGGCTGCATTTTGGGTGTGGTGCCAAATCATTTTTGGGAGGGCTTCTAGCCAATAAGGTAGGCTTTTTAGCCTTTGGGGTGGCATGGAAAATGGAACTAGCAGAAGCTGGCTTCCTTTTTCCCACTTTTCGAAACCTAAACACCGTCTTGAGGCAAACCCCAGTTCGTGTTGTGTGTTTGGATGCATTTTCTGAGCCCTGTCTATTCCCCATCTCATTAAAAAGTGGTGGTAAAATTCTCACTGATTGGTTTTCAGTGAGTTGACTGATTTTGTCGATATGGAAGTTGTATGGAAATCCCCGTTTTGTCAGAAAACCCTTGCATTAGGGAGTTGCATGCAAACGGGCCCTAAATCTCGAGTGTGATAAGCTTGTAAACATACCTCAATTGCAATTTGGTGCTGGCCTATCATGTTGCTCGTCTACCTTTGGAGCTGGAAACTCCAAACACTTCATGGAAGCTTTGTGCTGAATGTGATGAATCATCTGTTCCTTGCCAACATTCAAAATCATGGCCAACATTGCTATCTTTTCTAGAAGATCTTAACTGCCATGCCATTTATAATTATTTCTGGTTGCTGACTGGACAGTGCATTCTGGTGGTTGGCAGGGCACAGAGGTTGTTCCAAGCAATTCAAGATCCCACACGTGTCTCTTGTCTGGGGTGTTCATTGGCAACGTGAAAGTGCTTGTCAGATTGTCGTTTGGGATCGATGGGCCTAAGCAAGTTGCCATGAAGCTCGCCGTTAGATCTGATGATCCAGCTGTCAGTGATGCCATCCATGAAATCGTTGCTAGCGGCTGATGGGCGTCCCTTTAGAACTTCTGGCACTTCTTTTTGTTTTTTTCTGAGTGAGGTCAGAGATGAGGCGAAGGAGTTTATTCCGTCTTAATTGATTATTAGCTTGAAAGGTTTGCTCGTATCAAAATGAGAGATCCATTTACAGGTAGTGAATTGGTTCAGAGGATGTGATAAATAAAAATCTAACAATTTATTTTGTTTTGTATCTTTGGATTTTGTTTCTGTTCATGCTATTTATTCTCTCTCTCTCTCTCTCTCTCTCCATCGGAGGTTGCAACAAGCAAAGTGACCGTTCATCTACCGATTTGCTGTCATTCCCATTGCCTTAACCCTCACGCAATAACCTAGAGGACAATATACATGGAAGCAGTCATCTTCAGGGCCGACTGCCGTCAGGAACATTGCAAGAGAGGAAAGAGGCAGAAGATGGATGTGTTAGAGACGGTGTGACCACACCTGGACATTGGAGGTTCATCATTGACATAGGTGGTTAATGTTGTCGCTTGGTCCATTTCTCACTCTGTAGGAATAGCTGTTATGCATGCAAGAGAAAAATAAATCCTCTTTGAATGCTTAGTGAATCCAACCATTTCAACGGTCAAACTGATTCATACTGATTCACAAGAGCGTTCGCTTGGATATCTTTCTGATTCGGCTCTTCGGCAATGGATTTCCTTGAATGGACAAGATTTATTTAAGGCAGCTGAATTACATAATGACGAAGGAAATGCAGCACATTATGACCGCAATGGGTGATCCTAACCCGCCCTTGTTCAAATTCTCATGAAAGAAAATACCAGAAGAATTTACCACTTGTTATCTAAACAAATCTTGAAATGAAATCCATAATTATTAGAAAATCATTATTTGATAATCATTATAGTTTTGTCTTTCTTTTTAGTTTTTTCTTTTCCCCACATTCAAAAACCATTTAGCTCTCTCCAGATGAATAGCCCAGTTCTCGTACGTCTGCCATATATGTATGGGTATGAATTGACAGAACTTGTTGAGTAAAAAACACATTAAACAGTACAATGTAGTACGCTCAGATGCTGAAAGTTATTTATTGGGGAAATCCTTATGTATCTGTCATGCTAGCTCGTGATCCGGAACATCCATCCTCAGGCCCCCAAGAAGCTTTCAACGGTAGGCATTCAGTTCCCACTGTTTCTTATGTTGTGGTCCACTTGGTTCAATTTTGGGCTCTGTTCTAAAAGGAGTTGGTAAAATGGATGGACATAATAGATAAGACAAATAAATCACAGTGGCCCCCACTGAGTTTACTCAGTATACAATCCACGTTCATATTGGGGGTCTGATATCTCCTGCATTCAACAATCCAGGGCCACAAGTTGCCGGACCTTTTCTCGCAGTCGGATCATTGGCTATGGTTTTTACTTTTTTATCCATCCACTCTCAGGCATTGGCATTCAAGACAATAATGTGAACGCCTCAGACATAAGAAATAATTACTGAGACATTTGGTAGTCATTGAAGAAGCAATGAAGTTCACTTCCTTGTAAGAAGCTATTAATAGCTTTGCCATGGAGAAGTTTTCAAAGCCTATATGTACCTCTTCATGCCATTCTGTGCAGATTAGCTAACCTGGAAATCAAGCTGGTCCACTCATCAGGTGGGCCATCAATAAATTTGTTACAAGTGAACCATTGGCAAAAATTTTAGAGCCTGAATCTCATACAATGCTCTCTAAGTGCGTCTAACTATGGTCTAAGCACACGTGTCATGTTGCACACGTGTAGACTTAGTCATGCTTACTGTACTTAAATGCATTTACATGAACTTAGATACATTTAGAGATTGTTTAGGAGTGTGAATTGGTGATTGATACGTAGGGAAGTGTTACACCAAAAGGCACTTATTTGAAGTCACAACAAAATCATGTAATTCAATTTCATATTAATTATGATTACAACTGATTCACGAGTCAGGACATCTCTCCCACTCTCTTTATTTCCAATACAAGCTACGGAACACAATTTGATGACTCTAGTTATTGAACTGCCATATTCTTATGAATTTCAATTACAGACTGACGAATACTAGTTACTCTAATTCACATATATTCCATGTAGTTGCGAATGCATATCAAATGCAAGCTACCAAACGTCTCACTACATATATTGATTTTACTTGGCGAGTACAAAGCTTTTGCCTTTTGGCCCGTTGCTGATATGCGTAGCAGTGTGAGGAACAAAACTCACATGACCAAACCTCTATCGAAAATGAGGATTTTATAATACCCAAAACATCCTCAAAAGTCAAAACACTTCAGATGGGTCCCAGCCTGAAGAACACACCGATTGAGCAACATGACCCAGTCAAAATGTTCGCTTCAGCGATCCAAATAACAGCAAAGATTAGGGGGTATGCTCTATTCAAACCTGGTTTTCCTATCCACATATATTCTATCTAATTGCCAGTGGTTAGTTTCACCTAATCTTATATATATATATATATATATGATAATAGACTAAATTAGATTGTTTCAATTACAGACTTTAATTTTAATTATTTAATTATATATAAAAAATAATATTCAAGCTGCTCACCAACTGTTCGGTGAAAGTCATACCACAAAAAACATTCATATTCAACCAAAAGAAGGAACGCTGTTCTTCAAAACCCTGTAGATCCGAACCCTCCAGTGCTTCTGATGGTAGAATCCAAATCCTCAACCTCGAGGACATCGGGTGTCATTATCTTTTCAATGATCAATTGCGCGATTCGATCACCGGGCTTCACATTGAAATCAACATCCGAATGATTGAACAAAATGACACCGACCGGGCCTCTGTAGTCAGCGTCGATTACACCGGCGCCCACGTCGATCGAATGCTTCCAAGTCAAGCCCGATCGGGGCGCTATGAATGAATTACCATTTCAAGACATTAAAGAAAACCCAATAAATTTTTAAACAAAACAGAACAAACCTTCTCAGGAATTCAAGAAAAAAAAAAAGAGCCCATTTGGAGGAATATGTCAATCCAGACCGTCCAAATCGTGAAACCCAATTTGGATAAGGTACATCATATACAAATAGGCTGATCTGACAATCTAAAACATCTGATTTTTCCCATCAAATTTCATTGCAACCTTCCATTCGATGGCAACCAATAGGGCAGCGACTTTCATCCAAAACCAGTGTGATTTCTCGAGCTGTGGACCATCTACAAGGTCCCACGATTTGGATGGTTTGGATTGAAACACGCCCAGAAAGGTATAATTACCAATACGAGCGTATGTTCCTTGGGGTATGCCAATACTCAAATCCGTAGGAATCAGAGCTTTCCCTCGAGCAGGAACTTGGGTAGCCGTTGCACTACAAATACAATAAAGAAAAAAAAAAAAAAAGGAAGGGATGTAAAGAGTAATAAGGGAAATTAAAGAAGGGCAGAAATGGAAAAGGGTTAACATAATTTGATTTTACCTGGAGAGATCGTATCCTGCAGATAGAGGAGAAGCTCTGGAAGGCAAAACGGCGTTTTCAGAGAGCTTTTTCACTCTGAGGAGAGATGAGACGTTTTGGGGCTCTTCAGAAACGCCGTTATGACCGAGTTCCTGAAGATCTAACGGAGGATCTTTCATTTCAGGGCTGGTTTGGAGTCCTTTTCCCATTGAGAAAAAGAGGGTAGTTTTTTTTTTTTTTGGGACGTTTTTAGATGGGAGGGAGGTGACGTTGGCGCTTGATATTTCCCGCCTTTTTTTAGGCAGTTTGGATGGAAAACGGCAGTTGAACCAGCCACACGTGCATGGCGTGCCGAACTGGACTTTTTTAGTTCGCCTGGTGGGCCCCACCTGATCTGATTTAAGATTTGAGCCCAGATTCCGGTGTAATTATCCGAACCTGGTTGGACCCGAATCCGATTATTCTAATCGAGCTTGGATACTGGCACGCTCGTGAATGACCTAAGCCCTTGCCATGGATACGATTTTGGCCTTAAGCAGGTGTGGTAGAGGAAGGAAACGGATTGCGTGGTGTGCCACACACCACAGACTTTGGTGGTGTGTTGACGTCGCCAAGTTCTGTGGCCCTACGATGATGTATGTGTTATATCCCAACCGTCCATCTGTTTGACGAGATCATTTGAGGGCATGAGCCAAAGAATGAAACAGATCCAGAGCTCAAGTGGACCACACCACAATCAGTGGGGATTCAACGTCTAACATTGAAAACTTCTTAGGGCCTTAGAAGTTTTGGATCAAGCTGATATTGTCTGTGTGACATTATTAGCAAGTTAGATGACAAATAAACATCACGCTGGCCTTATTAAGGTTCTGACTGGGCATCATTGTCCCATTGCTTTTTGTAGTGTGGTACACTTGAGCTTTGGATCTATCTCATTTTTAGGCTCATAATGGATGAGTGGTGTGGATATAACAAATATATCATGGTGAGGTCTATAGATGCTCTTAAAGCAGTTCAATGATATTAAAGTGTTTATGATGGATGAGTGTTGTGGATATAACAAATATTTCATGGTGAGGTCCATTGATGCTCTTTAAGTGGTTCGATGATATTAAAGTGTTCGTATGTGAACATGAGACCATAATAAAAAAATAGATGAAATGGCATTTTTATAAAAGTGAATTTTTTATTTACATTGCAGTCCCACTTTTGATAATTTTTTATTAAGACAACACTAATAAAAAACAAATCAAATGCATTAGTCAAAGATGAAGGTTCCACTGAAAAGGATAAAATTGTCAGTTCACATCGAAGACTCTATAAAGTTATTTGAAGCCTCTACTCATATATATATATATATATATATATATATATATATATATATATAGAGAGAGAGAGAGAGAGAGAGAGAGAGAGAGAGAGAGAGAGAGAGAGAGAGACGCGCTCACCTGCTAACCAGTTCGTACGTACCACGTACGAACTTTTTTGAGAACCCATCATAAGTGATGTGGATCCAAAATCTGAACCGTTCATGTGAAGCAGCACCTAGTGAAACCCCCCAGGACTAAGTTTTACTTTTATCTAAAATTTTTATACATACAGTCTATAGCAAAGAGAAATTAAAATCAAAGAAAGAACCTGTTTACATTATTCATGGTCCACCAAAGTTTATGATCAAAGTAAAAATTCGTACTATGGGGTTTCATGAGGTTCTGCTTCATGTGGACCGTTCAGATTTGCGAGATTCATCGCGTATGATGGGTTCTCAAAAAAGTTCGTACGTAATACGTTCGTAGTTGAGCGTTTTCATATATATATATATATTGAAAACAAAATCTCACCACAATGGGCACTCGAACCTATGATCTTGTGTTCAAACTCCGGTGAGTCTACCACCAAGGTGGTGGCATGAGTAAGGACCCACCTCTAACATGCTGACATGGCATGTTTTTATTAGGCCACATCAGGGTGCACATGGAATTCATGTAATTCATTTACACGCGATCACACCAAACACCAATTAATCATCCCCATGGTAAGTTCTCTTGGGCAAAAGCCACAAAAAGTTCACATGAACCAAAAAATAAAATCACATCTAAAACTCAATTGAATCACGTACAATAACAAAAATTAAATGATTACCATTAAAACCTTCATGGGCTACAAAAGTTTTAGACCAGGTTATCATTTCTGTTTTCAGCTCATCTAAGTTATAATAACCACATGAATGATTCCATAGGCATATAAATATCTTGATTTTTGAATAAACAATTCCATTTTCATTGTTGTGGCATTTCAATTCATCCCACCAACTTACTGTCATGTGGCCCACTTGATTTTTGGATCTTTCTTATTTCTGACCTTCTGCCCTACCGTAAGCTTGCAAAATGGATGACCTCACTAACTTCCATCAACAGGAACTTGGTGGGGCCATAGGCAATTTTGGTTCTTCACAAGGACAACCTAGCTTTAGACTTTGTAGGCAATCGCTGGTCGACCCTGCCTAGAATACAGGGCATGATCAATTTTCAAGCTAGGCTTGGGCTCGAAGGGGTCCAGGCTCACACCTAACTGTGTTCTATCATACAGATTCAATGTTCCAATCCTCGGTTAAGCAACAAGTGTATCTTGCATGTGGATCATTTGTTTCATTTTTATCAATATCTACTTCTTTTTGCTTGTGCAACCAAATCAATTGCCACGTGTTCAAGCTTGTTGTCCTAGGATCCTATTGGGCCTGAGGCTTGGGCCTTTTAATGTTAGGACAATTAACTACTCTGATACAGGTTGATTAATCACTTGCTCTAAAAGCTTAAACGAATAGATCATGGTGAATTAATCCATTTATCTCATACCTCAGATATCACATGTGTTAGGATCTTGGCTGAACCTCCCTCGTGGGCCCCAAATCATATAGGTACTGCTTCACACGAGCCACTTGCCTCACATGGATGGGGCCTACCTCACACGAGCCTTCGTCTAATATGGGCCGCCCACCCTGAACGTGTCCCCACATCCCACAGGCTACCCTACTCGAGTTCGGTGTGAAAATGCTCTTGCATTCATTTTGGCTGATAACTTTGCTAATTATTGAACATACTTATGTGCATAAATAAAATTACTTTTTTCATTTAAGTTAGTTTCATAAGTGCCATTGTAAAAGTAACTTACATGTAAAAGCTAGTTATCTTAATAAAAAAAATTTAAAAAGCTTTTTAACACATAACTTTTCTACTTCTCTTCCATAGTCCATGCTGACGAAAACTCTCTCAGAGTCCATACCTAAATGGTGGACTATGGACATTGAAGGTGGGGCTCATACAGCGGACAGTCCACATAAAAAAAATAGGCCCCACATGATGGATGATCCCATATTAATGTGGGCCCACATATGGATGCTCCACATCAATGCTTAGCCTTTAATTATAAATAAAAAGCCCGCATCCAAAGTTGGCTGGCATGATGGACGGCCCACTTCAAAGGTGGAGCCTATATGATGGATAGTCCATGTTAAAGGTATGCCCCACATGATGGATGGTCCAAATCAAAGGTCAAGCCTATTGACGAGTGGCCCATATCCAAAGTGGGCTATGCATGATGGACAGTCCACATTAGAGGGAGGGCCCATGTGATGGACAATGGATATTGAAGATGGGTCTCACATGATAGACAATAACATTGCTATTGATGCTGGGCCCCATTTGATAGATGACCAACATCAAAGGTGGGCCTTGGATAACTAGTTGTGTGAGGGGCACACTCTAGTGGTATTGACCAGATGTGGGGCTCAGTTGATATATTCACACCATCCAACCCATTAATTAGATGCATCTACTTTCTCTTAATCCAAAATTGAAGACCACTGCACCGGAAATAATCGCCCTTGAATTACAGGGTAGACTTTTTAAAAAAAAAAAAAAAAAACAAGAAGAGGATTCATTCATATATTCAATGGGAACATATACAACTCATTCAGGCCTAGGCTAGGCAGACAAAAAGATACTCCGGCGAAAGCCTATCGTAAAACAGAAAATAGAAAACAAAACCACTATCAACAAGGGTGAGACCTAGACGACTTTGGGACCCGGAGCACCCCAAGGCCCACCTTATCGAGGAAAATCAGACCTCTGATCTTGGATAGGAGCGCCGCCACTTGAGTCGACACAATGAACTGCTGAAGAGAGGCCCCCATCTCGGCCATCTCGTCCGCTAGACCATTGCCTACTCTAAGAATGTGGCTGCAGGAGAAGGACCCACCAGCCCTCAGCCTATCGATCCTCCGGATCCAGTGGTTCCATCTCCAAGAGGACTCCATGGTGCCATTGAGGAGAGCGACCACTAGGCGAGAGTCAGACTCGACCTGGACTCTAGAGAACCCGAACTGAAGTCAAAGCAGAATACCATATAGACCGCCTTGAGCTCTGCCTTAGAATTAGACCTCATGCCATGCCCTGCCGCAAAGGCAAAACAGAAACCACCATCATCCCGCCTGCAAATACCACTACCGGAACTCCCAAGGTTACCCAAAGACAACCCATCCACGTTAAGCTTAATGAACCTGCGCGGGGTCGAGCCCATTTGTGTTGAGTTGTAAACCAGCGTGCCTTTTGCCCTGACCTTTCATCTGTGCTGGGTGAAGGGTCTGAACAGACACAATAGGCAACCATTCTAATCAATGGTGGACATTACCTCTCAACATATTCTATGTATCATGGCCCACCTGACTTGTTTATTTATTTTTTATTGTACTGAGGTTTTTTTCTGATGCCGTTTCCTATGGATGCATTTTTAGTTTGTCTACCAACAGAAGAATACAGCAAAGTCCCTTCTGCAAGTTGAAGGACAGATGCTGATTAGCCATGACGTTTCAGTGGTTAAATCATTCATCCACTCGAGATTCAAATTTCAAATTGAACAAATTCGAAGTACTAAAAAATCGTGACCCTAATCCATACCGTCCATCCATTTTTACAGCTGGTAGGAGGGGTTAAGCCCAAAATTAAGGTATATCCAAAACTCACGTGGACCATACCACAGGAAACAGTGGGAATAATAATTTCCACCCTAGAAACCTTTTTAGGGCCCACGGTGATGTTTATTTGTCATCCAACCTGTTCAAAAGATCACACAAACATGGATTAAAGGAAAATATAAATATCAAGCTGATCCAAAATTTCTATGCCCCCAAGAAATTTTCAACGGAATACGTTCCATTCACAATTTTTCCGGTGGTGTCGTTCACTTGAGATTTGTATATGCTTCATTTTTTATCTCGTTTTATTAAAATGTCTAGTAAAATGGATGGATGGAGGAGATAAAATACATATAATACGACGTGCCCAAAGAGTTTACTTAGTATGTGGCAGATATGTGAGCAGGCCCACCGTAATGTATCTGTTTATCCAAGCCTTCCACTATCTCTTTTCTCATGTCATTTTAAGATTTAGACAAAAACATGGGGTAGATCCAATGCTCAAGTGAACCACACCAAATAATAAATAATAAGCTTGGTTGTGTTAAATGCACGAAGCATTAAATGTCAGTTGCATTAAATGTAAGAGCCATATGTGGAATGTAGTATGGTCCATTTGAGTGTCTCATTTTTTTTTCTCATGCATTAAAATAATATAAGAAGAGTGATGGACGGCTTGTTTAAACAGATACATTACAATGGTCCGCCTACAGAACTACCTCTTCGGGCTAGAGACGGCGGCAGGACGCAATCCGTGAGTCGATGATCAAAGGAAATGAGGATTTTTCTGTGGTTGAGTATAAACGCATTTTCTTTTTTGACAGAGTAACATTAAATACTTCTGACAGGTTGAGCAGGTAGAGTGGGAACGGATTGGCTACTCACCCTGACACCAGCCAATGGCTGGTTGTCTGTGCTATGTGGGCCACATCATGATGTACTTGTTTCATCCATGCCATCCATCTATTTTTAGTATAATTCTAAAATTGAGTTATGTCCAAATCTCAAGTGGACCACATTACAGGAAACAGTATTGAATGAGGGTCGACCATTAAAAACATTTTGGGGACTATAAAAGTTTTGGATCAAGCTGATATTTGCTTTTTTCTCTTCATCTAGGCCTGTATGACCTAATCAACCGATTGGATGTCAAATAAACAGTATAGTGAGCCATAGAAAGATTTTAATAGTTGATATCTAATTATTATGTTTTCATGTGGTGTGGTCGACCTGAGATTTATATCCCTCTCATTTTTTGTTCAAACGATAAAATGATCTTTAAAAATAGATGAACGGAACGGATGAAACATATACATCATGGTGGGGCCCACAGAGCACCGAACATCAGCCACGGAGCTGGTGTCAGGGGGAGTAGCCAATCCGTTTCCGGGAGACTAGCTACTAAGTGACGTTACTAACTTCTCTAAGCCCACCATAATGTATGTTTCGTACCCACACTGTTCATCTATTGGGAGAGATCATAATAGGGCATAATCCCATAACCAAAGTTTGAATGGACCCACCACAGAAAATAGTGGGAAGAGTGACGCCTACCGTTAAAAAGTTCTAAGGGCCGTAAAAGTTTTGACTTTTCAATCAAGCTGATATTTGTATTTTCCCTTCTTTCCTGCCTACTTTAACACATGTACTGGTTGGATGTTATTAAATATAATGGTGGAGCACATACATTATGATGGGACCACAGAAGTTGGTGACATCGCTTGTCTCGGGCGGGTTCTTGAGGCAAATAAACCTAGGGCTGTACGGATGAACTTGAAAAGACCAAAATACCTCTCCTTCTACACTTCTTATCCTTACGGTCAAAGGGTATTTTCGTAAAAATAGCAACAACCGAACAGTAAAAGATTCGCTTTTTTGAAAATACGAAAATTATAAAGGCACCGTACGGACTCGTCCGTTCTGTCTAATTATTTTCAGGTATCGGTACGCAACCTGTCAGTAACTAATCGGCGCCCAAAAACTTCCAGGTGAGTCTGGACACTTCAGCAGCAAAGTCGCTACTGAAGGGTTCAGTAGTTAATCTGCACCCATCTGATGGAATGGTTGGATTCCATGAACAAATCACTAAAGGCTCCACGTGTAACTGGTACCACCGTACGGTCACGGTCGTCACGAAGCACGCCCCATTGGATAGACAAACCCGTTTCAAATAAAAAATAATATATATATATATATATATATATATATATATATATATATATATATATATATTCAGAAAAAGTTTGGAGTTTGGAGACATTTTGAAAAGTTCAATTAGAGATTGCTCAGCAGAAGATGGAAAGCTTGTAATTAAGCTAATCAAAACACTTAAATTATAGACTCCTGTCTCCATTGGTTGTGGGATGATTATCTTAAGGGGATAAGCCATTGACTAGCCATCGGTTGAGGATCTCACGCCATTGATATTGTCATTTTAAAGAAATATAAGTTGTGGGCCACCCAAGGTGATTACTATTATGATAATATGTAGCTTGTCAAAGTACTAGTTGAATAGTTTGGATGATGTTGACAATGGAAATTAATATTATGATAATATGTAGCTTGTCAAAGTACTAGTAGAATAGTTTGGATGATGTTGACAATGGAAAATGTTACAAGAAACCTATGTAACTAAATCTTTTCAATATCAACACGTTTTCTATATAAACTCATTTTCAATCACCTACTTAGTTTCGATGAAAGGCATGAATCATGCCACTGGGTCCATTTCCAACTTTCTACTTCTTATCTGGACCAATTGCCAGTGGTAGGTTTGATGCATGTCGCTTTTCGACTTTACTAATTTTCAATGTTAAATTTTTTATATGATTTGATATCAAATCATTTAAAGGCCCAAATTTTTAAGGAATCTATTTGATCATTATTTTCTGATTGTGATCATGTGAAGAGTTACATGAAGAATCCTGTGGTTGTTTGATTTTTCAAGTCATGTTAGTTTATTTTAGAGAAAATTTTCTATACTTTTCATTATTAGGATTTAGTTATTATTTTTGTCACTTTTATTACCACTTAATTTTGGTTAATTAAACAATGTGAAAGTAGTATTGTTTTAAAAGATATTAAGTTAGCTTTCTAATGAATCAAATATCATGCAATTCTGACATCATATGAGCAAGCTATAATTGATTTTCTGTACAAATGTGTGTAATTGTGATGGAATTAAGGGATCTTTTTGTCATTTTAAATATTTGCAGAAATACATTGTTAGAATTAGAAGTTAGAATGGAGTGAATGGTTGATATTAATTATAATTAGGATTTAATATAATACTCACATTGTAATGTAATTTAATAGTTAAATGATTTTAGAAAATTGTGTTTTCAAAATATGCAAGAGGAGAGAGGAGAGTGCTTTATATCTCTTGAATTTTTTATTTTTGATTTTTGATTTATTGCTGAGTTGTTCTTATTAGGATAAGTATGGGACCCAATCAACATGATTTGTTGTTGGATTGCTTGTGAAACCATGGTATAGTTTATTAATTCTCAATCACCATTGTCGATCCTTGCCACCATCTTATGCAATCATGCATGTATGGTAGCAACGGGCGGGTGAGGTTAGACTGGGTTCATGTTAAGTTCATTTCTGGTCATAATAAGATTAAGTCTATCTCGAACCTAACATTTATTAAACAGATTAAAATCTCAAAACTCAACCTAACTCATCTATAAATAAATCAAACTAAACCCAACTCTCTACACCCATTTAATTAAAATTATACAAAAAAATATAGTAAAAATAAAAATACTATTATTTTATAGAAAAAATATAAAAATATCAATAATATATTTAGAACTATTAGGTAATGTAAAATAGAACTTTTATTACAAATAATTAAATTATACTTTTTATACCTAAGTTTAGAGTCTTTTAACTTATATTATAATAATATATAATACATATATAGGGAGAAGGCAAGGTGTGGTCTGACCTAGCAAATCCAAACCCCACACCTGTTTAATTTTGGGTGACAAAACACAACCCGAACCTTGACTTTTTGAGTTGGGTCCGGATTCTATATGCATGCCATTTTTAAAGATACAAATGTCCATCATCAAAATCTCTTCCTTGTCAGGCAACCTACCAGATTGCTTGTGAAGTATGCTTTGTTATTAAATCTTACCTCCAAAAACTAAGTCATGTGATATAAAATCTTACCTCCAAAAACTATAGTCTTAGAAAGCTGGTATTTTCCCATTTCTAGCTAAATGATTTTACAAACTGGGAATGCATTTTTCTGCCTTCCTAAGCACATGGTAGTGTAGCACACATTAGAGTAGTCCAAATAGATTATGAGGTGGGTCCTAAGATGGCGACATTCCATTACAAGATAGAATTGCATGTCATGTATAGACCATTATTCAATTTTATTCCATTATTGGCTATAATTGTAGGTTGCGTACAAACCATTATTCTATTCTCTCTCTCTCTCTCTCTCTCTCTCTCTCTCTCTCAAATGCATATATTTGAAGACAACGACGAGAACAAGAATAGTTAATGACATAGGAAAGAAATTCCCATTTCGAGAAGAGAAAAATACACTTAGGAGAATCATTAAATGACATGGATAAAAATGGGGGAAATGTCCTCAAGATTAAAAAAAAAAACTCTGCATGTGTAATGGAGAAGATGTCAAGAAGGTCGAAGCATCGTTGAAACTTCCGCTGCCCACATGCCATATGTTAGACACATTGCCAATTTAGCTGTATATACACCATCATGCATGGCAGATGGTTCATTTTTAGCACTTAAATGTATATTTCAGGAACAGCTCATGTGTAAAATGACATGTTCATGTATATAAGCATGATGTGAGAAGAGAATTTCTCTGAAATTGATGTCTACCTGCACATGTAGTACTCTTACACTGTTTGTATGGGTGGTTTTAAATGAATTGAAGCAATAAAAAGGAGTGTTTTCTCTCCTCCTTGGGAATACCTTTCACACATGGCCAATAGCTAATATAAGAGATTAATTTTTTTGATATCTTTTAATTAAGTAGAACCTTACTTATGATATTGTTGCTTTATGCTTTATGTATGTGGCCGAGATTCGATTGTGTTAGTTTCAATCATTCATTAGTCAACGGTGGGTTCATCCTTTAGAAGTCCATTTGAGTCTCTTATGGCCCATTTTATAGGAGCAGAAATTTAGTCTTAGACATCAAATGTATGTTAGATATGCATATCTTAGTATTGTCTACCAAGGTCATCCTCTCCTTAGATTTTCTCATGATTTTTGTCAAGCATGTAAAAATGGTATTATTTATCACATGCCAGCATATGCACATTGAAAACTTGATACATGTGAAATATGTATGGTGCTTGAAAATGTATCGTAATAACTATGGTCCCTGTATGGTACTTGAAAGTGTATAGTGACACTTATGGGGTGCTTGATTACAGCGGTTCATCTATTGCACATGAAGAGCAAAAAAGAGTTAAATTCAACATAGTTGCAGCGCTTGAAGATGGCTGGCAACACATGTGGCACATCTGACATGCATATAATGAGAAAATGATCTATTACATACCATAATGACAGCAAATAGATTTATAACTGTGTTGAATCCCATTCAATTTTTAAAGTGGATTAATCTTCTTGATTGATTTTCATTGAAAGATGAGTAATCCTTATGTAAAAGAGATATATATAAACTAATTTTAGTAAGCTCTTAGTCTAAAATAGGTGTGCAATTACTTTTTAAAATCTAATCATGATTAATTTGCAGATTTGTATAGAATTATACTTTAATATGATTCAAGACCTAGATTTGCTGCACTAGAGAGTAACGCACCTGACTTGTCCAAAATATGGTGACTTAGGTCTAACTCACTCCAAACCTTAAATCCATGTTGTTGAAGTCTCTAAGGGCCTGTTTGGATACCACCAAATAAGTTACTTTTTTTACTTATAGCATTAGATAAGTAACTTATTTCAAATAAGTTTGGTTTATGATTAGTTATAAGTAACCTTTTTACTTAAAAGTACTTAATCACTTCAGTTAATTCTTTTAGTTTTTTTTTTTTTTTACTTTTCATAAGTTACCAAAGAGAGGCATAGAAGAGACGAAGGAGAGAAGAAACCGACAAGTAGGTTATTTGCTAAACATACTTATCTTCTTAAAAAGTAGAAACTAAAATAAGTCACTTAGGCACAAGTAACTTATCTTAAGCAACTTAATTAAGATACAAACAGACCCTAAGGGCCACTTGGATACTACCAAATAAATTACTTTTTTAACGTACAGCAGCGGATATGTTTGGTTTAAAGTTACTCAAACACTTTAGTTTAATAAGTAAAAATTAAGATAAGCTGGTTAAGGTATAAGTAACGGTAACTTACTATTCAAAAGCCTCCTAAAGATGACTTAAAGAGCCTTTTTATGAATTTATTACTTTAATAGAATTTATTAAAAAATCAATCTTATAATACATTTTCAGCATTGGAAAATTTATATTTATTTCTTTTGTAAATCCTGCATTATCTGAATTTTATGTTTCGAGAGAGGCTGAGTCACCCCTAACTGGTTTGGTGTGAGTCGACTTAGGATCGAACGAGTCGAGACAAGTAACCGAGTCTTTGAAGCAAGTGAGCAAGAAGCTTATCCCTGACCGACCTCTTAGCTTGGGACTACATTCAACGGCTAGAGACGTCCGGTACAAAAAATTTAGCAGGACATCCACCATCCACAGTCAGGACCATCCAGCCAACGGTTTGGATCAATGACACATGGGCCACACTTGTACGAAACGGGGACCTCGGTGTACCGGCGTTCTTATCCAGTGCATAAACAGAGGGAATAGGGACGCAACGGTCTATATTTAATCGGGAAAATGCTCATCGATCAAACGGCTAGGATTATACGTTAAGGAGCCTGACCTCGAGGACGGTTCGCTTCTTGTCCGCACCGCAACATGCTCTTTGCAATGGACAAACGAAACAAATTCATTGAGGTGGGCCTCTTGGCGTACTGACACGTGGTGGTTTCTAGGACACAACTATACCACGTGTCAGTCATGCCAGTCGAGTACGAAGACTGAACAGCTTTCAAACGAAAACGCCACCCGACTGCAGGAAGTTCCTGCAGCCGGAAGCTAAGTGGGGCCCATCTTGATCTTTGTCAGAAATCTATCTATTTTTTCCGGAAATGGATTGGCTACTCCCCCTAACACCAGCCCGGTGGCTGATGGTCGGTGCTCTGTGAGCCCACCATGACGTATGTGTTTCATCCATGCCGTTCATCCATTTTTAAAGATCATTATAGGGTTTGACCTAAAAAACGAGAGGGATATAAATCTCAGTTGGATCACACCACAAGAAAACAATAGTGATTGAATATCCACATTAAAATCCTCCTAATGTCCACTGTACTGTTTATTTGATATCCAATCTGTTGTTTAGTTCATACAGACCTAGATGAAGGGAAAAGACAAAGATGAGCTTCATACAAATCTTTATAGGCCCCAAAAGGTTTTTAATGGTTGATTTAGACAGGGATATACCTCATTTTTTGTCTCATACCCTAAAATGATCAATAAAAATAAATGAACGGCATGAATGAAACACGTACATCATGGTGGGCCCACATAGCACCGCCAACTAGCCATTGGCCGGTGGCTGGGGGAGTAGCCAATCCGTTCCCATTTTTTCAATCTCGTGTTAGACTCTAACACAAGATAAAAAATGAGGTGAATCTAAAACTCGAGTGAGCCACACAACAATAAATAGTGTGAATTGATTGCCTAGCATTAAAACATTAATAGGTGTAGAAGTTCTGTATGAGACTAATAGTTTTGTGACCTTATGAATGGTTCGGCTGGCACATAAACTTTAAGGTAGACCTGAAAAGGTTTCAAATATAGGTATTTTTCTCCCTACTTTTTTTCTGTTGTATGGCCCACTTGAGTTTTGATATCCACCTCATTTTTGGGCTCATCTCATTATATGAGTTGGAAAAATTGAATAGACGAGATGGATTTCACACAAACTTGAGATCACTCAAACTACTATTTACATTCAATTCCGGCCCATACTTTTTTCTAAGATATTTTCAATTAGACAGATAATCATTGGATTACTTTTTTTGAATTTCTCAACTACTCTTGTTTGAAACAATCTCCACCAGCATGATTTAAGTGCTTCAAATCCACAGTTCATTGTGTGGGCTTTCAATAGAGCTATACACGAGCAGACTAAGGCTTGAGTACTCGCTCGACTCGACTCGCCTGAGTTAGAGCCGAGTACGAGCGGGTTTTCACTGCTCGTTTAGATTACGAGTAGAGTACGAGTCAAGAGGTATTCGACTCAACTCGGTACTTGGTATTCGACTCGCTACCCGTGTATATAAGTCTGCCCGAAAAAAAAAAAACCCTACCCCACCCGTTATTTTCATTTTTCCAGTCCGCCCAAACCCTACCCTACCCCACCCGTCATTTTTCAGTCCGCCTAAATCCTACCCCACCTGTCCTTTTCAAGCAGCGCCCAAACGGCAAAACCCTTCCCTCCCAGCGAGCGTTAAAAAAAAACTCCCTCCCGGCCGTCCCTCTGCCACTCGTCCCGTCGTCCGTTATCGTCCTGCCCTACACCACTGCACGCAGTTGCAGCCGGTCGTCCCTCTGCAACTAGTCCCGTGACTCCCGTCATCCGTCATCGCCCTGCCCTGCACCGCTGCACCCAGCTGCCGCCGGTCGTCCCTCTTCTGCTCGCCCGGTAAGGTGTGGCCGTGTGGGGTTGATTTTTTTATTTTTTATTGCTAATATATATTAGAAATTGTTAATATAATTTTGAGATTATCCCTACAGGGACTTAGATAGAGACAGACGGTCCACTCAAGCCTTCGAGCTGCCTTCTTTTAAGTTTCATGCCCTAAAATGATCCGTCAAAATGGATGGACGGTATGGATAAACACATGCCCTAAAACTCAACTCGTGTGCTCGTACTCGGACTTGACTCGAAAACTTGGACTCGACTCTACTCGTTTACTACTCGTACTTGGCTCGTACTCGGGCGAGTAGAGTACGAGCAAGGGGGCCCTGCTCGTTGGCCGAGTAGAGTCGAGTACGAGCAGCACTCGGGCGTTAAGAGCCGAGTACGAGCAGGGGGATACTCGACTCGACTCGACTCGTGTACAACTCTAGCTTTCAACGGTGTTGTGACAGTTTACATTGATGACATTGAATTGACGACATTGTTACAATGACGTTACAATTATCTGGATAGTTTTTATTTTTTATTTTACTATTCTGGCCATGGACACCTTCATGTTGGTGCCTTTTTTATTTATTTTATTTTATTTATAAACACACACACTCACCCCCAACACTCACACAATAATGGGATTTCATCACTTATAGGTACTTGAACCCTTGACCTGGTGTTGAAACTTATCCACTACATGATTTTATACTTTTATAGGTGGTAATCTAATGAATTAAGAATAAGAAACAAATTATTATAGTTTTACCTTCCGCTGAGGTTGAATATAGATTTAAGGAACAAGTGACAAGAAATGTTATTTGGTTGAGAGCTCTTCTTTATAAGTTTAATTTTCTCGATTCTTCATTTTTTTATGACAATCAAATTGTAATTTATATTGTTTTTAATTTAGTTTTTCATGAATAAACTAATTATATTGAGGTTAATTGTCACTTTATTAAGAAAAAGTTTAAGTCGAGATTATATCGTAGCTCTTCATTAAGGACCAACTTAACAATAAATATATTTAAAAAAGCTATTTCCACATTGAAACTTAGCATCCATGATATATATATATATATATATATATATATATAACCAGGTTAAAATAATATTAGAGTGGATGATTCTATCCTAGGAAGATACCTTGACCTGGCATGATATTTATCTTGGAGAGAAAAAAACAATAACAAAATAAATTGGAGCTGTCCTATTTGTACTGCCCACACGCCATTAGCTAAATGGTACGCCCCAACATAAAACTACTGGGCACAAAAAGTACACTCATCACGAGGTCACTTCCTTGGAATGCACCTTTAACATTATCTATAATCATGAAGCCAAAGACAACGCTCACCATTGAAATCTTTCCAGGGCCCACTGTTTATTATCCATGCAACCTGTTCATGAGGTCACACAGACCTAGATGAAGGGAAAATACAAATATCAGAATGTTCCAAAACTTCTGGCCTTTAAGAAGTTTTCAATGGCAGGCATTCAATCCTCACATCTTTCTGTTGTGTGACCCACTTGCAGTTTAGATCTACCTCATTTTTTAGTCGATGTCCTAAAATGATCTTACAAAATGGATGAATGGTGTGGATATAATATACATCATAGAGGGGCTCACAAAACTTTATCACGCCAACCCACCACTAGTGTCCGTGGTCAAAGGCTTTGTTCGGAGCCGACTCAACCTGAATCGAAGCTGGGCATGGGCATGGGACAACTTGACTCGCAGGACTTGTTCGGAGCCAACTCAACCTGAATCGAATGGGTGAGTCAGTTCGAATTGGGTAATCCGTACTCAAAGTTACCCAATAACTCGATACGGCTTGACCCGAAACTCGATCTAGTTAGACTTGACTTGATTTAAAATCTGACTTGATATATTTCTCCCTCCCTCATCTTCCAAGCCCGGCAGCTACCCACTACCATCACCTCTCTCTCTCTCTCTCTCTCTCTCTCTCTCTCTCTCTCTCTCTCCTCTCTCTCTCTCTCTCTCTCTCCACTCCCTTCCTCCTCTTCCAAGCCCGACCGCCACCCACCCCATCACCACCCTCCTCCGTAGGGGTGCACACGGGTCGGTTTGGTCCGATTCCGGGGTAAAACCGGAACCGAACCGTTCTTAACGGTTCTAGGATTTTCGGAATCGGAACCGAACCGTTAGCACACTAGAACCGAACCATAATCGAACCGTGAAAAATGGTTCGGTTCCACGGTTCTGGGTTTTTCAAATATGGACAGGCAGATACCCCCATCTTTCCTCGTTTTCTGTTGAAAAGGGGAACATCCCTTGGAACATTTTTGAACACCCTACATGATGGACGGTTCAGATCGCGAAAAGGGATGATGGGTGGGGCCCACTGTCAAAACCCAATCCATGCACGTCCGTCCCTGGACGTTTTTGCATGGTTTGAATATTTTGAAAAAAAAATAAGTGGGGCCACTTCTAATGGTATTCTCGGAGATCTACTCCGCTCATCCTCTTCGTAGTAACGACTAACGTGTAAAAAGAGGTGGGGACCACGGTTCTACGGTTCGGGTCGGTTCTACCTGCCCCTAAATCAGAACCGAACCGTATCCAACGGTTCTTGGAATTTTGGAACCGAAACAGGTGTTGTCCAGAACCGGACCAAACCGGACCGTTCCAACGGTTCCTGTCCGGTTCCACGGTTCTACCGGTTAAATGTGCACCCCTACTCCTCCGTCACATCTTATCTCTCTCTTATGCTCCTTACGTCCCTCATCTCTTGATCTGACTCGGTACTTTGGACCGGATCGGACTCGGTTCTGATTAGTCTAAGCTAGACCTAGACTCGAATTGGGTTAGGCATGCTAGACTCGGTACCGAGTTGGGTGAAGTTCAGGTCAAGCCTATTTTAAAACCAGATGAAGTCCGGTCAGTCCTATCTCGATCCTCTATCTGAATCAACCAGATGCCCAACTTTACACGTGGTGTGTCGTGTGATTACATCCTACAATCATGCACCTGGGGCAACAGACAAAGCTAATTAATGTACTACAGTAAATGCTATGAAATCATTCCAAGGAGAATATATTGTAAGAGTAGACAAAAGTACTTTTCCATTTTACCCCTGCCTTTACAAGAGAAAAAATTACCCAGTATGATATTTGATACACGTGCAGTAACAGATTATATCAGTTAGATGAGAGTAGCTCAAAAAAACCGTCCAAATTAACATATTAGTAAACTTCTAATGGACGGTTGATATAAATATCCAATGGTCTAAAATCAGCCAATTTACACCGTCCATGGTCAGAAATTAACTGCACCTCTTACCTGCCAGCCCGCGGAGGCTTGTTTGATTTTCCAAATTCAATGTAAATGTCCAGTAAATAATCAATTTCATCCTTTTTTTTCTTTTTTCTAGAAAATGGTCCAAAAAGACTGGCTTAAATTTGTAGGCCCCACCATGATGATTAAGCAATCTAGGCGATCCAAATTGTGAAGCGAAATGCGGATAGATTGTAGCTCTAAGATCACATTGATTAGGCAACCCTAGCTGTCTAATTAGTGGGAATAAAATAGATGGTTAAAAGTAAAATAATGATTGGTCCAAATCCAAAAGGTAAAATTTCTCTAGCCCCAGTAAATATGATAAATTCCAAGCCATTGGTTTGGTCGGTTTGGTCGGTCTTATCGAGAATATCATTATTAGATTCATGATTGATCTATTCTTTCAGCAGGTCTCTTACAGATATGGTGGGCTTGTTGCCCTCATCAAAGGGCACGAATATCGTATCCACGTGGCGGGTAACGATCCGCTCCTCTAAACACATGCATAAGTGTTCATGCCTTCACATTTATAACTGAATACGTATCGCCGAAGGAAAGGTGAATGACAGTATCAGATGAGAGAATGTTTTGCCATAATTGTGGTCACGTGGTGTTGACATATTGAGGCCTTTAATTGGTTCATATTAGGACACAAAAAACGAATGTAAATTGTGACACAATGCATCATGTCCTATCAAATATCCATATCAAAACAATGGTGAACTGCAGGTGTAACATGTCAGCAACATGTAATATAAAAACACCATTTCAAAATAATGAAATTGTAACCCATCGCTCACTGGTAGAGAGTGTGTTTCAACAATGAAATTATGGGTTCAAGTGTTTGTGTGAGTTTCAACACAAAGATCATGGCAACAACCCATGTAGTGTGTCTGAGTGAACGTGTGAAAAATTTATATATATATTGTTTTAAAAAAATGCCCATGTGATCTGACTTTGTGTTAATCTCACTAACGTGAGAAAGACGATATAACTTGCATAAAATACACATATAACTACCTTTTTTAACCTCTAATTTCACAAGGCACGGCCCCATTTTCAACCACTACATTCACATGGCATAGCTTACAAGAATTAATTTTGAAATATTAGAGCCTGTTTGGCCGGGCAGATTTGATGGGATTGGATGGTATTAGAGTGGATTGCACTGATTTCAAGGTAATGATAGCTACGTCAATGGATTGGTGCAAGATCTATGGGATTGCTACCTCCGGGGATTGCTATATCCGGTCTGTTTGGCACGCCGGCCAATATTGAGATTAAACCTTCCAATCCCTTGAACCAAACACATCCCTGGCAATTTTGAAGGGATTCGGATCCCTGTTTGTTTGGCACGCCTAGCCAATCCCTGGATTTATCTTCAAATCCCTTCCAATCTGCCCGGCCAAATAGGCCCTTATGATTTTGAGTAATTCATTATCCTGATGAAAAACATCATATAAATGGATTATTGGATGACATATAAACAATAAAGAGGGTTCTTCACAAAAAAAAAATGGTGGGCCTTTTATCCCAACTGCTTTCCTACCCAAGTTTTGAATAATCATAATTTTTGAATACAACGGTTAAAAATGAGGCAACATACCTGATATACGGTAGGTTGTAGGAAAGTTTCAAACACGTGGGTCTTGTTTTGCAAAAGCAATGGTGGGTGGTAGGTATCCATATCTACCGCGAATTACCCAAGCACGGCTGATCAGTGAACTATACGAACAAATATCATCCAGATACAAAGATTCCATCAGATAGCAGGATTTGTCACAGTCATCTCTGTGGGCCCCACACATCTCCGGGCTTAAGAATACCTCTGTGTCCGGGGTCACATGCAATTCGCTCCCAGCTCGCGTACTTGTGCAGTGGATTATGGGGCCCACCAATGGTTTAGATTTACAGTGAGGGTATCAATGGGCTGGATTTGTGAACCACGTATCGATGGTCCCAACAAATAATTATGAATGTTTTAATGGGAGGGTAACTCCTCTCAACTTTTGCACGTGGTGTGGCCCACACAAGTCATGGATTGGATTGACTTGATTTTTAAGCCTGAGGCTTTCATGGTGCATCTGACTGATAGGGTGGATGTTTGGCTCTCACCTATGCTCCTATGCAATTGCATGCCTTTGCACACGTATTATGAGCGTCTAATCCGAACGGTCCATGTGATGCGGAATCCTATGAAACTTCAAGGGACAAATTTCTACCTTACTAAAGAGAAATGCGAATCAAGGAGGAAATTATTTTCATTTTTCATTGCATACCAAAATTTTGGATCAAATTAAAAATAGGGCTGGGAGGGTTTCATGAGGTGCTTCTTCACGTGAATCGTTCAGATTTTAGAGTCACATGAAAACTTTTTGAAAACACATCGTGATTTTAAATTTTGAACGATCCACTTGACATAACATCTTATGAAACTCCTGGGACCTATCTTTTACTTTGATTCAAAACTTTAATGGGCCATGAAAAAGCAAATAGTTTCCTCTCTTGATTTACTTCTCTCTTTTCTACGGCTCATTGAGTTTTAACTAAGGATGAAAATTAGGGCCTGTTTGGCCAGGTAGTTCCCATGGTATTAGGAGGGATGGGATCAATTTTAGGGCCTGTTTGGCCAGGCAGATCCCACGGTATTAGGAGGGATGGGATCGACAGTATCCTTGGATATGCATGATGAGCCAAACAGATCCAGTGAACTTGTCCCGGGATATGAGCAATCCCATGGATCTTAAGACAATCCATTGACATCACCATCATTACCTTAAAATTGATCCTATCCCTTGGTTGGATGGATTGGAAGGTAAAATCCCGAGATATGCACGGCATGCCAAACAGACCCAGTGAACTTGTCCCGAGATATAAGCAATCCCATGGATCTTAAGACAATTCACTGACACCATCATCATTACCTTAAAATTGATCCCATCCCTCCTAATACCATAGGATCTGCCCGGCCAAACAAGCCCTTAAGGTAATGATGATGGTGTCAGTGAATTGTCTTAATACCAGATCCCATGGTATTAGGAGGGATGGGATCAATTTTAAGGTGATGATATGGTGTCAGTGGACTGTCTTAAGATCCATGGGATTGCTTATATCTCGGGACAAGGTCACTGGGTTTGTTTGGCACGCCATGCATATCCCGAGATTTTACCTTCCAATCCATCCAACCAAGGGATAGGATCAATTTTAAGGTAATGATGGTGATATTAGTGGATTGTCTTAAGATTCATGGGATTGCTCATATCTGGGACAAGATCACCGGATCTGTTTGGCTAGTCATGCTTATCCCAGGATATTGCCGATCCCATCCCTCTTAATACCGTGGGATCTGTCTGGCCAAACAGGCCCTTAGGGCCCGTTTGGCCGGGTGGATTGGAAGGGAGTGAATGGTATTACGGTGGATGGCGTGGATTTCTAGGTAATGATGGTGTTGTCAGCGAATTGTCTTGAGATCCATGGGATTGATATATCCCTGGATTCATACATCCAGTCCGTTTGGCACGCCCGGCCAATCCGGCGATTAACGCTTCCGATCCCTTCCAATCTCACGAACCAAACACGTCGCAGGCTATTTGAACGAATTAGGATGGATTTGATGGGTTTTAAAGGTAATGATGGTGTTGTCAGTGGATTGTCTGAAGATCCACCGGATTTGAATCAGTTCACCTACACTGTTTGGCACGCCCGACCATTCCCGGGATTTATCATCCAATCCCTTCCACTACCATCTAATCCCTTCCAATCCAACCGGCCAAACGGGCCCTAAGGATTGGAAGGGAGTGAATGGTATTATGGTGGATGGCATGGATTTCTAAGTAATGATGGTGTTGTCAGCGGATTGTCTTGAGATCCATGGGATTGATATATCCCTGGATTCATACATACAGTCCGTTTGGCACGCCCGGCCAATCCGGCGATTAACGCTTCCAATCCCTTCCAATCCCACGAACCAAACATGTTGCATGCTAATTTGAACGGATTAGGATGGATTGGATGGGTTTTAAAGGTAATGATGGTGTTGTCAGTGGATTGTCTGAAGATCCATCGGATTTGGATCAGTTCACCTACACTGTTTGGCCGGGATTTATCATGCAATCCCTTCCACTACCATCTAATCCCTTCCAATCCAACCGGCCAAACGGGCCCTTAGTAACTTAGGTATCACGGGATGCCCCAAGTGCGCACTTACGCAGGTGAGCATGCCTCATGTATATATATAATTGGACCACATCATATGAAGCAGCGACGATAATGGCACCTGCAGTTGAAAACTTGTGAAACTCCCAAAAAGATTTTAATGGTGAGCATTCAAATGAATGTACGGCGTAGATTAAACTTATACATCACGATGGCCGACATAGCCCTGTCTGGACGGAATATTGTACAAACGAGGGCAGGTCGCAATCCATTTGCGTTATTGTTGGAATCTCTCGCTTCTCTTGGCAGCAGATTCAACGGCACGGATAATAAAAAGGCCGGTAAACGAATGGCCGTGAAAACTCCGCGAGGTACAGAGATTCTGGGTACGCTTGCCAAACACGTTGAAACAAGGCACGCATGTGGAGTCGCTCTTCAAGAGAGAGCCATGGCCGATCTAATCATCAGGTGGGCCCCATTGAATACCGAGTTTGGACCATCGTCTACGTCCATTTATCTTGTACACTTGTGGTCAACCTGTTGATCGGCACCGTCCCTTTTTTGAGTGTGAGACAGCATTTGTCAGGTGTAATTCGTCTGATGAACGGCTCTGATATCAGGCACGTGCGCTTTATTTCTGAATTTTCCTACCGACCTTTTCCTCTAGTGCGGCCCACTTGAATCTTGGATCCTTCTCACTTTTGGTCTCAAGTCCTAAAATGTGCTCAGAGAACAGATTTACGGTGTAGATTTCTTAAAAACATCACGTTGGGCCCACCCAAGTTTCCAGCGCAGGAAGTTCCTGCGAAAGGCTTTCGCAGGAAATCCGCGTCCTCGTTTTGCTTTGATTCACAAAAAGCAGATTGGGTACTGAGCAACTCAGTACACCACAGTAAACTCCTTGGCCCCACCGTAATATATGTATTTTATCCGCTCCGTCTATCCATATTACCAGACATTTTAAGAGAATGAAATTAAAAATGAATCATTTACAAATCTGAAGTGGACCGCATCATAGGAAACGGTGTAAATTGAATGTCTACTGTTGAAAACTTTTGAAGGCCATAGAAGTTTTGGATGAAGCTGATATTTATGATTTCTTTTAATCCATGTCTGTGTGATCTTTTGAATAGGTTGGATGACAAATAAACATCAATGTGGGCACTAAAAAGGTTTCAACGGTGGACATCATTATTCCCACCGTTTCCTGTGGTATGGTCCACTTGAGATCTGGATATACTTCAATTTTGGGCTTAACCGTTCCAATCAATTGTAAAAACGGATGGACGGCGTGGATAAACCACATACATTGAGGATGCGCCAACAAAGTTCACTCAGTACAACCCAATTAAATTTCTTCATTTTTCCTCTCTTCCTCTCACATAGTAAATTCTAAATTATCCTCTTTTTTTTCCAAATCTTTCAAGAGCTGGGATTTTCTTTTGGTGATTAGGGTCATGATCTTCCAGTACTTCGAATTTGTGGGCCATAGGAGGATTTTAATGGTTGATATCCAATCACTATTGTTTTCATGTGGTGTGGTCCACCTGAGAATTATATCCCTCTTATTTTTGGTATCAAGCAATAAAATAATCTTTAAAAATGGATGAACAGAATGGATGAAACACATACATCATGGTGGGGCCCACAGAGCACCGAACATCAGCCACGGAGCTGGTGTCAGGGGGAGTAGCCAATCCGTTTTCCGAATTTGTTGGGTTTGAAATTTGAATTTCTAGCGAGAAAGTGACCACCGTAGACAAAACCTTTTATCCAGCGGTTTTTTATGAAGGAATACAAACTTTAGTTACCAACTTAGACTAGCACGTGCGGACAGCGACTTTGAGGACGAAACTACCCCTCCCTTTCACTGCGAAGACGAGCGCTGACGCTCCTCCATCTGAGAGTTGTACGAACGGCTTAAAAGAGATCAGTTACGTGGCCCCACAGCTATATATTTATTATATCCACAACATTCATCCATATTACGAGATCATTTCCGAGCATTATCCAAAAAAAAAAAAATCATATCCAACGATCAACTGGACCACACCATAAAGAGCAGCGGGGAAATTGATTTTCACCGTTAAAAATTATGTAGGACCCACTGTAACATTTATTTTCCATCCAATCTATTCATAAGGTCACAATGGCCTGGATGAAGAAGAAAAACAAATTTCATAATGATTCAAAATTTCCATAACCCCTAAAAGGGTTTCAATGGTAGACGTTCAATTCCTCATTGCCTTTTACAGTGTGCTCCACTTGATATTTAGATATGTCTTATTTTTTGTCTCAAGCCTTAATATGAGCTCGCCAAATAGATGGACGGTTTGGATATAACACAGACCTCATGGTGGGGCCCACAGAAGCAACAAAAATTTCAAAAAAAAAAAAAAAAATCGGCGATGAATCGTGGATTCCGCGATTCCACCGCGGCTCGCTGTAAGATTTGGGGATGGACCACAGAATCTACAATTGATCCCCAATTCAAACAAAAGGCTATGGCTACGGATTATAACCGTAGCTATAGCTGTATCGTGTGTACTTTTTTTTATTTTAAAAAAAAAAATTTAATTTTTAATTTTTTTTTTTTTTTTTTACATTTTAGAATTTTATTCTACCTACATTTTTTTTCTAACACATATTTATATAAATATGTATATATAAGCATATAAAAAAAAATTACTCTCCTTTTTTCATTTCTTTCTTTATTCATATAACAAGAATATCTTCTAAACCAAAATTAGTTACGTGACGTACCATATATGATTTTAGGGCTGAAAGTTGAGCGGGTTCAACCCGACCAACCTGTGACCCACCCGACATTGGGTTGGGCTTGGGCAGGATGTATCAGGTTTGGTCTTAGGGTTGGGCCATACAAACACCAACCCGATAAAACTTGGAAACGGAATCGTCGGGATTGACCTTCAAATGCATAGAAATGACCGTGAAGTGAAGGGAATTGACCGTGAAGTGCATCGAAATGACCGTGAATCTAAACGAAATTGTTGGAATTAACCGTGAAATGCATGAAAATGACCATGAAGTTAAGCAAATTGAACGCCAGTGTGCTTCTTTGCATCATTGTGGATCATGGTTGATTATTTCCATTTCCAACTGCAGAGGGCACAACTATGAATGGAGATTTCCTCCTTCCGTTTAAGACAGGTGTTTTTCTATCTAAAACATCAGTCCTTTCAGTGATCCTAAGATATCCTTACGAAAGATTTAGTCCAGCATGGGACACTATATCTGCGGTGAGAAGCCCTTGGTTTATTCATAGCTTCAACAAGATTTTACATTTAGGTGTGAAAGACTGGGATAATGAAGCTTATCTTTCATTACTCAATCTGCATGGCTTCTGGAGTTTCTTGGAAGCTTGCGAGTCCATCGCTCAATATGCATATAAAAACTTCTTTCTCTCTTTTTTTTTTCATTTTTTTCTTTATTCGTTTAACAAGAATATCTTCTAAACTAAAATTAGTTACTTGACGTACCACATATGATTTTGGGGTAGGAGAAGCTACTTTAGCCAACCAACCTAATTATTTTCCAAGATTCCATCAGGTCGATGGTCGAAAATACATTTCATTCACTTCGCGGTCACTTTCAATCACTTTGAAGTCAATCACTTTGGTTTAAATGATGATGGTGGGAGCATGGCTGAGCATCTAAACGAATTCAATACAGTCACGAGCCAGTTGGAATCCGTTGGCATTATTTTTTAGGATGAGGTCAGAGCGTTATTGATCTTATCCAGTTTACCAGATAGTTGGGATGATTTGGTGATTGCTATGAGCAATTCTTCAGGGTCGACAAAGCTGAAATTTGATAATGTGGTCGGTCTAATTCTCAACGAAGAATCTAGAAGGATGGCATCAGAAGTTTCAGGGGATTCAGGGAATGCTTTAAACGTTGAAGGAAGAGGAAGATCGCTGAACAAAGGAGGCAAAACACGGGCGTTCTAAGTCGAGGAAGAAGTCCAAGGGACCGAAAGACAAATACAGGTGTTGGCATTGTGGCAAGAAGAGACACATAAAACGTGATTGTAGGGCGCTTAAGAAAAAAGAAGGAAACACTTAAAGTGGGAAGGATTCAATGAATCTATCTGAAGAGAGTGACACAGAGGCGTTGATCTTATCTCTTGATGCGAGGAATGAGTCTTGGGTTATAGACTCAGGTGTTTCGTTTCATGCCACTTCATGTAAGGGAGTTCTGCGTAATTATGTGTCAGGTGACTTTGGGAGAGTATGCCTGGGTGATGATGAGTCATGCAGTATTGTTGGAAAGGGAGATGTTCAGATAAGTCAAAAAGACGGAACAACTTTCAAATTGAAGGATGTCAGACATGTACCGAGTTTGAAACGTAACTTGATTTCAGTGGGGCAGTTGACCGATACCGGTTATGTGACGACATTCACCAGTGATTCCTGGAATATCATAAAATTAATGTGCCTTGGTGATATCTCGAGGCAAGAAGGAAGGTACTTTGTATGTGACTTCAGGATCGTATTGTTCACTCGCAGTCGCATCAACTGGAGTAAATGGGCAGTTATGGCATTAGAGGTTGGGACATATGAGTGAAAAGGGAATGAAAGTGTTATTGTCAAAAGGAAAGCTACCAAGGCTGAAGTCTATAAACTTGGAATTCTGCGATGACTGCGTGTATGGTAAGCAGAAGAGGGTAAGTTTCAAAAAGACGGGACGTGCTCCAAAGACGCATCTGTTGGAACTTATACACACTGATGTGTGGAGACCGGCACAGGTAGTATCTCTTGGTGGCTCACGTTATTTTGTTTCCTTTATTGATGATGCTAGTAGAAAACTGTGGGTCTATTTCTTAAAGCATAAATCTGATGTATTTGATGTATTTAAGAAGTGGAAAGTCATGGTAGAAAATAAAACAAGTAAAACAGTAAAGTGGCTGAGCGCATTAACAAGATCTGATAATGGAGGAGAGTATTGCGATAAGAGGTTTGAGGAGTATTGTGCAGCAAATGGAATCAAACATCGGAAAACGATTCCAGGGACACCACAGCAGAATGGTGTGACTGAGCGCATTAACAAGATCATCCTTGAGCGCGCCAGGAGCATGAGGTTACATGCAGGGTTGCCCAAGACTTTTTGGACGGATGCTGTAAATATTGCCGCATATCTCATCAATAGAAGTCCCTCAGCACCATTGGATAGTGGGCTACCAGAAAAAACGTGGACTGTGAAAGAAGTGAACCTAGCACATCTCAGAGTGTTTGGTTGCACTTCATATATTCACATTGATGCAGAGCACAAAAACAAGCTGGATGCGAAGTCCAGGAGGTGCACGTTTATAGGTTACGGGCAACATAATTTTGGCTACAAGTTTTGGAATGCAGAAAACAGGAAAATCATCAGAAGCAAGGACATAGTCTTCAATGAAAAAGTGATGCATAAGGACGGTGTGCATGAAAATAAGCTGAGGAGAAAGAATTTGCAGAGTTAGAAGAGTTACCGGACACGGGTGTTACAGCGCCACAGGATGATCATGCATAAGAACATTATGAGGCAGGGCTACAGACACCGGTATTGAGGAGGTCTACTCGGGAGAGGAGACTCACGATCCAATACTCACCCTCCTTATATTATCTACTACTGACAGATAATGATGAACCAGAGTGTTTTGAAGAGGCATTACAATCAGATACATGGGTTAAGTGGGAGCAGGCCATGAATGAGAAGATGGACTCTCTTGAGTCTAATCGTACATGGGAGCTAGTCACTCTACCAAAGGGTAAGAAATCTCTTCATAACAAGTGGGTTTACAGACTAAAGGAAGAGCACGATAGTTCGAAACGGTACAAGACTAGATTGGTCGTGAAAGGGTTTCAACAAAAGGCAGGTATTAATTTCACTGAAATATTTTCACCAGTAGTGAAAATGTCTACGATTTGTATGGTCTTAAGTATAATGGCTACAGAGGACTTACATCTAGAGCAGCTAGATGTTAAGATAGTCTTTCTTCATGGGGACCTTGAAGAAGAGATATATATGCATCAGCCGATAGGATACGTGGCACCAGGAAAGGAGAACAAGGTGTGCAGACTGAAGAAGAGTTTATATGGCCTGAAGTAGGCCCCGAGGCAGTGGTACAAGAAGTTCGACAGTTTCATGTCAGGAAACGGTTTTAGGAGATGTCATGTAGACCACTGTTGTTATTTGAAGAAGTTTGATACGTCGTACATCACCCTTCTTCTGTACATTGATGATATGCTTGTGGCTGGTTCAAGCATGAAGGATATCTCAGATCTCAAAAGACAACTGTCTAGAGAATTTGCCATGAAGGATTTAGGAGCTACAAAACAAATCCTAGGCATGAGGATAAAGCGTGACGGAGAAAACAAGAAATTGGTGTTGTCACAGGCAGAGTACATATCCAAGATACTTGATCAATTCAATATGGGAGGTGCTAAGCCGGTTAGCACTCCATTAGCCAACCACTTCAAGCTATCTAAGGAGCAAGGGACAAAGACGCAGGAGGAACGGGATTACATGGCTAAAGTCTCATACGCGTCAGTTATAGGGAATCTTATGTATGATATGGTGAGCACGAGGCCAGACATTGCTTAAGTAGTGGGAGTTGTTAGTAGGTTCATGAACAATCTCGGGAAGGAACATTGGGAAGTTGTGAAGTGAATTCTTAGATACCTGGTAGGTACTAAGGATGTAGGGTTATGTTATGGTGGATCAAAAATCAAGCTACAAGGCTACGTGGATTCAGATTTGGCAGGAGATATGACAGCAGAAGAAGCACTACAGGTTATGTCTTTACTCTGGGAAGTGTTACAGTCAGTTGGGTCTCTTAGTTACAAAAGATAGTATTATCAGTACGACAGAAGCAGAATATATTGCGGCTACAAAAGCATGCAAGGAGATGGTGTGGATGCAAGGTATTATGGAAGAGTTGGGTAAGAAGCAAGTAGATTGCAAGCTGTACAGTGACAGTCAGAGTGCAATACACTTGGCTAAGAATTCAGTCTTTCATTCAAGGACCAAGCATATTGCCATCAGATATCACTTCATACGTTCGTTACTGGAAGATGGATCGATTACTCTGGAGAAGATTCATACAAGTGAGAATCCTACGGATATGCTGACCAAGGCGGTCATAAGGGAGAAGCTGAAGCTCTGTTCAGCTTTGATTGGTCTTCAGGCTTGAAGATGGGGAGGTGGTGCACTCCGGATAAAGAAGACAAATGTTTATGGCGATGTGTCTCCAAGTGGGAGATTGTTGAGAAGTGGAGCCACATCTGGGGCCGTCCACTACCAATCAAGGTTGCGCGGATTTCGTGTCGCGAGTCCTTTCGCAACTGGGATATAGAAAGGAGTTTCGCGGATTTCGTGTCGCAAGTCCTTTCGCAACTGGGATGAGAAAAGAAAGTTGCCAAAACTCTAAATTGGGGTCCCTAGGGCTATTCTAGGGTTAAAGTGAATATTGGGAAGCTATTCTAAGGTATGAGAAAAGGGTTTTCTCTGTATCTCCAAGGGAGAGGTTAGCATATTTCCTTCTAATCTTCGTTCTTCATAGTGGAAGTTTGCATCCGTGGTTTTTTACCCTAGTTTGGAGTTTTTCCACGTATATCTTGTCTCGTGGTTTGTTTGGATTGTTTTGATCTATTTCTAGTGTATATTTCTTCTTGTTTATCATTTGTGGGTGAGGCCTAAGATTGGATCTAGGTTCACTGCGTTGTTGGCGTGCTGCGCAACATAAGCTTGGCTAAGTCTCTATGCAATTGCCTCCTTCAAAGGAAATCAAATTGGTATTGAGTTACTCATTACCCTTTTATTTTACTGATTAAACTTAGTTAGGCGTACTGAGCATATATGTAGTTAATTCACATTGTCCATCCGTTTTTCCAGACCATTTCAGTGGTTGAGTCCAACATGTAAGTATGCCCATAGCTAAAGTGGACCACACCACAGGAAACGGTGGGAATAATGACTTCCCCGTTGAAACCTTTCTACGATAAACAATGACGTTTATTTGTCATCCAACCTGTTAATAAGATTACACATACATGGATGAAGGAAAAAAACAAATATTAGATTTCTCCAAAACTTTTGTGGGCCCCAAGAAATTTTCAAACAGTAGAATTTCAATTCACACTCTTTCCTGTGGTGAGGTCCAATTGAGATTTGCATATACTTCAATTTTGGCATCAAGTCCTTAAATTCTGTTAAAATGGATGGACAAAGTAGATAAAATATGTACATTACGGTGGACCCCACAAAGTTTACCTAGTAAGTAAGCCGCTTCCCCTTCAAAGTTAGGTTACAGGTCCTTACTCTTGCTCTGGTGGTAGACTCTAAGGAGTTTCAATGCCTGGTCAAGGGTTGAATACCCGTAGGTGGTGAAATTCCACTAGCGTGAGTGTGTGGGGGTGTGTGTGCATGTTTATATATATATATATATATAAAGAAAGTTAGGTTCCGGGTCCTTACTCAGGGCCCAATGATAGACTTATAGGAGTTTCGATACAAGGTCATGATTTCTAGTACCCATTGGATAAAATTTGACTGTAGTGTAAGTGCATGGGTGTACATAGAGTGTGAATGCATGTAAAGAAAAGAAGAGGTAGAAAAAGACTATAGAGACATTTTTGGATTGGGCTGCCCAAGCTGGGGTAAGAAGTGAAATGGCACGGTTTGTTAGGCCAGAGATTTTAAACTGTGCTCACCTGATGGAAGGCTCGTCCTCTTAATCCGTGTGCTATAATGAGTGTTGTGGCTGATTCCAGATGGATGTGACCTATCATCGTTCACGAGCGGTAGGTGAAAACAAGGGAATGCAGATTGTGTCCTGCCCCATGGGCTGTGGGGCATAGTGATATATGTGTTTTGTCAACGTTGTCCAGGTATTTTGTTTGATCATTTTAAAGCCATAAACCAAAACAGAGACGGACAGAAAGCTAAAGTGGCCACACCATATAAAGTATCGGTGATAATGACATCCACCCTTAAAATCTTTTAAGAGTGATTATGATATTTATTTGCCAACCAACCCATTAATAACATAACAAAGACATGAATGAAGGGAAATACAAATATCAACTTCATCAAAACTTATGCAACTTTCAAGAAGTTTTTAATGGTGGAGTTCAATACCCATTGTGTGGTCTACTTAAGCCTGGGCTTTAACTCATATTTTATCTCATGCCCTAAAATGATATGGAAAAATGGATAGACGGTGTGGATAAACACCGGGAAGCAGATTGCGTACTGAGTAAACTTTGTGGAACCCACCTTATGTATTTTATCCACTTTGCCCATCCATTTTACCACATAATTTTAGTGCTTGAGCCCAAAAAGGAAGCACCACCGAAGCTCAAGTTGACCAGGAAATAACATGTATTGATCATCTATTATTGAAAAATTCTTAGGGGCAGAGAAGTTTTGGATCAAGATGATATTTGCATTTTCACTTCATCCATGTCTGTGTGATCTTATGAATATGTTGGATGATAAATAAACATCATTATAAGCCTTAGTAAGGTTTCAACTGTGGTAATCATTATTCTCATTGTTTCCTATCGTGTGGTCCATTTGATCTTTGGATATGCTTGGAGTTTGGGTCCAACCCCTAAAATAAGCTGGAAAAACGGATGGACAGCATGGATAGATCACATACATTCACGGTGGACCAATAGAGTTTAATCAGTACGATAAAAGCATAACTCAGGCAGGCAATCCGAATTTCAAAACACACACATCACGGTAGGTCCAACATAGACCCATGCGAGGAACGAGTCTGACGTTGCATGGGCAGGACGCTATTCGCGTCCAAAACAAGGGTCTTCAGATTCCAGCGTGTTGGGTCAGCTTTCGTTTTCAAAACGTTTTTTTTTTCTTTTTTTTTATAGATCAGAAGTAGAGTGATAGAAATAAATAGTTAAAAGAGAAGCCGATTGTGTTAAGGTGTTACTCTAACCGTGTGGGCCCACCTTGATGAAATTTTTGTATATTCACGCTGCCCATCTATTTTCTATATCATTTTTGGACGTGATTCCAAAACTTAAGCTGAATCTAAATATCATATGGACCACAAAACTGGAAACAGTGGTTAATGACCATTAAAAACTTTTGTTTTAATGGTGGGCGTTCAATCACCTTTGTTTTATGTGGTGTGGTCCACTTGATATTTAAATCTGCTTAATTTTTGAAACCACATACTAAACTGAGCTGGAAAAACAGATGGACGGCGTGGATATACAACACATCATTAAGGTGGGCCCACGGTAACACATAATCCGCACCCGCAGTGCATACGGTAGCTATACACGATAGCTACCTATCATATTGCTGTACGACTGATTCATCAGGTGTGAAAATTTTTAAAGGGAAAAAAATCGAAATAATATTTTTATATTGTATTCTCGTTTTTATTGCTTTTCTTAATTAAAAATCTTCTATTAATTAATAAATGATATTAGTATTTTGTTCAAGGATTAAGTAAATAATAAAATATTTATTTTTTATTATATTTTATAACTTTTTATTTATCCATGATATTGTAATGGGGAGAAAAGTAAAGACGTAGACATGGTGTACGTCAAGTTCCAACTCTGGTTACTTTCATTAACGTGGGTAAAGGACTTAACATGCATAAACGTGATCAGGTTAATACGTCATTTTATTTTTATTTTTTGTCTTGATCTAAAAAATCAGACTCATTCTAATGTAGGGATAAACGTGATGAGGTTGATTGCCGTCTTCCTCAAGGTTAACTATCCTAATTCATGGAGCTTCTCTGGATTCCTCACATAGACTTCTCGAATCCTTTTTCTAAACACTTTTCATGTTGGACACAACTCCTAAAGCCCAACGGATGAAGAGTTACAATCAAACCAAAACTTAATAAAAATAGTAAAAAATAAAAATAAATATGAAATTCGACCGTCAATATGATGGAATCTCGCAAATTCGGCATGGGCAAGCCGGCGTCGCCAAGTTGGTTGGTTAAAGTAGCTCGTCTTACCCCAAAATCCTATATGGTACATTGAATAACTCATTCCGGTTTGTGAGATATGCATGTTTTAAGGTTCTGACGATCTTGATGACTCCTGCCTTGATCAGGCCTTCTCTAATCTATCTTAGACATGAAAGTGTCCGCGACCTGCTCTACATTAGTCTCCTCCACTTCAAAAGAACTCATCCTGCTTTGGCTCTGATACTCGGTCAGGTGCGTCGTAACGATACTCGGATAAAAAGTTACAGTCAATTTATGTCCACCTTCTTTTGGTCCAACCATGTTAGGAATGTATTTGTGACACGTTCTACATCACACTCTCATTCGGATAGTCTACCCCGTAAAATCATTTCTAAAACCTATGGTTCATGTGGTATTGGCCACCGGATTTATGAAATTGTAAATACTTCACTTAACAATGAGATTAAAATTATGCTTTGACTTCATCCGGGCTTTAATAAAAATGCCTATGTGGGAATTGATACCCTTTAAGTAATTATACCAGTTGGGCAAGATGTGTTTCAAGCAAGTTTTGAAAATTGCAGGCAAACCAAATTGATAGATAAAGGGGCCAAGCAATCGGATTCTAACACGGGTCTTGGCATGATTCTCACTATTAAAACATAACATTAGTAGGATCCACCATACCGGTTATTATTCATCCAAACTGTTCATAACGTCACACATACATGGATGAAGAGTAAAAACAAATATCATATTGATCCAAACTTTTGTAACCTGCCTCAAAAGGGTTTCAATGGTAGATATTCAATCCCCCGCTGCTTTTTGCAGTGTGATCCACTTGATCTTTGAATGTCTTAGTTTTTTTTAGCTTAAGTATTAATATAAGCTCGCCAAATGGACGGACAGTTTGGATATAACATATACCTCATGATGGGTTAGTGACATAAACCCACCAGCCAGGTCGGTGGTGGGTAGTACATCAGCCATTCCGCTTTCATATAGACTCACTCTCCGTCCAACAAAAATATTAAAAGCTGACAAACTTAATAAAGTAATTGCCGAAAAGATTACTCAACTGTTTTTTGCCCATATGTTCGGATATAGATGGAGATGCATGGAAACATATTCACCCATGTTTAAATGTTATTCCATTGCCCGACGTGGGTTTGTATGCATGCCATTCAAATCATGCATTTAAATTACTCACCATGATGATGGATGCCCAAAAAACATAAAAAAATGAGGTCTATATATAAATTCATTACTAGCCCATGTTATAGAAAACAAAGGACAGCCAATTAAAAAATAACTTTGGAAAGTCATCTTTTTCTGTATCTTATCATTGACATTTTAAGCACTATCTAAAGTTCAAGTGGACCCACCACAGAAAACCGTGGGATCAGTCACGCCCACCGTTGAGACATTTATAGGCCCACCATGATTTATTTTTTAGATCCAACCTACTCATAAGTTAAGATAGAGATAGATGAAGTGAAAAGAAAAAATATAAGCTTGATCAGGAACTTCTGTGGCCCCTAGAGAGTTTTGAACTGTGGATATCACTGTCCCCATTGTTTTTTATGGTGGGGTTCACTTGAACTTTAGATCTACCTGATTATTTTTCTCATGCCATAAAATTATCTGTCCATCCATGATGGACGGTATAAATACACCACACATCATCAGGGGGGACTACAAAGCTTGGTGACGTCACTTTAATAGCGATTTGGATAATCTAGTCCCCAGTTACATCACATCACATCACAATAAGTGAATTATTACTATTTAGGGTGGGTGCGGACTAGGTTAACCCCGCCTGTTATGAGCTTGGGAGAGGCGGAGGATCCGAGGTCCACTGAGTTACCAGTGGTGACATATGAGTTTTATCCATATCATCCATCTACTTTTCCATCTAGATTATGGTACCAAAAATAGAAAATATATAATTCTCAAATGGGCCATGGGTATTAAATTACTACTGTTGAAAAATTATTTGGAACTATGGAAGTTTTGGATCAAGATAATATTTGTTTTTTCACTTTATTAATCCAGTTGTATATGACCGTATCAAAAGGTTGGATGGAAAATAAAAGACCCGGTGGACCCTAAGAAGGTTTCAATGGTAGGCGTCCTCATCATCACTGTGGTCCACTTGAGCCTTGGATCTTCTTAAATTTTTTCTAAGTAATCTAAAATGATATGCGAAAATGGATGGACGGTTCAGATAAAAGTCATACATCACTTTGGCCACTCAGTGGCCCTCAGAGCCTCCGTCTGTCCCAGCTCCGAACAGGCAGGGGTACTACCTAATCCACGCCCTGATTTTCCAAGGAGATTATCTGGATTACTCTGCTGACAGCTCCGTTATGATTTTTGAACAGAATCCAACCCGTCACCAAGTTCCGTGGGCCCCACAATGATGTATGTTTTGATATCCACGCCTTCCATCCATTTGTAGAGATCATTTTAGGGCAAGATCCAAAGAATGAGTTAAATCCAAAGCTCTAGTGGACCCACCACAGAAAACAGTGGGACAGTGACGCCCACCATTAAAAACTTCTAAAGGCCAAGAAAGGTGTAGATCAAGCTGATATTTGTGTTTTCCATTCTTTCACGTGTTTTTTAACTTTTGAACCGGTTGGATTTCAAATAAACATTATGGTGGGCCTTAGGATAGTTTCAACAGTGGGAATCACTCTCCCCACTGCTTTCTGTGGTTGGGGTCACTACAGATTTTTATCTCCCTCATCCTTTGGCTTACGCCCTAAAATGATATTTCAAAATCAATGGACGGTGTAGATACAACACGTACATAATAGTGAGGCCCTTGGTGACGTCACTTCAATAGCGGACTCGCTGCTCAACCTGTCAGTATCTAATCCGCTTTTGGAAAATCATGCTCGTTGCAATTTAATTGGACCACATTTTCACGTGCTGCATTTAAAGGTGGTGTTGAAAAAATGTCATAGCATGGGATACGGATTTAAGCAAGAGTTGTAGAATGAGCTTATTTTTAAAAGAAGTTGCAGAAAATCGGCCTCAATTAACTAATGAGTATAAGCTGATATGATACAAGCTTAGGTAGGTGGGCATCGGAATACAAAGGTAGTCAATACAAAGGACAACTTCTTCTCTCCTTTTTCTTCTCTCCCTTTTCTTCTCTCCCCACCTCTCTTTTTTCATTGTAATAATCAACAAAACAAAGAGACTTCTCTCTCTCTCTCTCTCTCTCTCTCTACAACCCTCTCTCTCTCTCTCTCTCTCTCTCTCCATGGCTGTACCTGAGGAGAAATGGAGGATCATGAGAACTATGGCAGTTGGGGTAGTTGTGTATGGGAGTTTTATAATAGCAGGCAAGCTCGCAGCGGCAGAAAGGCCATTGAAGCCCATTGAGGTCGGGACATGGGCTGAGAAAGAAAGTGAAACGAACGGTTTCCTCACCAGACTCATCGATTTCTTATGGTTGCGTGGAAAGCACCATGTTTGGCCTGTATGTCTTTCTTTTTCTTCTTTTCCTCCTCTCATCTTTATAAAAAAAACTCTACCAAAATGAAAGTTTCATAAACAGGAAATGGAATTTGGGTGGAGAATCGTGCTGGGTTCTATCATTGGATTCTTTGGAGCAGCTCTAGGTAGCGTTGGAGGTGTAGGTGGTGGTGGGATCTTTGTCCCAATGCTGACATTGATTATAGGATTCGACGCTAAATCCTCCACAGCTATATCTAAATGTAAATAAAATCTCACCCATCGATATTTTTTTTTACTCTCTCTCTCTCTCTCATTGCATCTTCGCCGTTGATCATTGTTTTATAATAATAAAAAAAAAATTCATTTACCAACTTGTTGCAGGTATGATAATGGGAGCAGCGGGATCCACCGTTTATTACAATTTGACGCTTCGTCACCCAACGTTGAACTTACCGATAATCGATTATGATCTTGCCTTGCTTTTCCAGCCTATGCTTATGTTGGGAATCAGCATCGGAATCGCCTTCAATGTTATTTTTGCCGATTGGATGGTTACTGTTCTGCTCATCATCCTCTTTTTGGGTATTATCATCTCCATTTCTCAAGCAATTCCTTCATTATCATGCTCTGATTAAAAGTCCCATCATCATTTTTATGGGGTGTTTGATTTTCAAAACCAACCTTTGGAATTCCAGCAAAAGCTGATTGACATGACCTTCAGCTCTATATATTCAATTTGGGACCTGTTTTGCTTTTTATTTTTTTCTATGCAATCATCATCAGTGCTTTTGCTTTTCTTCTTTTTTCTTTTTCTCTCTCAAATTTCATCAAACACTTATCATCCTCCTTTGTTAGACTTAGCACTACTAGGGAAAAAACATGCAGCAGATCCACTCCATCCATCAGGTGTGCCACCACATTTTCACCATGGATCCTAAAAATCAGTTCAATTCAAGACTTCAATGGGCCGCACCACAGGGAACTGTGTAAAATCATACCTAAAACCTATAAAAATTCAGATGAGTGGCTTGGATGGCATGTACACACCCGTGCAGACCCCAGACGCGACTGGTGAAAGTCCAGCCCCCCCCCCCCCCCCCCCCCCCCCCCCCCCCACACCTTTGAAGGAGACAAATCTAGGGAAAATCTTTCCTTCCACCATGGGACCTACCATACAGATGATTTCGATCACTATCTCACAGATTTTCCATCATAAAGTGTATATTTTCCTTGGATCTTTGAAATTAAAGGCAACATTGATAATCCATCCACCCCGCCAAACTCATTTAACTTTGTTGGTTACACTAGAAATTCCAGCACCATGTCAGCAGGTTTTCCGTCAAAAGGTCATTTCCTTGATTGGGGAACTTCAAATAAATGCGTGCGTGCGTGGGTGGGTGGCAAGCTTTATGCCCTGTTTGTTAGGCACCTAAAAATGAGTTGTAACTAATCCAGATAGTTGGAGTTACCAAGGTGTGGCCGGGGCACATATTGTGATTGTTCTCATTTTAGTTAACAGTAATTTAAGTACAAGAGATCTTATCTTGATCTCTAATAAATAATGAGTTCATGTTAATAGTGATTATGCATTGGAGATCAAGATTTCAACCTGGGTGAGTCAGACAAGTCTGGCCGAATCAACCCCCGGGACCATGTCTTGTACTCCTGGCCTTGATTCTCAGGCACAAACAGAAAAAAACAAATCGACTAGTAACCCCCGGGACCATGTCTTATGGTTCTGGCCTTGATTCTCAGGCACAAAAATCAAAGTCCACTCAGTTCGAGTCTCAGCCAACTCAAGATGAGTCGTAAATCCATGATTAGAAGCCTGTTTATTTTTTTGGGTTTCCAGCAAACTTGAACTATCTTCACCACCCAACTTTCCTTTAATTGGCTACTGGTCCCCACCAAAAATTCTATCTTTTTTCAGTATGTTTGGTGGTAAAAAATTCAGCAGATTATATCCTCCACCTTCCACTTCCTTATCTGATTAACACTTCAATACATCTTCTCAAATCAGAAGCTAATTTACTAACCTGTTGTAATTAACGACTGTAGTTACATCAACGAGGGCATTCTTTAAAGGCATAGAGACATGGAAGAAAGAGACCACAATGAAGAAGGTAAGGTTCTTCCTTTACTGCACTAAAAACATATTTTCCTTTGGATAGATCTTCATTAATTGAGTTGTTGGAACTATGAACTATCCTTGATTTTCAGGAAGCAGCCAAACTATTGGAATCGTCATCCTCGAAGGTGAACGGTGAGTCTAGTGGTCCCAGCGAATGCTCCCCAACCATAATGCGAAAAGGACTTGCTTTCCTCCAAATACCAATGTAACCTGTAATTTCAGACATCGACATGTGTGTTACATAGAGAGAAGTAAGAAAATGCCAAGATTCTTAGAGATAGCCTATGTGAAAATTAAAAGTCCAGATTCCAAATAACTCAACATTCCAAGTAAAGGTAACATCCAAATAGTTTGCTTTTTCCTGGAATGGCCAGAAAACATGCTTTCTACAATCCAAAAGGCAATACATACAAAATGATTCTATATATGCATACTTCCATTAGTACTGAGAGCATGGTGTTTTCTCTTGAGAAAGTAGAAAATAAATATACCTGGACAGAATACCAATCTGACCTATCAGATTGTTAGTTCCCACACACTTCATGTGAACTCAGAGAAAAACTTCAATAGTCCGGCAGAGTCCGAAGGTTCATACACATGCATTCAGAAAGTGTGCATGTTACATACAGAAATTCAAATTAAATTGTCCCAAACATGGGTCCCTCTTTACATATGCCAAAAAATAAAAATCACACCGAACTGATGTCCTAACTGGCTGGTTGGTGGACATCTAATAGATGGTCCATTAACCAGAGGTTAGGATCATTTAATCGATTTGCTTATTGGGTTTTGAGGATTTGGACTGTTTATTTTGAATTATATGTAGGCCATACAATATCTGAGTGTAAATGTATGAATACTCTGCAAGTGAATCAAACAACTCCCCTTCATGAAATGGTCCGGAAGTTGTGGAAAGGGCATTATCTATCCACAAGAATAAACCTCGTGGCCATCACTATACACTCCCAAGTTCAGGCATCCTCTGAGAAACAGATGGAACTTCTATATCACAGAAAACCACATATACTACTAAAACATTTCTGCATTTTAGAGTCCAAATGAGTCACGTGAATTGTTACAAGGAACAAGGCCCAAACCATCTAACATTGCTTTGGATTTCAGATAGTCCGCAACTGGAGTACAAACCACTCCCCAGCGGTCCAACTGCTAATAGGGACACAAAGTTATTACCGGATGAAGAGGTATTTCAAAGCATTCTCTTTACTTCCAAGATACCATCATCAACAACAACATTAACATCATCACCTATCCAGGTAACGATCATAGAAAATGTTTATTGGAAAGAGCTTGCAGTGCTTATATTTGTGTGGATCGCATTCCTCATTGTGCAGATAATAAAGGTGAGCCCTTTCACTCACTAAAGATATGTACTCCTACCATTCTCTCTCATTTTTCTTTCTTCCTTCCTTTTTTTTTTTTTTTTCAGGTTTTCATGTCTGAAACTCGCTAACTAATGAATCTCTCTTTTAATCCACGTGCAGACTTATGCTCCAACCTGCTCCATGGAATACTGGGTTCTGAACTCCCTGCAGGTGAAATCTCCAAAAAATGAATAAATCATGCTTCCTTCAGGAAGCAACCAAAATGCCTCACAGGCAATTTAATCGGGCAGGTTTACTCAACTAGGACACAAGAAATAGTCAGTAGTTTCTAGAATCCTCTTCCCATGGTAGCAGTTCTTATCTGCCAAGCATTTCACATACATTCTGAACTCTTGAATTGCTTATGCGCTTCTTACCCACTGAGACACGGAAACCAATAAAAATAAAAATAAAATCCAACGCCCTTTTTAAGTAGTCAGTTGATCTTTTAAACATGCTATTTAACAAATAAATGTAAGTCTTTGTAGAGCGTATAACCTACTACCTAAGCTAACAGAATAGGAATATATCGTTTATAGATATATGCTCCAGTGCTCTCAGAGCACCATAATTTATAGTGCTCCTAGTTGCATCGGGATGCTTAGACAGTCCAATCCATCGATCTAGACTGTTCACTAGGTCTAAAACATATTTCATCGGCTAACATGCAAACACCACACTAATCATACAAATATTAACCGTTTGATAAATAGCCTTTAATCTAGACAGGTCAAGATCAACAATTTGATCAATCTATTTCTTAGGACTGTTGGAGTTGTGCCCTGGAAAACCAATTTGAGCCCTAAATCCATTGGCCATGTGGATGTGATAGGGACAATCTCAACCGTAAATCATGATGACCATGCGACCCTTGTGGACAGTCTAATATGCCTTAGCTAATGTGTTGTGTCACCTTGAACATAAACGGATGTGGGTGTGTGGGGAGTGATTCCTCGGTTGGTCCTCAGGAAGTAGAGATTGGACACAACGGTTGTTGACCAGGAAGAGTTGTGATCCATGGATCTCAATACCCTATTGTGCCATGACCATCACAGGTACTTGGGACACAACTATGGAATCCTATGATAAGATGTATGGTCATCTTGTGTTAGAGGGCTGACTTGGGTCAGGATGAACAATATCCAACATCAGGAGCCAACTTGGTGTTGGTGTCGGTATCGGTGTCCCTTCCCCCCTACCCCACACGGGAGTGTGAGTTTGCCATAGATACAGGTTTGGACATTTGGGGCACTTGCATTGGTGGTTAAAGTTGAAATCGCTAGTCTAGGGACGCATTAGCTTGGACTAGAATCGGTGTAATTCGGACTTGATGTTACACGAAAGATGCTTAATCCTTGTAACTAAGGGTCCCAATTTTTATTGGACGGCTTTACCTTTCTTTACGAGGCTACCAAGAGGCCATTAAAAGTGATGGGTACGTCCATTAGGATTTGTTAGTTCTTGCATGGGCCAACAAGGGATCCATTGTGTTTGCCCAAGGACATATTTATGGTCGGATTTGATTAAATAAAAGACTCATCAAGTGAATTTACTGTTGGATTCAGAACCTAAAAGGTTTTAGACTAAGGTATTCAAGAATGATAATGGTGGGCGTAACGGCTGCCACTATTATTGTTTCAATACGTGTTATAATGGCCATCATAGGCTTTTCTTTATTTTCTTTCCTTTCTTTTTTCTTCTTTTTCTTCTTCTTTACCTATATCGGCCCGTAATAGACCATTACGAGCTATTTTTTCCATAACGGCCATTGCAGCCCCATTACGCATAATGGTTCACACTGTTATGAAACCGTTTTTTAATACCTTGTTTGAGACAATTTTACATAGGGTTGTCAACGGGCCAGGCCAAGCTCTGTCCAAGCCCCACCCGCATTGTTTAACACTAGCCCAAACCCAGCCCGGGCCCATGATGGGCCAAAATAGTCCAGCCCAAGCCTGAGCCCGAGCCTAATAACACAGAGAGAGAGAGAGAGAGAGAGAGAGAGAGAGGAGAGAGAGAGTACCTGTGCAATACACCGTGGCCATGGAAGAATACAACACCCTTGCAAAGTTGGTACATCATCAGCTCTGAAATTAATTAAAAAACACCAACTAATAAGGATCAAACTTTCTCTAATGAATTGAGAATACAAGCTACGAAACCTGATAGAATCTCTACTTATTCAGATCAATAAAGTAAATAAACCATACTCATGATAATAATACAGCTAGCTTTTCTTTAAAGACCGATGAAAATCAATGGCAACGATCCCTACCTTCATATTTTTAGTAGGGATTTTCTCTATAGTGAAAGCTTCTAACATACTTCTTAAGATCAATGTCCATCTACTCTAAAACCAGATACAGAACTGTCTATCCTTCTTTGTTCTGGCCTTGTTTGAGATCCCACAGTCTGTATAACATCATTGAGAAGAGGAAATAGAGAAAGCCCTTCAAAAGATCATAGAGGAAACCTATCTATTGGTGGGTGTTGTTTTGAATTTACATAATCCAACACCTTACAAAAACCAAAAGAAAGAACAAGTCCGTGGAAAAAAAAAAAAAAAAAAAACCAATGAGATAAAATAAGATCTAATTAAATAAGCAGGGAAAAAAAAAAAAGAATCTTTACAAAGAAAGGTGGAACCAAAAGAGAAATGAAAACCCAAAAGCCCATTTTAGCAGAGATTGGAAAAAGACAAACAGACAGTGTATCAAACAAGAATAAAGATCGGGTAAAAAAATAAAAATAAAAGGAGAAAATGCAGTAGGGATGGGCTTTGAGTAAAAGAGGAAAGTGGGATGGGATGGGTTTTGAGTAAATGAGGGAAAGTCGGATGGGATCGGTTTTGCTCTTTTCCAAAAAGAGGGAAACGGGAAGAAATCTAGAGAGGGAAAGTTTTGAATTTAAATTTTAAAATTTTGGACAGCCCAAGCCCTGACAAACGGGCTCGATTGTTAAGCCTGAACCTGGCCCTCGGGCCTGATACTCCAGCCCGAGATGGACCAAGCCCAAAAGCCATCAAGCCAACCCAACCCATTGACAGCCCTAGTTTTTCAACCGTTGAAGCTTCGTTTTAACCATTAAAATAGCTTTGATCATGCTTGATAATCTAATGGTCCACTATTCGATCAGCATGAGATATCAATCTTTGGTAGATGGCCATGACAGTAGTACATCATGAATATAATAATATGCACAGATAAGGCAGATCAACTGACTTTTTTTCTAATAGAGTACATAAAAGTTTGTAGGGTGGTGGAGCACCATATTGGGTGTAGACCTGAAACCCTAACTACTCATGAATAAAGATCCTAATTCAAAGACGAGCATCCTAAAGTGCCATGGGCGCCTCCACTAGGCATCACCTAGAGCAGAGAGAGAGAGAGAGAGAGAGAGAGAGAGAGAGAGAGAGTTCTCCCTTCTCTTCATCTTCTTCTCCCAGCCACATGTGCATGTGGGGTCCACCCTGTGGACAATGTGTGTTGACCTCGACCCCTACCATAGGATCTAACAATGGCTCTCTAATCTCTTACACATGAGATAGATCGGGGAGAGACCTCTTAGTTTAGAGGATTGATATCAGCAAATTGGGAAAACTACTTTGCGGTTCTCATTGCACAAATGTATGATCTAAACCATTCTTAATGGTTCTAGTAAAACATGTAGAAATATGATTTCATCGAAGATAGGAGATCCTAGGGACAAATTAAAATTGGATTTTCAAAAACTATGTTAAATTTCATTACGTTTCAATGTAAAAATCCAAAAAGGACCAATCATTATGATTCTAAAGAATCGCTTTTGTTAGGCAATTGTATTCATTCTATCCATGGCTTAGGAAAACAATGATTATAGGAAATAATGCCATATCAAGGATGGATTAGATCATCATATCAGTGTCGTTTTTGCATCATGTCTCATTAAATGTGTCTTGAACATAATAGACAGTTTAGATCAGTTGATTGGATTGTCCAAGTGGATTCATGTGACTAGGAGCACTATATTGCTCTGAGAGCATTGGAGTGCTTCTCTAGTTTACAAAGCCTAACTGAGCTATATAATTGACTTCTCATAGGCAACATCATTTTGGGGATCATGGAGTCCTATGAACCTGTATGTGTTGATTCATTTGATATCAATACTTCCCTCATTTTTGGAAATATATGGGTCTTAAAAATTAATATCACCTTCAGGTACCGATTGCTGTTGCTGTGACACTCTACGAAGCCATCTGCTTGTACACAGGAAGGAGGGTGGTCACATCCAAGGGAAAGCAATGCGTGAACTGGAAAATGCACCAGCTTTTTCTCTATTGTTGCTGTGGGATATTGGCGGGTATAGTTGGTGGTCTGCTAGGGCTTGGAGGAGGCTTCATCTTGGGACCCCTGCTTCTTGAATTGGGAGTTCCTCCTCAGGTTTTGCCCTCCTCTTACACAATGCATGCATTGCAATTAATATTAAGCAAATCTATCACCCAAAAGACATGACACAAACCTTTAGCTTTACCTGAAGTTGCAGACAAAACCAGCATTACAAAAAGGGGCATGCCTAAGGGTGTGTTGTTTACACCAAATATCTTGAAATTTCATGATTAATTTGTCTAATCTGATGCCGAATTTATTTCATGAAATAGTGCAACCAAACACACCCTAACAGTTTGAAAAGAATCTAAATATTGATTTGAGAAAAGAGCAATCTTAAAATTCCCAATGACAAGCCCTCTTCACATGAAACTTCTGCACTTCCAACTTTTGAAAGATCAAGAGGCCATAGTAATTTCTCTGGAAAAGAGATGCTCCCAGTTATTTATTTATTCTCTTAAGCTTGGGGAAATCAGAATTGTGGTGGTATTAAGAATGGTTAGGAAACAATTGCACAGATAAACTGAACTGGGCTTTGATTGATATGAAAACAAGGTAATCTACAAAATGCTAAGGTCCTTCAACTTAGAGAAATCTTCACTTTCTTACCCATACAGTGGAGAGAGAGAGAGAGAGAGAGAGAGAGAGAGAGAGAGAGAGCCTTCTGTTATGTTCAAATTAGAGATATTAGAATTGTGGAGGTTCTGGGAAAGGTTAGCATGTACTGAAACAGGCTTTATTGACCTGAAAATGAATGCAATCAACGAAACATTTAGGGCCTGTTTGGTTTTCCAATTTCCTGTGTAATGCAAAGTAAATGGGCCATCATTATCATTTCAAGGTGTTTGTTTAAACGAGAATTGCGGCTCATGAATCGAGAGTCAATTAATACACTTGTAAAGAAAACAGGTAAAGGAAATTATAATCATTACATTTTTATATTATAAAACTACCATTTTTACAGTGATTTCCGGGTGAAACAAACAATGACAGCAAACTCATCTTTGCAGTGAAATGTGGGTGATGTCACCACACAATTACAGGAGTAAGTGATCATTACTATTCTCCAGCCATTTACCATTATAATTGGAAAACCAAACATGCCCTTAGGTACTTCAGACATGTAAAAACAAAAAATAGAGGTAGGAATGAAAGAGGTATCAGAAATACCTTTTGCACATCTCGGGAGATCTGGGTTCGTTTGTTTACTTTATTAAGTGGAGCTTTTCCTTGTTCATTTCCACAGGTAGCAAGTGCGACATCAACCTTCGTAATGGTTTTCTCATCATCAATGTCTGTTGTGCAAAACTACCTTCTAAACCGTTTCCCAATACCATATGGTAGGTAGCAACAACACCTGAATTGTCGTCAAAATAATCCAAGACCTGCCACCATAACTACAAAATAAATACTAAAATGATCTACCATCTGGTGCAGCTGCTTATTTCATTTTAATTGCCATCATTGCTGCCGTCATTGGCCAGCACGTCGTGAGGAAGTTAGTAACCCTTTTTGGCAGGGCTTCATTAATCATCTTCATCCTGGCTTTGACCATCTTTGTCAGTGCAATTAGTTTAGGTAAGTAACTTCTAGCATACTAATTTCTGCTGTCAAAATAGAAGTGCAATCAAGAATCTTACAAGTATAGTCTCAATGTGTTGTCTTCTCTACTTCAGGAGGAGTGGGCATATCAGACATGATTGAGAAGCTCGAGCACCATAAGTATATGGGATTTGAAAGCCTGTGTTAGGGTGCTGTTGGTGGTAGATGCTTTCCATCTTCATCATTTTGCAATTTCCAGAATGCAATAGTTGCCCGCTTCTATTTCCTCATTCAACCAGTTGGGTATCTCTCCCCTTATTTTCAAGCCAATGGTTTAGCTTATTTAATGTTATTGGAATTTTCTTTTTCTGTAACAATAGCTGTAGAGACCTACAAGAAGAGCTCCTTTGTTCAACGTTGTAGATGTCCTTTCTTTTTGTACAGAAATATATGTACGACCCATATGATTTGTTAATAAGAATCAAATAGGCAGTTCAATAATAGTGTAAGTGGTAAGGTTTAAATTAAGGAATATCGACATTTGCCTGTTTCTGAAGGCAATATAAAATGCACCCAGATCTCTTATTGCTTTATGAAAAGCAGATCACATCTGAACAACATAATATGTGTCTACATTCTCATATTGATACAAAAATGGACTATTATGTAAATATTGTGCATCGTAACCTAATCCACAAAATCAAGCATGGTATACATTTTCAGGGAGAATACACTTTTGAGAATCACTATGTAATTCCACCAAGTACTTCAGCATTGGTGCCTCCACCCACTCTTTTTTGTAATACACTCTTTTCTACTTTTGGCAATATGATAGCACAAACTCCAAACTATTATATTACCAGAAGAGGCAGCAAAGAGTAATTATAAAAAGGGGGTGTAGAAGGTTGGTTCAATTTCGCTAAATCATAAATCTTCTATTCATAGTAGTAGTCATCATCTTAACCATCATAGCCTTCTCCTAGCTACTTGGAGTCGGCTAGAAATAGAATTCTAAAATCTAATAGCAGCAGAGAGGGCTTCTAATCGACATTTATTTTGTGGCGACGCGCAACTAAGCTGATTGATGCTAAGCATTTGGAAGATAGGTGGTCTCCTTAACATCATCACACTTGAACTTCTTGACAGCAAACATAAACAGGTGCCTGTAACGTGCAAGTCAAATAAAGAAATTCATGCAATCTGTAGTGACCAAGGCAAACTTTCTCAGAGCAAAAAATGTGGAACCTTTTGAGTGTTTTAGGAAACTTTAGATGGAATTGAGATGGCTTTCCATAAATCAAATTGTATGGTGGATACTCTAGATAATAAGGGTGATGATCTCGTCATCTCTTCCCCATGTTTGTATTTGGGTTTCTTATCTTATGACTTGAATTTACTTCACGTTTAGTAATTGATGATGCAATGCTCGGTGGGGTTACGTTCAGACAGCACTCTGCACAAATGGGGTCCCTCTTTTGACAATTCAGATCATTCATCAGGTAGTTCCAATGTGGATGGATGATACTCCAAAGATTTCCAGGTTGACAGATTCTAGAATTCCAGTAAATTGGCCATAAACAGATGGAGGAAAAGAAAATATAGCCAGCAATTCATAAACAATGGGGAAAATCCACTGAATTTATGCAGGGCTTCTTTGGAGGAGAATTCCAGTCCATTCCCATTCTCTGTGGGGTCAACCAGATAGATGATCTCTATCACTGAAAGATGGCCCCCCCAACTACACTAAATGCTGATCTCAGATTTAAAAATAGAAGCATTACTAATTATTCAGTCAGGGAATTGTATAATAGCTCCTTGAGCTCTCCTTCCTCTACACTAGTTTTTTTTTTTTTTTCGAAGAGAAGAAGAACTGATTAATAATCACAAGGGGAAAAAAATCTAAATACCAGATCCAAGAACTGCTAATTAAAAATCTATATATATACCACTTCCATTTTGCATAAAACCTCTGATCGCTCCACAACAGCATCCTCTGTAGAGGGACCCGAACCCCTCTCATTCAAATGCAGATGCCTCGGCACGATCCGCCGCTCCAAGCTAAAAGCAAAATACTGAGGGAAACTCTTCAATTGCTCGACATTCCTCCCCATCTCTCTTTCACCAAATACTCAAACTTTGTCCTCAGATTATTCTCCACACTATACCCGAAAACCGCCGGAAGACGTGCGCAAATCCTCTGGGCTTCCTCCTGCGAAAGCCCCGAGCTCTCTAAAAACGCGATCTTCTCAAGAAGATCAACGACGCGGGAATTCAGGAGATGGGCGTTTAGAGAGGTGGGAGAGTTGAGCTTCTGGAGGCCTAGTTCTTGGAGGAAGATGAGGGTGGGCCGTAGGCGGGAATCGACGTGGGAAATGAGGAGTTGGGGGCAGCGGGAGATCAGGCCGTTGGATTGGGATGGGGATGCAGAGAGGTCGTCGGATGAGAAGGAGAAGACGGCGGAAAAGTCGGAGATGTCGGAAGAGAAGATCTGAGGGCAGAGGAAGGAGAGACGTTGGAGTTGAGGGTCGGAAAAGCCCTTGGATTTGAGGAAATTTACGATGGAGAGGATGCGGGAGAGGGTGGAGTGGTGGAGGGGTTTTTTGTTATTGGAAATGATGCCGAGGTTCTTGAGGTAATTGAGGTTGTGAGGTCGGAAGCGGAGGAGATGGGGAGGGTTGTTTTGGGAAGGAAAATAGGAGCAGACGGTTGGTATTTGGAGAGATGAGAGAGTTTGGAGTAGCATTCTTTCGGCGGGAGAAAAACGGCTTTTGTGGGAGAAGAAGATGATTATCTCGTGTACAGTTATTTGTTACTCCGTCTGCGGGTGACGCTTGATACGCGGGCATATGTGAATCATTCTCACCGGTGCACCTTCCATGCGCACCTTTGCACACATGTCATGGGCACCAAATCCGAACGATTCATGCAATGCGGCACCCCATGAAACCCTCGAGACCCAACTTTCAGCCTTATCCAAAGCTCTAGTAGGCTGTAGAAAAGAGAGAATCAAAAGGTACGTAATTGTTTTCTTTAGCCATGGCCCATCAGAGTTTTGGATCAGGCTGAAAGTTGGGTCCTAGAAGTGACACATCATGTCGACCATTCAGATGTTGTGCTCACGTCCCAGATCAAAAGGTGCTCACAAGTTCAAGTCAGGACTGGTAGGCAGCTGATCATTTTACTATATTAATAGGTGAATCTATATACGAACCCATCCGAGCATGGCACGGCTTGACTTGGCTCGGCAACTAACTGACCCAGCTTGAACTTGGCTTGTCTCAGTCATTGGCTAGCACGGGTTCAGTTCAGTAAGTAACTCGGGCCAATTCGAGCCGAGATCGAGCATCCACAGCATTTTCTCAATTTTCTCAAACACATCGAATGCATCTTCAATTTCTCACTATATGTAAAACAATAGCAGTAGTTTACATGTGTTTTATTAAACACTTGGTAGGCAACATAAAAATCAAGATACAAAGTATTTGTTTCATATCCATACCTTCCTCACCAGCTACTGACACTTCATTGAGTCATTTCATCAAACACTCGGTAAGCAACATCAATATCAAAATAACTGAGTCACTGAAGTGGTTCAATCCGAGTTCGATTCAAGTTGGGGTTCGATCCAAGGTGAGTCGAGCTCGAACTTGACTCGAAATTTTTTCGAGCTCAAACTCAGTTTCGAACCGAGTTAAATCAGGCTTTTTCGAGTCGAGTCGAGCCAGCTAACCAAGCTAACTCAGCTCATGGACAGCTCTATGAATCATTCTCACATGCGCACCAACTTATGCGAGAACCCATGCGCACCTTTGCACACATGTCATGGGCACTAAATTTGAATGGTTCATGTGATGTGGCACCCCATGAAACACTCATGGCCCAACTTTCAGTCATAAAAATCAGGCTAATTTATGACTTAAGCGAGCTACATTACATACACCAGTTGAGAGGGTTACTCACCCATTGAAATCTTCTTAATCATTTAAAGGGCCTAATGAGATGTAGTTCACACATTAAGCCCACCATTGCGTGTGTCCCACTTGGATGAGGGTTCACACCAAGTTTCAGCCGTATTCAAAACTCGGGTGACCTCAGCAAATACTTTTTAGATGTGTTTGGGCATGATTTCACACGGTTTCAGGTGGTATGGTCCACTTGAGTTTTTAATTAGGCTGATTTTTGAGATATCCCATAACTTAGAGGGAACCCAAATACACATGTTGACGTCTGATACACATCACAGTGGGGCCCACAAATCTCAATCTCATGGGAAGCTCCAATTAGGTGTGCGTGTGTTGGGTGAGCTCCCATGAGGCCTAGCTTTGTGGGCACCACCGTGATGTGTGATGGAAATCCACACTATGCATTTAGTAGGTCCCCTATAAGTGGAAGGATACGTCAAAAATCATACCATATGAAACCATGATAAATCATGCCTAAAACATCTAAAAGCATTTGGTGGGGTCTACTTGATTTTTAGAATGAGCTAAAAATTGATGTGACCCCTCATCCAAATGGGAAACGCGTTGTGGATGGGCTAGATGTCAAGACCATATCTTAGTGGGCCCTATATGCAGCAAACAAGGTTTTAATGGGTGGGCATCCACTCGCAACTATTGTACGTGGTATGGCCCACCTAAGTCATGGATTTAACCTGATTTTTTAGACCATGGCTCACCATGGAAGGTTGCATCTGATTAATGGGATGGATGTCCCCCGCACATTATATTGGAGCTCACTGAGCTCAACCTCGTGGGAAGCTTCTAATGAATTCAACCTCGCATATAGTATCTTCTCCATATACATACATACATATATAGTTTCTCTATAAAATTTATCTAATATTTGGTTTGCTTATTTTTCATCTGCACATGTGGATGCTGGATCCGTGAGGCAATCGTGCTCATGTGTGATTTTTTAGGGGGGCGTGTGTGATATGTTTGAAATGTGTGGGTATTATATTTGATTGAAGTCATCACTCACCAGTTAGTTCGATTTTTTAGGGGGCCTATTTTTTATTTTAATTTCTAAACAATTTATAAGAGCTTTGTAATGAAAGGGGAGGAGGCTTCAGGTTTTTGGTAACTACTGAGAAAGCCGAGATTGGTGAGATCTTAACAGTTAAACGAGTAAGTAAGGTTGTAATTTTGGCTCAAGAGAAGGATAATATAATTATTTCCTATTTTTATATTACTTTAATTGAATTTTAGGCAACTACACATGCTTTGCACTCTCTCTTGCTAAGGCAAGAGAGCTGCCATGAAGCGGGCAATGCCCGTGTGGCCTACCTTTGTAAGGAGACTGCTGGAATGGGGTGTAAGGCTGCAACCCCTTAGCCCTCTGAGATTTATTTTGATGGTGTCTGGTTTGACTAAGTTGATTTAATTGGTTTGACCCGGTGAGTTGATTGGGTTTGACTGGTTGATGGGTTTGATTAGCTTGTTGGCCTTAAGTGAGGCGTCTATGTGTTAAGTTTTAAATTTATATATGATGAGTCCAAATATAAAATACTGCAATGACATGAAATTCGATTAATTAATTTAATTGAATCTTGAACTAATAAAATTTAGATTATATATATATGCAAAGAAATGAATTATTTTCCTAATATAATCGATGCAAAATGAAGAACTTAATATATGTTAGTAATATGTAGCATTTATATGCTGGGCATAAGCCTAGTGGGAGATGACTCGTTAGCTTGTGTCCCCAACGATCTCCTGAATTGGAAGCAGAGTAACCATTGAAAAGGCCAAAATCAAATTAGTTGACGAGTCATGGATACTCATAGTTGTCACAGGAACAGAATATATTTTTCATCTTTTAACGGTCCGTAAATACCCACCGATATGATAGTTTCATAATCAAGTGTAATTTTTGGCTCATATAATTTGAACAACTTGTCTACTGCATGTATTATTTCTTGGTATTATCTACGAGCTAGTGTATCACCCATAGATGTGTACATGAGTTGAACCGAGTCGATCTAGGCACAACGTGACTCGGCTCGACCACTTGCTGACCCCAGCTCGAACTCAGTCCTCGAGCCTGACTAACTAGCTCAACTCGGTTCAGTCAGCAACTCGGGCCAATTCGAGCCGAGTTTGAGCCAATATCGAGCTGAATTCGCCTGTGCAGCATTTTCACAAACATATAGACTGCACCTTCAAAATCTCACTGTATGTAAAACTGCAACAATGGTTTTACAGGTATTTCATTGAATACCTTCTAAGCAACATATAAATCAAGAAAAAAATGATATTTGTTACATATATATATATATATATATATATTATATATATATATATAATATATATATATATATATATATTATATATATATATATATATATATATATATTCCTTGCCACCAACCACACTTTTCGTTGAGTTATTTCATCACACACTTGGTGAGCAACATCATTATCAAAGTAACTGAGTCATTGAACTGGTTTGATCTGAGTTCGATTCGAGCTGGGTTCAATCTGAGTCGAGTCGAGCTCAAGCAAGCTCGAACTCGATTTGAAATTTTTTCGAGCTCAAAAAATCAGTTCGACTCAACTCGGACTCAGCTTCGAACCGAGTCGAATTAAGCTTTTTCGAGTCGAGTTGAGCGAGCTAACCGAGCTAACTCGGTTTGTGTATAGCCCTAATCACCCATCACATTCTTAAGCATTGAATTTGGGTATCTAAAGAGGAAGAATCTAGTATACCAACATATAATGAGTAATGATAGGTTTCACTGGAACAGAGTACACACTTAAATTTTTCCATGGTTCAGTAATCGCACTCTAAGGGTGATCCTGACCTTTGATTTTTGTAGTTGGATATGAACCATTTAAAAATTTATTTTCAACGTCCTATATTTGTGTGCACGTGCTCATGTTTAAGACCATCTTAGCATGTGGGCCACAATGGGGTGACACATGCTGGCAATGTGAAGTGGAACAAAGGTCAAATGAACTCATGTTTTATAATATTATATGACACACGACCCAATGAAATGCCTATGTCCTGGTGGATTAAAATATGTTCCCCACCTCAAGTAAGCCACAACATACAAAAATAGCTCACCCAAAAGTGAGTTCTTTTAAACCACGCTCGGTGGTCTGTAGAGTGGGGCCATGCTGTTGTCGTCCAGGCCACTGTTATGTCCGAGTCCTGCCTTCAAGTAGGCGATTTAAGGGGATAAAACATCAACGACACATGTCCAACCACGGATTAGGAGCCGTGATATTTCAAACTGGGAGATCTTGGGGAATTTTTCATCCATGGTGGGATTCAATGGATGGCTTGGTGATATAGAGCAGGTTGCGGACAGTTTAATGGCCAAGATGGATCAGAAAAGGCCCAGTCGATAACAGAAATTATTCGGACCGTTCGACCTTAGATTGAGCGTATCTCATAATCCGGAATAAGTTATTAGGCATAAAATATATGATTTTGGGGTAAAACAATTTACTTTAGCCAACCAACCCCGCTACACCGGGTTGCACAAGTCGGATTTGCGAAATACCCCTGGATCGATGGTTATTTTCTTATTTTAATTATGTTTTTACTATAAATAGTAAATTTTAGTTTGATTATAACTCTTCATCCGTTGGGTTTCAGGAGTTGTGCCCAACGTAAAAAGGAGAATAGCTTAGTAAAGCCAAATGGGACACTTACTATTTTTGACCGAAAACCTTGTGCACTAGTAGACATCATGATTGTCTATAAATAGTAAGTTTACTAATTATAGTAAGTTGCGAATTCTAAGAGTTTTAGTTATCGTTTGCTTCTGATTTTTCTTTCATCGCTTGGTATCCATATTTAAAGGGTTGTGAACTCGTTTATTTGAATCAATTAATTACTACTTTATTGTTTTATTTCCTCGTGGATTTGAGAAGTTTCTATAAGTAGCCCAGAGAAGCTCTGTGGATTTTGAGTAGTTATCCTTGAGAAAGACGATAATCGACCTCATCACATTCATCCCTGCGTCACTTCGATTATTAGTGCATCTGCCCACTTATCTTTGAGTCAACATGACAAATTTCACTAAGATTTTGAAATCTTCAGGAGGAATAATCTCAACAAATAATCATATTACTTTTAAAATATTGGCATATATTAAAATGTTGTATTTTTTATTTTTTTTGCCGAATTTTTTTATATATATATAAAGAAAGAAAGAAGCAAAAATATTTATGAATTTGTTGCATAAGTATGTGTGTGAGATCCGTGGCTTATGGACAACAGAAGGTTATAACAATTTGGCTTCATTCAAAGAGTTAGGATCAGGTTGCACCTTGGCTTGCTTTTTATTCCTACGAACGAATGAATGAATGAAGTGAGTCATGATGTATGTTTTGTACTCACTCAATCTATCCATTTTATTAGATCATTTTAGGGCAAGACTCAAAATTAAAGGATATCCAACCTTTAAATAAACAACTCCATAGGAAATAGTATGAATTAAACACCTACCAGTGAAAACTTATTGGAAAACCATAGAAGTTTTGGATCAAGTTGATATTTGTGTTTTTCTTCCTTGCATGTTAGTGTTACATTATAAATAGCTCGATGGCAAATAACATCATTGGCCCTAAAATGGTTTTAATGGTGGATCTTATTATCCTTGTATTTCTTGTAGTGTGGTCCACTTGAGCTATTGTTATGCTTCAATTTTAATCTTATACTTAAAATGAGCTGGAAAAATAGATGAACAATATAGCAAGACAAATACACCCACGGCAGGTCTCGTGGAGTTCACTCATGGGGTGCAATTTGCTTCCCCTCTTTATAAAGTCACATAGATCTAGATGAAATGAAAATACAAAATAATCTTGATCCAAAACTTCAGTGGGCTTCAAGTTCTCAGTGGTAGATGTTTAATTTCCATTATATGATATACTTGAGTGGCCCTCGAGAACTTATCAACAATAGGGGTTTGATTTTTACCGTGTGATCTACTAGAGCCTTGATCTTCTTCATCTCTGGGCTCACATGATTAAACCATATTACAAAATGGATGAACGTTGTGGACAAAACCCATACAACATGATAGACCTAAGAGCCCCTTTACATTCCTAAGTAGATATTGACAAGGCGGTATGGTACCTAATTGGTGCCATCATCCACACTTCAATGTATATATTTACATGTCGGTGGATAAGCTTAGGGGTTGTTTGATTTTCTAAAGTAAACATAATTACATTATAAATAGGTAATAATTATTTTCATGTGTAATTACCTCATCGTCTTCGAAAACCGATTTAACTCTTACTTTTCTCAACGCTAAAATCAAGGATACTGTCAAATATTTGTGGGGCCCACCATGATGTATGTTTTGTACTCACACAATCTATCCGTTTTATTAAATCATTTTAGGGCAAACTCAAAATTAAAGGATATCCAACCTTAAATAAACAACTCCATAGGAAATAGTATGAATTAAACACCCCAGTGAAAACTTATTGGGAAACCATAGAAGTTTTGGATCAAGTTGATATTTGTGTTTTTCGTCCATGCATGTTCATGTCACATTATAAATAGCTTGATGGCAAATAACATCATTGGCCCTAAAATGGTTTCAATGGTGGATCTTTATCCTTGTATTTCTTGTAGTGTGGTCCACTTGAGCTATTGTTATGCTTCAATTTTAATCTTATACTTAAAATGAGCTGGAAAAATAGATGAACAATATAACAAGATAAATACACCCACGGCGGGTCTCGTGGAGTTCACTCATGGGGTGCAATTTGCTTCCCTTCTTTATAAAGTCACATAGATCTAGATGAAATGAAAACACAAAATAATCTTGATCCAAAACTTCAGTGGCCTTCAAGTTCTCAACGGTAGATGTTAAATTTCCATTATATGATCTACTTGAGTGGCCCTCAAGAACTTATCAACAATAGGGGTTTGATTTTCACCGTGTGATCTACTAGAGCCTTGATCTTTTTCATCTTTGGGCTCACATGATTAAACCATATTACAAAATGGATGGACGTTGTGGACAAAACCCATACAACATGATAGCCCTGAGAGCCCCTTTCCATTCCTAAGTAGATATTGACAAGGTGGTATGGTACCTAATTGGTGCCATCATCTACGCTTCAATGTATATATTTACATGTCGGTGGATAAGCTTAGGGGTTGTTTGGTTTTCTAAAGTAAACATAATTACATTGTAAATAGGTAATAATTATTTTCATGTGTAATTACCTCATCGTTTTCGAAAACCGATTTGACTCTTATTTTTCTCAACGCTAAAATCAAGGATACTGTCAAATATTTGTGGGGCCCACCATGATGTATGTTTTGTACTCACTCAATCTATCCATTTTATTAGATCATTTTAGGGCAAGACTCAAAATTAAAGGATATCCAACCTTTAAATAAACAACTCCATAGGAAATAGTATGAATTAAACACCTACCAGTGAAAACTTATTGGGAAACCATAAAAGTTTTGGATCAAGTTGATATTTATGTTTTTCTTCCATGCATGTCAGTGTCACATTATAAATAACTTGATGGCAAATAACATCATTGGCCCTAAAATGGTTTCAATGGTGGATCTTATTATCCTTGTATTTCTTGTAGCGTGGTCCACTTGAGCTACTGTTATGCTTCAATTTTAATCTTATACTTAAAATGAGCTGAAAAAATAGATGAACAATATAGCAAGACAAATACACCCACGGCAGGTCTCGTGGAGTTCACTCATGGGGTGCAATTTGCTTCCCCTCTTTATAAAGTCACATAGATCTACATGAAAGGAAAACACAAAATAATCTTGATCCAAAACTTCAGTGGCCTTCAAGTTCTCAACGGTAGATGTTTATTTCCATTATATGATCTACTTGAGTAGCCCTCAAGAACTTATCAACAATAGGGGTTTGATTTTCACCGTGTGATCTACTAGAGCCTTAATTAAACCATATTACAAAATGGATGGACGTTGTGGACAAAACCCATACAACATGATAGCCCTGAGAGCCCCTTTCCATTCATAAGTTGATATCGACAAGGCGGTATGGTACCTAATTGGTGTCATCATCCACGCTTCAATGTATATATTTATATGCCGGTAGATAAGCTTAGGGGATGTTTGGTTTTCTAAAGTAAACATAATTACATTGTAAATATATAATAATTATTTTCATGTGTAAATACTCATCCAAAATCGACTTGACTCTTACTTTTCTCAACGCTAAAATGAGGTTGTGGGGCCCACCATTATGTATGTGAATTATCCACACCGTCCATCTGTTGTGCCAACTGAATTTAGGACATGAGCCAAAAAATGAGTTAGATATAAAGTTCAAGTCGACCACACCACCGAAAAAAGGGAATTGAACACCCACCTTTAAAACTTTTTAGGGCTACTGTTTACTTTGGTGTGGGCTACTTCAATGTTGGATTTGCCTCATTTTTTAACTCATGCCTTAAAATGTCATGGTAAAGTGGATGGACAACACAGCTATGTTATATACATTGTAATGGGCCTCATAAATTTAAGTTAATCCTTTTGGACGTCTTCCCAAGTAGATTTACCTGCCTATTTCCAAACCAAGTGAAATTGTAATAAGTAGGTACTGGGCATTTACAGTGAATTTGAAAAATAAAACAGGCTCTTAGGATGTATTAATGACTTTTTGTAAGGAGAGTCATGGAATAATCCGGCATCCATATAATATGGAATTTGCCATGTCCTGTTTGGCATTAAGCGCTGTCTATTTTGTAAAAAGCTTTTTAAAAGCGAGCGTGGCTTTTTACACGAACCCAAATTCAGGCCATGCGTGTATGCGACTTTTGATGGATTTTCAAATCTCCATTGAAAAATGCGGTGCCCGTTCCTGCCAGGAGAGATAGAATGGCTGATCCCGCGGCGCATTGCCCAACCAAAAAATCAAGCAGGTCCGCTCAATCGGTGGGCCACCATCCTACCTTAAATAGTGACTTTGAGTGTCCTTCCGGCCGTCCATTTTGCTGATACGCATGTGTCCCACCTGACGTGTGCGAGGGCACGTTTACCATGACCCCCGCATGACCAGGGTCGTGGATTTCCTGCCAAAGTCTTTCCCTGAAAGTTCCTGCACTGTGAGCTTTAGTGGGGCCCACCATAATGTTTACAAAAAATTACATTTTGAAGGAAGTGGATTGTAAAAAATCTAGAGCTGTGTGGGGGCCACCGTGATGAAAACATTTTATCCACACCGTCCATCTCTATTTACATATCATTATACGGCATGAACCTAAAAATGAGGTAGGGCCATAAGGTGGTGATTGAAGGCCCACCATTAAAAACTTCTTGGGAGCTGCAGAAGTTTATTTGTGTTTTTACTTCATCAAGTTTACATGACCTTATGAGTAGGTTGGATGGTAAAAAAACATTACAGTGACCCTGAGAGTGGTTTCAATATCACCACCGCTTTCTTTGGTGTGGTCTACTTAGAGTTTTAGACTTGCTTCATTTTTTTAGAATACCATAAAATGATCTGTTACTAGGTATTAACGATGTGGATAAAATATTTACATTATAATGGCTCCCACGGAGCTCTACATAGACGAATTACCATTCCGGTGGGGTAGGACGCATTCTGCTTCCCATTTTGAAAGCTCGTTTTAGGATCCAATACTTAAGTTAGTCACACCTTAAGTTGGTCACACGAGACGAGGTGAGATGGAAACTGAAGAAAGAAATGCCGTCTATTCCTTATTTTATATTGATGTTTTTATGCTATTTAAATAGTTTGTAAGGTTATTTTCGTTGAGATGAAATGAAAATAACAAAATTTTAATTCAATAAAAAACTATTATGCCCGTACAGATGTTTCAACTATGATTGTTCAATCTCCGCTGTTTTTTATTGTGTGTTGTCGGACTTGATTCGTGAAACCGGCTCATGTTTGGTCGAATGTCCTAAAATGAGCTCCCCCAAAATGATGGGCTGCGCAGTAGCTTTCTGCGAAAGGCTTTCTCAGGCAATGGCCTGGATCTTCTTGCCCGACGTGATACCACGCAGAAATCAATGGTCAATCACTCTCCTCGTAATTCTCCATGACACCTTGTCAAATTTCAATTACGTCGCTGTTCCACGGCTCGATGTCTAGAAATTTCGAAGGGAAATTACATCAACGGTTCGGATTGGTCGTACATCCAAGACCCGGGCTATTTTTGGTCGACAAAATATCCATGACGAGGCTCTTCGGATGGATCATTACACCATACGCCACACGTGCGCCGAAGGAAAACCCAAACGATGCCGTACAACCCAACCCGAGCATTGTATATTAATTAATAATGAGCTGTGCTAAGCCTACGCGCGTGTACAAGTCAGTAAATATACAAGCTGCTATATATGCCATTTTCCTTATATATGAAATATCCAAGCCATCCATCAGAACAGAAATACTATTTAGATTTATAAAACCAATAATCAGCTCATTATATTATTTATATGGGCAATAATTAACTAAACGAATCTAAACCGTTAAATTGTTTATAATATCGAGGAAAGGCTTCTGAAAATGCACCAAATTGATCATAGATAGTGAGGTCCACCTGATGGATGGCTTGGATATTTTAAATTTCTGTCACGCTGGCATATGTGGTGCCGTGTACGGTAACTTACATGTACACGCGTGTGGGTTAAGGAAAGCTCATTAACTGTTGGGGGCATTGTAGTAATTATATGAAAACTGTCGTCCTTTTAGATATCCTCTCAAAGCATTTCGCACGAACCACACGAAGGAGCATTTTCCCGCCCAAAGCTGAAACGTACACCACTGGCGTAGACATAAAAACCCTTTCTTCCCTCTCGCTGACTGTCATTCTCCTCCTTCCGCTACTCGGCCGCAGCAGCTCTTCCTACTCTGGTGAAATCCCTCTCCCTTCTCTTTTCTTTTCTTTTTTTTTTTTTTTTTTTTTTTTTTTTCCGTCGATTTTTTGCAAAAAAGAAAATAGATTGAAGAAAATAGGAATATGCAGTATAATATTATTTTTATTTGATTTTCCATTTTCAATCGAGGGTTTTGCTCGCTGTTGTAACGGAGAAAAGAAATGCCAGCGATTCCTGACGGCTTCAATCGAGTTTTCCTTGGATTGAGATCTTTCTATACTGTTTAGATATCGATTTTTGTCTTTTGGAGATTTCAGGGTTTTTTTAAATATTATTTTTATAAATATTTTGTTCCGTTTTTCCATAGTTCGAGATGGACGCTGAGAATGAGATAAAGATCGAAGCAGCAGAAACAGTGACCGGAGCGGCAGATTCTCCGACTTCAGTGCTCGAAGATGAGGTTCCCTTTTGACTTCTCTTTTTAATGCTGCTTACAAAAAAATGTTATTTTATTTTGAATTTCTGTTAATTCAAAGCTGTTGTTCTTGGACTGGAAATGTTTTGGCTAACTTTCCTTTTTTTTTTTTTTTTTTTTTTTGAAAATTTAAAAATTTCCTCTTTTATTTTTATTTTTATTTTTAAAATTTTCCGTTGCAAGGGTTTCTGTTTCATGTTGGAGATTTCCCTTTTCTCTTCACTTATTTTTTCTTCTTTTTGAATTTTTCTGGGTTTTATTATGTAGTGATTTGTTGGAAGAGTGTCTGTAGTATGAAATTTTAAGTAGGAGGGATCTGATCTGCTCATCAAGTGTGGCGTACCATGGCCTGAAAGTCAGCATGGTTCACTTAGGGGTCGTTTGGATGCCTGTAAATGTTTTAAGGGTAAATAATTTATAGGTGCAAATCATTTACAGCTTGTCCTGTTTTGGCTGTAAGCTGTAAATGATTGTCTGTGTTTGGATAGCCTGTAAATTGTTCAAGTCCTGTAAATGGAGAGCCAATCTTGGAGAGCCTGTAAATGAAATCCTTTTTTGCCTGTAAATGAAATGAGGCTGAAAGTTGTAAATGATTTACAGCCTGTAAATCATTTACAGGCATTTTTAGCATCCAAACACAGACTGTAAACCATTTACCTGTAAATCATTTACAGTTATCTCCATTTACAGGCATCCAAACAAGCCGTTAAGTGTAAAATGGCTGCATTCTATCCCGTTTGGCTTTTAAGCAGTAAAGTGTTTACGGGCAAACAGTTTTCGTGTTTGGTTAACTTGTCAAGTGTTTGCGATGTATGAAGTGGGTATTCGCACCACAGAAAGCTTGGGGTGAAAAATCTGGCCAAAATCTTCAAATTGCATTAAAAAAAAGGGGTTGATTATTTTGGGGCCCTAGGAGAGCATACAGATTGGATGTCCTGCACCCATCAAAGTGGGCCCCACACACAATCTGGAAGGGTTTTATGGTGGTGTCCCATCCCATCTATTCCCTGTCGTGTGGCTCACCCGATGAACAATTGGCTTACTTTTTTGGGGTGATAGGAATGCCTCAAGGGATGCACATGATGGATGGATTAGATGTACTATAAACATCACGGTGGGTCCCACATAGCATGCGTATGTATCAACCACTGTGCTCTGCTATGTGTAATTTTTTTTTAGGTGTAAAGACTTTACATGTAATCATAACCGTAGGTTTTTGCCCAGAAAAAAAGGGAGCGTTTGCTTGTAAAGTGTTTACAATTTGTAAACATTACAGTCAAGTTTTGCTGTCCAAACACCTACCTGCAAACCCTCTAAACTAAGTAGTTTACAGACATCCAAGCACGCCCTTAACTGGTGGGCCAGTTGAGTATCATGGATGTAGACTGTCAGTCACTTCTACATATTCTTCCATTTCTTTTCTACGTGTCTGGCCCACCTGATGAGCAGCTCAATAATACATTGGGTAGGGTATCTACAAGTCAGGGCCCATCTGATGAGCTGATGGATTCCATTTTCTCTTGTACTTGTTCACCTTTAAGACTTTTTTTAGTATTTTGTATGGTCCCTTCAAAGATTGATCTCTCTCTCTCTCTCTCCGACATTTTTATGTATTTGTATTTTTCTTTTATAAGCAGGGGATTTGCAAGTTGGAATCCTCTCTCATCTTGAAAGGAGCTGCCAAAGAAAATGGAATACCACATTCTGAGGATAATGGTCTGCTGTTGGCTGATGCAAAAAATGGAGATTCTTCTCTTATATCAAAAGCCATGGCGGAGGAGGAGGAGAAACTGCAAGTGGCCCGAGTGAAGGAGGACTCTGAAAGGGAAGTGTGTGAAGCTGACGCCATTATGAACAACACCCAATTCAGTAAATTGGACGAGCTTCTGACACAGACCCAGCTATACTCAGAGTTCCTTCTAGAAAAGATGGAGGACATCACATTCGTAACCTCCCATAGCCTTCTATTTGAATAAGTCTGTTGCTTGTTGATTGAGTTTTATGGTTGCCTGATATTTCTGTGAATTCACTTCTCAGAATGGAGTGGAAATCCAGAAGGAAGAAGCTGTAAAAGAGAAAAGGGGCCGTGGTAGAAAGAGGAAGGCGAAAGCTCAATACAACAATGTAAGTGGTTCTTTCAATTTTCTTTAATGCATTTTCTTCTTCCATGTGCACTGGGTGACGTGTAACTGATTGTTGCAAGCAAAGCAAAGCTCTCCCTTCTTCTTCTTCTTCTTCTTCTTTCAAATGTTTATTTTACCAATAATGTTCTTTGAATTACGTAATGTTATAAAACTAGTACAGATACTTGCATATGAATGTGTTTGACTATTGAAAGCTACTGCATAGGCTGCCCCTTGTTTGAGTGCCTAAGAACGAGTTTCTAATGTTGCCTATGCCCCCTATATGCCTTAATACGTCCCGTGTACTATGTGAGTGATAACCATGCTAGGGTAGCTATATCTAGATTCAAGCAATGTGTTATGGTATGCCTCTTAACTGTCTTCAATGTGCATAATATATTCTACTTGCGTAAGAACTGGAGTTAGGTATCTAATTAGGCAGCTTGGATTCATGAATTATTAATTTTGATTACTTTTTAAAAGTTTTCATTCTTTGTTATTATATGTCGGTTAGTGCTGATATTTTTCTTCAACACCCACATTCATGACTGCCTATTACTGCCCTAATGCTTGCTCATATTGTGATGTTTTTCAGAGAAAAGCTAAAACGGCAGTAGCAGCCATGTTAACAAGATTCCAAGAGGGTACTACTCCTGAAGATGCAAACCTCACTGAGGAGGAGAGAGTTCTTAAAGAGCAGGCTGAGCTTGTACCACTATTGACTGGTGGAAAACTGAAGTCTTATCAAATCAAAGGGGTGAAATGGTTGATATCACTTTGGCAAAATGGACTTAATGGAATCCTGGCAGATCAAATGGGACTTGGCAAGACAGTTCAAACGATTGGTTTTCTTGCGCATTTGAAAGGGAAGGGTTTGGATGGGCCTTATTTAATAATAGCTCCTCTTTCTACGCTCTCAAACTGGGTGAATGAGGTCAACAGGTAAAATTATCCACTTCTTGGTCTCCTGTTAATTTTCTCATGCCAACATCTATTGACTTTGGTAAGTCTTATTTTCAGGTTTGTACCCTCAATGAGTGTTATTATATACCATGGAGGTAGAAAAGAAAGGAATGAGATAAGGCAGAAATACATGCCTAGAGAGATTGGTCCCAAATTCCCCCTTGTAGTCACTTCTTATGAGATTGCAATGAATGATGCTAGAGCTTTGGCACATTACAATTGGAAATATGTTGTCGTTGATGAGGTAATAATCATGTAAATCCTAAATAAATTGTTTCAATTTTTTTTTTTTTTTTGGCTCTCATGTCTCATCAAAACCCTTGTTCTTATAGGGACATCGGCTGAAAAATACAAATTGCAAGTTATTGAGAGAACTGAAGCGCTTGCCCATTGAAAATAAGCTTTTGCTTACCGGAACACCTCTGCAAAATAACTTGGCTGAACTTTGGTCGCTATTGAACTTCATCTTGCCTGATATATTCTCATCTCATGAAGAATTCGAATCCTGGTAATATGCTCTGCTTATCGAATTTCTTCTTGAGGATTGCATATATATATATATATATATATATATATATATATATATATATATATATATAACTTTTTCTCTCAATGTGGTCATGTTGTTAAATTTTCTTTGCTAAAACCTTGTAACTCTTTGCTTCATTATTGCATTCTTTGTCGAGGTAATGTAGGAGTATGAAAATCTGCCATTCAACTAGATGCATCCACATTATTGAAAAGCAAAACCGATGCTGGCTTCTGATGTTAAACCCGTGGAAGTAAACTTTTTTGTCTCTACAAGTTCTATATGGGAAAGAACTGCACCTTCGTAAATCAAAAAAGGAAAAAGCACAATTTACTGATTATACTTTAAGGCATTTTAGGTATATTACTTTTGGAAAATGGGCTTTATACTGCATATTGAACCTAAGATCTATCTAACATGGTGCACCAGAAAATACTTGGTGCCTCTATTGCTCGTATTTGAAGAAATGCTCATAACCATCTCATTAAGGGAGTAGTTCCACTAAAAATCACATTTTTCTCCAAGCTTGAGAACATCTGGTGGCAAATTCCCTCCCTTGGCATTCCAAGGGGAACTTGAAAGTATAAACAATCACATCTTCCAGGATGAATTGAAGATGCTTGATGCTCACGGACCTAGAGGTTTTCTCTTTAGTTTGTCAAACTCGTGCAATGATTTGGAAAATGTTCCTACGCAAGCAAACTGTTTATTTGGTACTGTGAGTCAAGTTGGAGACATAGTTGGGGGTGTTGGGGTACATTAATCAATGAAGTGGGTGTAAATATCAGCTTTCTTATTAAAAAATGAGCGTTCTCTGAAAATGTTACCTCGGTTATTGATTTTGGAATTTCGGACCTTATGACTAGTATGTCTCAGTTAGATAAGTCTTAGTGGATGGTATGTCGTGAGGTTAATCGATGGATTATCATATCAATGAGAAACACAAAAAATATATAATCTACCACAGATGATAGACACTCAAGTAAGCAATTATGTTTACATTCAAGACCTAACGACAATCCTGCAGTATGGATCCTAAAAAATATAGATCAAAGAGAAATAGGCCCAATGGAAGATGGGACTTCCATTTATAGCATAGGGATTGATCTATAGTCAATGGGATTCACATATGCCCATCAGGGGTCAAGTATTTTAGGTTTGGATTAATTGGGAATTAGGTTAAGTGTTTGATATTGAGGATTTAGAGTTTTTAGAATTAGGGATTTGGAACTTAGGGTTTAAAAGTTAGGAAAATAGGAGAAAAGGGGAATGGAAGTGAGAAACATAGCATTATTCACAGGTTGGGGAAAAGAAAAGTTGTAGGCAGTGTTCGAAATATCGATACTATTGGCCGATATTATCGTTATCGCACCACTGCGTGATGATACACTCGCAATAACCCCTGGAAGATACCAAAAAATCCAAAATTCAGATATCGTCCGATATATAGTCGATATCGCACCAAAAAACCCAAATATCGGCCGATATATCGTCGATATCGCACCAAAAAACCCAAAAATTTGAATTAGAAAAAAAGAAAAAGAAATCGGAGAGTACCTGGCTGTAGCGGTGATCGGAGGTGGGCCATTCGACATGTAAGTACGATTTCGGCGAGGAATCGGCCGATTTTCTTGCCATTTTCTTCTCTTTCTCGGAGATTCCGGTGAGGAATCAGGCTGGATTGACGACATTTGAAGGGTTGCGTGAGTGAAAGATGGATCGGACTGTGGATGGGGGTAAAAACGGAGAGAGAAAGTGAAAGAGGGGCACAGATGAGGAACGAACAAGTTTTCGCTGGTTAGAATGCTTAGTAGGGTTCGGAAGCTGCTATTTTGACCAAAATACCCCTTGACTGTAAGGGTAAGCAGCTGTAGGAGGGGTATTTTGGTCTCAGTAAACTTGGGCCCACCTTTAATGTATGTGGTCCATCCACGTCGTCCATCGGTTTTTCCATCTTATTTTAACGGCTGAGCCCAAAATTTATTCATACCCAAAGATCGAGTGGACCATACCATAGGAAATAGTTGGAATAATGGATTTCCACTTTGAAACCTTTTAGGGCCCACAGTCATGTTTACATGCCATCCACACTGTTAATAACGTCATTCTTACTGGGATGAATTGAAAACACAAATATTAGCATGATTTAAAACTTCTGTTGGCCCATGAATATTCAACTGTGGACGTTCAATTATCCCGTTTTCGGCCCACTTGATTATTGGATATGGTTCATTTTTGGCCTTATATCCTAAAATGCACTCACAAAACGGATGGATGGAGAGGATTTCTCACAAACATCACAGTGGACCGCACCTGGGTTCCCAGCGCAGGAACTTCCTGCGAAAGGCTTTCGCAGGAAATCCGCGTGCGAAACGGATTGGCTACTCCCACGGGCACCCGCCAATGGCTGGTGGTTGGTGCTCTGTGGGCCCCACCATGATGTATGTGTTTCATCTTTTCCATCCACCTATTTTTACAGATCATTTTATGTTATGAGAGAAAAAATGAGGTATATCGAAATATAATCTGGACCACATTACAGAAACAGTGTTGAATGAACGTTGACCATTAAAAATGTTTTGGGAGCCATAAAAGCTTTGGATTAAGCTGATATTTATTTTTTCCCTTCATCTGGGTCTTTATGATCCAATCAACAGATTGGATGTCAAATAAACAGTGCAGTGGGCTTTAAGAGCATTTAAATGGTGGATATCCAATCATTATTGTTTTCCGGTGGTGTGGTCCACCTGAGATTTATATCCTTATAATTATTTTTATTAAATCCTAAAATGATCCATAAAAATGGATGAGCGGAATGGATGAAACAAATACGTTATGGTGGGGCCCACGGAGCTAAGATGAATTGAAATCACAAATATTAACCTGATTCAAAACTTTTATGGCCCCATGAATATTTCGACTGTGGATGTTCAATCCTTACGTTTTCAGCCCATTTGAAAATTAGATCCTGTTCATTTTTGGTTCTTTGTTCTAAAATGATCTCAAAAAATGGATGGACGGAGTGGATTACTCACAAACATCACGTTGGGCCCCACTTAAGTTTTTCGCGTCGGAACTTCCTGCAAATGGCTTGCGCAGGAAATCCACGTCCTTTGATTCTCACGACGCTCCTTGGATTCTCAGGACGCATAGCCAGACTGGCTACTAAAGTGACGTCACCAAGTTCTGTGGGGCCCACCATGATGTATGTGTTGTATCTACACCGTCCATCCCTTTGGCCAGATCATTTTACGGCATGAGATAAAGAATGGGTCAGATCCAAATTTGGAGTGGACCCCACCATAGAAAACAATTGAGAGAGGGACGCCCACCGTTGAAACCCTGATCATGGGTCCACTATGATGTTTATCTGAGATCCAACTTGTTTATAAGTTAAGACAAACATGAAAAAAGGGAAAAAAACAACTTTCAGCTTGATCAAAGACTTTTGTGGCCCTTAAGAAATTTTTAATGGTGGGTGTCACTCTCTCCACTGTTTTCTGTGGTGGGGTCCACTCGAGCTTTGGATCTGACTCATTTTTTTCTCATGGCCTAAAATGATATCTTCAAATGAATGGACGGTGTGGATACAACACATACATCATGGTGGGCCCTTCAGAACTTGGTGATGTCACTTTCGTGTCCCCATCAATCATAAGTATATTTCTCAAATTTTACTTCTCTCAGTTATTCTTGTCTTTTCAATGAATTGGTTGTGTTTTAATACATGACTATGATATATTTAAATATATCATCATTATCCAATTTAAATATAGTTTAATCATATTCATAAAATCTCATAGCAAGGACCCACTTATAGGACTATGTATATACTTTGAGATGTTGATTTTAAAGTGTGTTTCAAGGGGTTTTTTAACATGTTGTACAGTCTTTTAAAATCCCCAGTCTATTACCACCATTTCCAATGTTTCCCCCATGTTTCCCAAAAAGTGCGATAAACTATGCGATACAAACGATATATCCATGCGATAACCGATACGTATCTGTATCTCAAGGGTGCGATACGCCGATACATTGTGCGATACCGATATTTCGAACACTGGTTGTAGGTAAGTTAGGTTTTGATTTGGTCTGGATTGGGTTTTGATAAGGATGATAATTGGGAATGAATATTGTGGAGATGAGTTGGGAAAAATGAAAAATAAAAGGAAAATTTGAAAGAAATAGAAATAGAGAGAAGGAAACTTATTTGGATTAAGATTAATGGCTTCATACCATGGCATCACACCATTCTAGTCACAGGAAATTCTAAGGAGAAAAGCCCTAGCAAAGAAATCTCATTCATAATAATAATAATAACATATCCAAATTAGGGCGCTCCCATAACCCTTAAATAGTCTCAACTTGGGACTCGTACCAAAAAAGATGCCTCTCAATGAGGAAAAGTTCTAAGTGCCTCATACTTTTAAACCAAAATAAGACATAACCCTCTAACTCTCTAACAAATATAAAATAACCCCTAGCTAAGGCAAATTCGTTGCTTTACGTGTAAAACGTATCTCCATGCTCCCAATTAATGATGCACCAAATATGCATGTGGGGTCGTCCACGCCCCATGTAATGATCATCTAGCTATAGAGAAATCGGAGCATGGGTCATAGCTCATCTCTTCCTTTGATATACTCAATATGGTGCTCGGGTGTCCTCATCAATTGGGTATTGTTTATCCTACATCATCTTTTCCCATGACATCAACATTATATATTCCTAAAATTCCTTTGAGTCTATTACCAGTAAGTAAACTAGATCCTTTAAACTGTTGTCTTACATTGTATCCCTCCTATTGTGAATTTCATGATCTAAAGATGAGGATGACAATTGGTGGAGGATATCAAGCGAATGGTCTTTATTATCTCAACAATGGAATAATTAGAGCTGCACTGCAGACACACGTCTTACCTCATCAGTAGTATTGCAGGCTTGGTCGCCCTTCATTGAATAGTTTAAAGAGTCATGTTCTGTCATCATTTATAGTGGCCGAGTTAGAATGTGAAGCGTGCAAGTTAAGCAAGTATCATATAGTCTCATTTTCACCTCATATGGACAAAAATGAGTGACAATACTTTCTATTTAGTACATTGTAATGTGTAGGGTCTAGTTTGTACTACTAGTTTATTTGTCTTCAAGTACTTCATTATTTTTGTGGATGTTATTCTCCCATGACTTAGTTATATATTTAATGAAAGATTGGTCTGAAGTGTTTTTATGCTTTAAGGAATTTCATATGTACAATGTTGTCATATGCGATCGCATAATCGCATACCATGGCTCAGATCGCTTATGCCATGGTCGCATATGCCATGCAGGAAGTATGCTATGGCATAATATAGTATGCCATGATTATGTGATGGCATAATCACATAATCAAGTAAAGGCTCATACTTTCCGATTTGGTCCTATGGTGTTTCATATAAGGTGTCGGCGTTTGCTTGGCTTGCGGGGTGGAATTGATTCTTGGCCATCGAGAAGGGGCTTTTCCATCGTGAATGCATGCTTTCTCTATTGGAGAGGAAGAAATACTGAATCATTTATTTATTCATTGCCCTATCCCAAGGGAGTTCTGGATTAGTTTGCTGGAGCATTTTGGAGTCTATTGGGTATTTCCAGAGTCAATAGTGGACTTGTTTGTCCAATTGCATGAAGTAGGTTTAGTCGCAGCATCTAAGAAGAGATGGGGAAGGTTCCTCTTGGCTGGTTTGTGGGCTATTTGGGCCAAAATGAATAACATATGTTTCCAACATAAATGTGGTTCTTCCAGGAGTGTTTTTTTCAACCCTTGCTAATGTAGTTCTCTGGTTTGGACTGCAGTATGTGTAGCTTTTCTGTTTTCTCTTTGTTTGTCTTTTCTTTGCTGTTTGTTGTTTTCATTCTTTCGGCTTTGTTGTTTTCTAATAAAGTTGTCATCCTTAAAAAAATTCACATAATCATGGTATACTTTAGTATTCTATGGCATAATGGCCAACAATCAAGTTTCTTATAGATTGTAATAAGTTGTAAGTTGTATTGTATGCATCAACTCATCAAGATTCAACTTATCAATACAATTTCTATATTTGTAGTTTTCAATAATTAATTCTTTCTTAGTGTAACTTGTTGCTTATATAAATTTGTTTTGTTACGTATAATATAACTCAACATATAGATGGCCTAATAGTCAAACTACAATGAAATAGGTAAATAAACCCAATCCAATCATTCGTAGTAATTATACATAGTTTTTCTTAAATTTTCAGATTTTTTCTATTTTTTACCATTTTATTATTATTATTTTTTAATTTTAAAAAACAAAAAGCCATTAGCTTGAGTGATCACTTATGTGATTATGTTATGGCGTAAGGGATCAACCCAGGCTGATGGCTTATGCGATTTTATGCGATTTGACAACATTGCATATGTAAGGGTAGACACAATTTAATGCTAAGGTATGTATTCCGCTTTTAGATAATGTTAGGGAATATGTATCACATGAATTTAATTCATCTATCATCTGATGGCATTATTCATCAACTCATGTTCACACACCACAATAAAATGGTGCCGCTAAACTGAAGGATCACACATAATCGAGGTTGCTTGGGCTTTCTTGTTTGACATGAAGGTTTCGAAAATGTTTTGGATTGATGCAGTTTTGATTGCATGCCATTTAATAAATCAGATACCTTATCTATTTTGGATAGTAAAATTACCCATTTCTATTATGTGTCTTGATTTTCTTGTCCCTCCTAATATGTTTGAGTGTGTATGTTTTGTACATTAGTTAGATCATGTTCTTTACAAGTTTGAACCGAAGGTTATCAAGTGTATCTTTCTTGGATACTCATGTACTCAACAAGGATACAAATGCTACAATGCTATGTCTCGCAAATATTGTCTCAACCGGTGTCACTTTGTTTAGAAGTACCCCTTATTTTCCTAAAGACAGTAAGTCATTGCATTTTATAGAAATGCCTGCAACTCTTCCCATCACGGGTAACACATAACTTACCTCGGAAGAAATGTTTGTACAATATCTTGTTCTGCCATTGTAAGTTTACTTTGGATGTCCTAAGCATAGTAATGAAATTCATCAAATTGTGGCTTCCACCAATCATCTGGTTCCATCTAAAGATTATTGTTCTCTTGAATCTCTTTTGTTTTAGCATCTAATGAAGATGGCTTGCCCATCGCTCTTCATAAAGGTATACATTCTTGCACTCAACATCTTATTTTTCATTGTCTCATTTGCTTGTTTATCTTCTTCTTTTTGCAAATTTACTTCATCCTAGTAGTCTGTCTGTTGTCACTCTGTTCCTCATTCTTTCCAAGAAGCTCTCAGTTATGATGAATTGAAATAAGTAATTGAAGATGAGATGGTTGCTCTCCATCATAATCAAACTTGTTGGAAAATGCCCGATTTGGTGTCAATGGGGGTACATGGTGAAGTAGTCTTGATGGCTTAGCGGAAAGCTTAAAGGCTTGGTTGTTCTCTAAGGGGTGCTCTTAGACCCTAGTAGTTGACTATTTCAAGACATTTTCTCCTGTGACAAAGCTTAATTCCGTGTCGGTAGTTATTTTGGTTGTCATAAAATTGGATTGTTCTTTATGCCAACTTGATGCGAAGAATGCATTTTTTCATCAGCCTTGCTGAAGAAGTCTTTATGGTGCAATCGCAAGTAGTTTTTTAATACAGAAAGGAACGCAGTCAAGCTGGCTGCTCTCTCTTTGTGAGGTGAAGTGAGGCAAACATCATTATGTTGGTATGTGGATGATGGGGGTATCAGTGCGGGTATTGATAAGTTGACATTTTTGCAGCAACACTTCTATACAAAGAACTTCAGTCATCTTTGATACTTATTAGGTATTCAAGTAATAAAATCTAAGGTGGGCATTAATTTGTCAACGAAAATATGTGATAGATATATTGTTCGAGATGCCAAACCAATTGAAACATCTATTGACCCGAATCATAAGCATAATATGGATCAGGGAAGAATTGATTGATGATTCAGGAAGCTACCTTTGATTAGTTGGAAAATTGATTTACTTAACGGTCATTCCACTTGATATCACTTTTCTTGTAAGTGTGGTTAGTTTATGCAAGCTCCTCCTGTTCCTCATATGGAAGCCGTGTTTCGTATATTCATATACTCAAAGGGAACTCTTAGTCATGGTATTCTTTATAAGCGTAATGGTCATCTTCAAGTATGAGGGTATTCGTATGTAGACTAAGCTGATTTTCCATATGATAGGCATTTGCTACGTGTTATTGTACCTTTTTAAGAGGTAGCCTGGTTACGGGGAGAAGTAAAAAACAAATTTGTGTTGGTCCATTCAAGTATGGAGGTGGAGTTTAGGGCTATGGCTCATGCTATTTGTGAGCTTCCTTCATTGAAGATGTTGATGGATGAGTTGGTGTTTATGGTTGATGTTCCCATGAAGCTATAATGTGATTAAGGTATCTCTCATATTGCCATTAATCTGCTTTATCATGAGAAAATTAATCATATTGAAGTTGATTATCACTTCATTAGAGGAAATGTTGTAAGGAAATTCGCATTGTGTTTGTCAAGTCTTATGATCAATTGGCAGATGTGTTCACTAAGGCTCTTGTTCGCACTCAATTGGATTGTCTCTTCGTTAACCTAGGTGTCATGATATATACACTCCAGCTTATGAGGGAGTGTTGACAAACCATGATGGATGGTGTGTTGCCCATTTCATATGGAGATTGTGGTTTCTATTGTTTCATTTTCTTAATTCTTTTTTTTTTTAGTCCTTAAGGTAATGTGTTCACATAGCCCTTTATGGGATTTGGTTATGAAATAACTTAAACATGGGGTTTTTTAGTACTTTCACATATATTATGAAAGTCGTAATGATAATACGAGGAGAGGCTAGAGGCGTCACCACCTTCTAAGCCTTCTCGATCTTTTCACCTTCTTATGTTCTCTTCCTTTCTCCTTCTCAATCTAACTCAAGGAACAAAAGTTACAAAACCCATGCAGGTAACCTAATCTCTATGAAGTGAAAGCTTATAAGAAGCACCTAACAACATCCTAGCTAGACGAGATCGCCAAACTTGAATTGAGGCCAAATGTTTTCTAGTCATCATAGAACTATCTTTATTAAAGCCTCAACCACAAATCAAATAGACAAGTCATTGGAGACCTACAGGCTGTGTGATGAGTGAAAGTTCTTGGAATTTCAGATATCTCTGAGTGAAAAGTTCTGAAAAAATAAGGAACTTCAATTCCTGAAAGTTGTATACCTCATCTCCTTCCTCTGATAACGTCTCTCTCCCACAACAACTATCCACTAATTTGTCATAAATGGATGACATCCTTACAAGTCATTAGGTGGTCCAACCATGAAGAACCCATAACTAAAAATTGCACTTGTCACGCGATCATAGTTATTTGACTGAAGACAAAACCCACATAATGGATGATCTAGGTAAATGATCCAACAATGTCTAGTATAATCAATGTTCAAAATATCGGTATTGTGTTATGTATCACACCCTTGGGATACGAATATATATCGGTTATCGTATGGGATATAGTATTGCATAATGTATCACCGTTGTTGGAAACATGGGGAAATTGGTTGAATTTGTAAATGAAACTTCGGTGATTGTTAAAAAAGACATCAATACACTCTTATAAATCAAAACATTACAAAAAACAAATGCACATAATTGGTTTTCTATGCATGGGATCCTAATTTATGCGTTGTCTAAATGAATTTATGCAAGTATATTCAAACTTTATTCATATAAATTATAAATGTAAGAAGACGTGTGGAAACACAAGTAATACATTCAAAAACAAAAGAAGAATCATTTGATTAGGTTACATACATGTTTGATTTTATGTTTGGACATAAAGATTGCAATCAATTCGCGAGAAATTGAAAAATTTTGATTTTGATTTTTTTTTTAAAAAAAAAATAAATAAAATTTTCGCAACTTGGTTTGTCTCCTCCAAATCTCAAAATTGAAGCTCCCAAACCAAAACATGAAAAATCATAGATTTGTAATAATTTGACACTCATTTAACATGATTTACAGGAAAAAAGGATCGAAAATGCCCACCGGATCGAACATATGAGATATATCCCACTACTTGTGTGTTTTGTATCGCACATGTGGGATATAAGATATATTGTGGGATATATCAACTGATGTTGTCTATGCTTAAAATACCGAGTATAATCAAATATGGATAATACATTTTCCTACCCAATATCTTTAAATGGGCAAACAAAAATTAGGAGCCTTGGAGGCTTTTGTTTTTTTTTTTTTTTTTTTGTTTTTGTTTTTGTAAGAAATTCCTCTCACACTGGGTCCAAACATTTTGCTTGCCCACATTGAAAGGGAAGCGAATTCAGTAATAGATGTTTTAGCTAAAGGAGGAATGGTCCTCCCTTCTATTGTAATATGGAACTCATATTCCCAAAGCTCATTGTACCAACTCAGCTGCACATCTCCTTTTTTTTTTTTTCGTTGAAGGATGACTGAAATTTTAGAGCCTATTTGGATATAGAGAATCTGAAGTGTGGACATGGAAAACCCCTATGGAATCCTCAGTAAATAGAAAACTGCGAAATCCCAACAGTAATTCTGCTCTTTGGTTTGGTGTGTAGTTTTCAATGTAAATTTTAAAAGGTCGTGGACAGAAGGTCTCTTGTAACCTTGGAAATATACATTTAACAGTGTTTCCCCTTTACATACACATCTTTGAGTAAAATCATGGAAATGAAATCAACTTCTGGACCTACTTTTTTTTTCCCCCCTCGAAGTGAGGTAATGTATACATCCAGGGAAATTGATTAGAAAAGAAAAGAACAATTCAATTCCTTCAATGATGATGATGACATATTATCTGTCATGAGAAAAGATGGTTTCCATCCCTCTATTTCCTTTGAGCTGGCCCATATGACACCCAGGAAAAACTCTTAGACCCTCGACATATTCAACAACCTTACTCTTAGCTTTTGAAAAACCTCTCCCACCAAATCGGTTTTGCTGCAGAATGTCCTATTGTTTGTGTTCTTTCCATGTTGTCCATGACCCTACTGAGAACTAGTCTCCACCAAAGCTTTCTTTTTATTCCCAAGCATCCCCCACGCCATGCCTCAAGTTACAGGTCTTTGCTTTCAATATTCCTTTAGCTTGATCATCTGCATTCAACCATCCAATTCTTTGCTTCCCGAATTGGTTGGCTCATTATCTCTCTATGTTGGCATGCCTTTTCTTTTATTAGTCAATGGCGCTTTCCTTTTGCACACATATACAGACACATGCCCTTTTATATGCTATGGAACTGTTCTAAGGTTGTTTACAGCTGTCATATAATTGGATGTCTATTTATGGTATTTTGTGATGCCACCAAGAAGTCTTCTGATGAAGTTAATTCATATATGTGCTGCTTTTAGTTCTCTAATTTGGGTAGAGAAATGAATGCTGTTGATAGATGAATTTCGCTGCCTGCCTTATCTATTGCTTGGATGATATGGAATTTGGTTTTCAGGTTTGATCTGTCAGGGAAGTGCACTAGTGAGGTCGAGGAGGAAGAGTTGGAAGAAAAAAGAAGGGTTCAGGTATGTGGTCTGCATCCATGCTTTGATAAATATTGTGCTTTAATCATTACTTGTACAGTTGAATGCTATGGGGAATTTGATTACTTGCAGGTGATATCAAAGCTCCATTTAATACTACGCCCATTCCTTCTAAGAAGATTGAAGGAGGACGTAGAGCAGATGCTTCCTCGCAAGAAGGAGATCATTTTATATGCAAACATGACTGACCATCAAAAGCATATCCATGATCATTTAAGCAATAAAACTTTGGAAGACTATTTGCGACATCAAGGTGAGAAAGTAATCTTTGGTGATTAAACTGTCACTAACTGCAGTGGTGAACTATCTTTTTATATTGATTACCATTTGCTAAGTCAGTGAAAAGCTCCATGGGAAAGAGTATCTTAAAGTGGTTATTTAGAACTATTGCGCACTTGTTTCCATGCTAATCTCTGGTTTCTATTGCAGGGAGTGGCATAAGTGGCATGAAAGGAAAACTGAATAATTTGATGATTCAGCTCCGGAAGAACTGCAACCATCCAGACCTTCTGGAGTCTGCTTTTGATGGGTCATGTGAGCTTCTTAGAGCCTTTAGTAAATTTATACTTCACATGCTATGCTCCTTACAGTCTCTGTGTGATAAAATTTTATTCATATTCAGTTAAAAGTGGATACATTCACCTAAAGCGTTTTTTTGCCTGTTGGTGTTGCTCTACAGTCAGATTCCCACCCATTGAGCAGTTGGTGGAACAGTGTGGCAAATTTCGCTTGCTAGATAGACTGATTTCATTACTGCTTGAACGGAAGCACAAAGTATGAGTATGAACTGTTGGTTTGTTGGGTAAAATGTTCTTGTTCTGTGAATTCACAATTACTAACTGTGTTGTTTTCAGGTTCTAATTTTTTCACAGTGGACTAAGGTTCTGGACATAGTTGATTATTATTTTAGTGAGAAAGGGCTCGAAGTTTGTAGGATAGATGGCAGTGTGAAGCTGGATGAAAGAAAAAGACAGGTAGGCATATCTTGCTTATCTTGCTTGGAGAATTTAAGGGGGTGAGAAAGAAAAAAGAAAAGAGAGAACTGTCAGCTTAGCTGGGTTGATAGGAGCTGTCTTTTTCATTTGGTTTCCGTAAAATAGTGGCAAAAAGTTGCCTGATTATCGGTAGGAGCTTTCTTTTTCTTTTTCTTTTAACATGGCGACACGCTTCTCGTTTTTGTATATTGCCCTGCAATTTCATCATCATGCCTTGTCCCGGTATAATTAGCCCTATTGATGGCCATGGACTATAAGCTAGTAAATTCCATTTTAGCAAGCTTCTTCTTTCCTCTTCTCACTCTTCACATCTTTGATGGCTTTATCAATTTGTTGCTTGATGGTAACAATTTTGGTCATGTTCATAACCAGATCGCAGAGTTCAATGACATAAATAGCGATGTTAGAATATTTTTGCTCAGCACTCGGGCCGGTGGGCTGGGTATCAACCTCACTGCAGCAGATACCTGTGTACTGTATGACAGTGATTGGGTAATGGAATTTTCCTGTTTTGTCTTAGGGCCTGTTTGGATAATGGACTACCACAGTAATGTGGTGTAAAACTCACATCGTTACTCTTTACCTTTGATTGGATATTGCCTGCTGTCAAATCACATTAATCCTTCGGAATCACCGCATGATCTGGATTGGCGGAGGCGTGTTGATGTGGCATAGTTTCATGGGCCCCACCATGATGTATGTGCTATATATCCACACTGTCCATCCTCTTGCGTGATCATTTAATGGAATGTGACAAAAAATGAGACAGATCCAGAGAATACATGGACCAAACCATAGCTAGCATGGATATTGAATGCCTGCCATTGAAAACTTCTTGGGGTACATAGAAATGTTGGATCAAGCTCATTTTTGGAGACGCCCGAAAATGATTTTGCAAAATGGATGGACAGTGTGGATATAACACATATTGACAGAATTACATCCAAGTGTATCTAACCAGCAAAATTACTTTACATGCGGAAGTGGAGATTGTTTTCCTTTGGACTACCGTAGTAATGGTAATCATTACTTTTTTACGGCACATTACTGCTGTAATTGCTAATCCAAACATGCCCTTACGGTTTAAAGCATTTCTGAAACTGCGTACCTGACTTGTTATATTGCATGTGATCTCCAGAACCCTCAAATGGACTTGCAGGCCATGGATAGATGCCACAGGATAGGGCAAACCCGGCCTGTTCACGTATACAGGCTTGCAACATCTCATTCTGTAGAGGTATGCTGTGGATGGGCTTTTTATGGGTTTTTTTTTTTTTTTTTTTTGAAGTGTGTGCTTAGATATAGTATCTAGTTGAGTTGCAATAATTTTCTTTCAGAAAATATCCACTAGTTAAGTCTAATTTTAGTGAAAGTAACCAAATTATGTCTAATTTTACTGAATCTAATTTTAGTGAAAATAACCAAATTATAGTGTTCTTTTACATTCATATTGAGGATCTGCGCCCTCTATTGAAATTTCATCAAGTTTCAAGATGGATGTGAAAGAATCTGACTGTGATATGAGGGCTACTAACTAAATATGTGTGCTACGAAACATCATTTTGTGGTTGTTTCTTGATTAAAATGAAATGATTGCAACTTTATTTACTCATGCATCCACAAGCAGCGTTGTCATTCTTATTACTGCTATTTATGTGGTTATTGTGAAGTATGTTTTGAATTGTTCTTGTTAATAGGGCCGCATGTTGAAGAAAGCTTTCGGTAAGTTGAGGCTTGAACACTTGGTTATTGGGCAAGGGCAATTCAAGCAGGAAAGAGTCAAACCTAATACGTTGGAGGTTAGTATAGCAAGTCTTGTTTGGCGCAATTTGTCTTCCTCATTTATTCATCTAATTTGCCTTTTAGGTACCGCTATGTGTAATGATAATCGTGTCAACCTGTTTTGCACTGGCTTTAGGAATCTGAAATGTTGGCATTACTTCGACATGAAGAGGATCCAGAAGACAAACTGACTCAGACGGACATAAGTGATGAAGATCTGCAGAGGTTGTTGGACCGCAGTGACCTGATTGTGGATTCTAATGGTATACCTGCAGCTGTTGATCCTCTTCCTCTTAGAGGACCTGGTTGGGAGGTGGTGATACCAGCTAAAAGTGGTGGAAGCATGCTCTCCTCATTCACGAGCTGAAGAGTTGGGAGTTAAAGCCTGGCCAAGCTGGAATTCTTCCTTCTTTTTTTTTTTTTCCTTCCCCAGAGGTTTTGTTCATATTTTGGAATGCTCTTTTTGGGAATGCTGGGAATGGTGCCCTGTTGGGCTTTGCCAATTTTTGGAGTTTCAATTGCCCTGCAGGGATTTTGTACGACGGAAAAGCTTTAGTTTGTGCCTTTATAACGTGTTACAAATGCTATTAAACTCTTGTAAGAGGTTCTGCACATGGAGCTGTATTTTGTTGGTGAGGTATGTGAAAAGAGAGCAGCATCTGAAAGGTGGATGAGTATCAGATGTATTGACCGATTACAATATCTGTCCAACATGATTGATTAGCTATTCTAACGGCTTCTATGCATAATATGAAGTGGCCATGTTTGACAGATCAAAAGCATACATTATAGACCTCCTTCCAACACAGGTATGGCTGTTCATCCTTAAATATAGATTAACTATTTCCATATTTTGCATGTCTTGAGAAAAAAAAATTAAAAGTTGCAACAGTAATACATGTCCTCAGTTGGCGGACGATGTCTCAAAATATATAATAGATTTTAATATGCTTGTTCTGTGCTCTCTTTATTTTAATATAGACATTGAAATGATCCAGGCTTGTTCAGTTGGAAATAACGTTCTCCAGTGCATTTACTTTTTAAGATAAGCACATGGTATTTATGAGAATTATTGGTATACATCACAACTTCATTTTGCATTTAGTAGACAGTTTGAAGTCTATGTCATGATTATGCTCGAAACGGGCATATCAAATCACCTAATGAATGTCATGACTTTCTCTCAATCATCTTTGGCCCACCCAAAGATGATTGACGATGATTTACTATCAATAACTCATTGTTGGATTTTGCCTTATTGTCATGCCCGAGAAAACTGCAATGTCATCACATGCCATTTCATCCACTGCCATGAGCATTCTCATCACCTAAGATGCTTATCTCTACCATATGTAACATGAATAGGTCTTGGACTTTCTGCCTAGTTTTTGTAGTTGGAGAGAACCTTGTATTTCAAGTGAAGAGTATTTTATAAACTTGAAAAGGCCACTGATGTTGGTCTGAGGGCTCATATTTCACCTGTAAAAGTCCTGCCAAATGCTTCTGTTTATACGTGAAAAGCTGCCTTCTCCCTAACAAAAAATTCACATGCCAGACCCCTTGGTATTTATTCATGCCTGACTTGCTCTTTAAGAGTGAAATTTCAAACTCTCCCCCTAATCATGTGAAAAACATGCTAAAGTGATCAATGTGAGCCCCTGCCATCAGAGCAAAGAGAGAGTGGATGTGTGCACAACCGATTGTAGAACATTTCACCAATCCACCATTTAATAGCTGATCCCAGCTGCTGGGAGGAAAGGTTTAGATAATGGCTTTCATATGGAGAAGACCTGGCCCAAAACTCAGGTTAGTCTTCATATCAGGTAGGCCACACCTTTATTATGGGAACACTGGAGCTTAAAAATTGGCTTACTGTTGCATTTGACATAAAGGTGGCCTGGTCTGATTTGGGGTCAGGTCATTTTTATCAAGGGTCCACATGATATGTGGTTGGGTATCCTACACGACCCATGCATGAATTAAACATGATGAGCAAACCTCAGCTTTCTTCACACCTAAATTATTGAATTTGAAAATTTTATATATATATATATATATATATATATATATATATATATATTAAATGGATGGACCATAAATAATCTACACAACTTCACTTGAATGATGAAAGACCTTGATCAACCAAACAACCAGTGACAATCAAGAAGAAGAAATGGGTGATGTAGCCATCCATCTGCCATATTTACATCCACTCGTATATTGTCCTTTTCCATTATCCAGCATGACAAGGCCCCTTCTTCTTGATTGTCATTTTCCAGACCATAACTCCAACACCCTTCTTCTTGATTGTCATTTTCCAGACCTTAACTCCAACACCCTTCTTCTTGATTGTCATTTTCCAGACCATAACTCCAACAAACCTGTATGAGAGAGAGAGAGAGAGAGAGAGAGAGAGAGAGAGAGAGAGAGTCTGGTTCACTGCATTAAATTGGAAAAGCACGTGGACGTGTGCCATTAAAAATGATGCTAGCCCCAAATCAACACCCTTCTTTATTGCCACCCATACATTTCATATACAGTTCCAAGTAGCATAGGGACGACCCACTTCCAATAATTCCATTCCAGTCGTAACACACACACACACACACACACACACATATTCCTAAGACAGCTTTGCATCTCAATAACTGCTTTACACCTTCCCCTATCATATATCAACCACAGCATAAGGCATACTTGAGCCCAAAAGAGGCATTACCACAAAAATACAAGGCAGCTGATACAGAGAGAAAGAGAGCCTCCACATATTTAATAGTAGACAACAAAAGGATACCTTACCTTACACACCAAGCTAAGAATAACACTACCACCGGTTACCCCATCTTCCTTTATTCACTTTACTACAATAATCAAAGCCCAACTCACATGCCTTTCATCTAACTTCCACGGTAGGTGCATGTTCCATAACCTGTAAAAAGGTTAGATGAGAAAAACCATTAGTAAAAATATGAATGCTGGATCACTGAATCACTATGACCACCTTAATCTGGTGCAAATACTTCTGTGGCCCCACCTATGATCACTGGTGGTTGTTGGATAGGAGGGTTCCTCTGTAGATTGGACATCCACATGACCCAACGGTCCCGACCAATGATCAAAGCCATATGATTAAGTGCAAGAAAAATGGACAGTGTAAAATGGTTTTGCCATCTGCTTTGCAGGTCCTTAATCAAATGTCTTTGGATCATATGTGGTCCATGGCGGTCCCTTCCTATCTAATTGTCGGTGGCCACACAGGTATTTGTACTGTAATAAGGATATAAGCGGGATTTGTTGCTGGATGTTTTCTCCTCACTAGGAGAATATTACTTCTTGGAAGGAAAAAAAATGATATTATACAAGTCAAGGGCATGTTTGATAGCCAATTAAAAGTGAGTTCATCTCATTTTAGTTAATATTAGTTATGTATTAGAGATTATATAAATTGTTGGTCATTAGGATTATTTTTAATCCCTACTAACAAAGGAAAAAAAAGATCTTTAAGAGTGTGTTTGGTTCAGTGTTCGAAGTATCGGTATAGCTAAAGTTCACTGGTTGGAGATTTGGAAACAATATCATCATCGCTGATAATATCGCTAATGCGGGGAAACATTGGGAAAACACGGAGAAAACAGTGGAATTTTTTAGCGAACTTAAAGAGATGCTAAAATATACATATTTGCATATTTAGGAATCAAATAATAGCGAAAAAGACATTTGTATATTTAGGAATCAAATCATAGCGAAAAAACATATTTACATATTTAGGAATCAAATAATAAGTTTTCTTCTAATGGGGCCTAAAAGCATGTATTGTTGACTCAGGGAATCATTGGGGAAATATGGGAAAAATAGTGGATCCATTAATACATCCAACCAACCATCTATACATTCATAGAAACACACATGCATGATCCATCCACCCATCCATACATCCATGTACACACACACCACACACACACACACATCCATCTATCCATTCATCCATGATCCATACACACGCATACAAACATGCATTTCATCATACTACTATGCATTCGTAGAAAAATTTGAAATGAAATTTCTTTTAATAAACAGATTTTTGGCGATATCAATACATTGGCAATATTATTGAAATATTGCTCATACACTAGAGATACACGCGAGATCTAAAATATACACAATTGAAAATATTGACAATACATTGGCGGCATCAATTCATTGGTGATACAAGAGACATTTGGAATTACACAGTTGAATTGGCGATACTTGGTGCTATATTGCCCATACATGGATTTTCTGATACTACTAGTGTTGTTGGTATCGCTACTGGTGTTATTGGTATCACTGAGCTGGAGCTATGAATAATATTGGTGATATTTAGAACGATGGTTTGGTTGCACCAAATTAGATTGATTACTCATATCATGATATTTGCTGCAACAAAACGCACCTTAATACATGTACAGTTGACTAAAATGAGATGAACTCGTATTTAAGAGGCCCTAAAGATATCTCCCTATTTTTGAACAGGTTTTTTCTACCATGTGCAGAGGACCAAATCCCGTTTAGAGGGCTCATCCTTGTATGCACCCCACATTATGACCATATACAGGTAAGAGGCTAATATGGTAAGATGCGCCACCGAGAACACCTTGTAATTATGTACTGCAAAAATCAAGCCACTGGGTCTAGCAATTGCTAGATTTTAATTAAGGGGAAAAAAAACCAAAGAAAAAAAAAAAAACCCAAAGAATTATCTTACTAGGGTTGGTGGATGTGAGTGAAGCTGTCTGTGAGAAATCACAGTTCCAAGGGTTCCGCCCAGAAGATTGATAGAGGAGATTCATGGCATAGGCAGCATGGGATGCGACGGTGTTTGGCATGTAGCAAGCCCCGCCTGGTTGGATTGCACTGCAGTCGATGCCTTGGCCACAGGCATAGTCTAGATTTGCCTGCAGCTCTGCATCGGAAGTGCCAGCCTTTGGCATGCACCAACCTGCTGGCTTTCCTGCTGATGGCGATGGATTCGTTGGTGTTGTTGAAGGTGATGGATTCGTTGGTGTTGTTGAAGGTGAAGGATTTGTCGGCGTCGCCTGAGATGTAACACATTCCAATTTAGAAATTCTTTTCCACCAAAAATAAGATGTTGTTTGTTTCAAGTAGTACTTTTCAAAATGAATAAGATTGCCATTTCTGGCCAGAAATGCTGAAAATCATCCACCCCTCCAACGTGGTTTTGATTTATCATGTGCCCCAAAACACTCATAACTTCAACTCTAGTAACTGTTGCTTTAGACATAGTTTGCAAACCTGGACTCGGCTCTTGAGAGTGGTGTCAACCTGTCCAGTCCCTACTCAACCAGGTGGTTCATAAACAAACATAAAGAAAACAATTGTTGTATAATCTTCTCCTCCTCTTCAATAATACCTAAATGCCCTTTCATCTACTGACTCGTTGAAACCCAGGCCAAGTAAGCCTTATTTTGAGCTCACCCAGGAAAAACCAGGACCCACTCACCAGGCTCATGACCTTTCCAGGTTGAGTGCGGGATTTGTTTCCTATTCCAATTGTGATATTATGTTATGTTATATGTAGTGGGTGTAATCGGGATTTGGGAAGTAGTAGAGGAGTTCTAGGCTTTCTAATTCGTTTCTAATGATTTCAAGGGCATAGCTTGAGCTTGTGAAGTGGATTCGAGGCTTGTTCGAATCGGTAACACTATCTCTTGTAAATTTTGCATTCATAGTGCATTGCTCGTCACTATGTGCCATGGTTTTTTCTTGAAAGGGTTTTTCCATGTAAAATTCAAATCATTTGTGTTTGAACTTGGTTGTGAGATTGGTAGTACTTTGCTTGATTCATTTCCATGTGCATCTACCGTTCCCCAGCTGACCAGGACCCACTGACCAGGCCCATGACCTTGCCAGGTTGACTCAACCAATTTCTAAGTCGACCCACCTGATTTGCAAACTATGGCTTTGGAGTACACTTCCAAACAATCAAACATTTCACACCTGACTGCTCTTGGCAAGGCCGATATCGTATGTCATGGTGAGATCAGGCTTGAAAAGCCCAAATGACCGCTCCGATGTAGGCCCGGGCTTCAAGTTCTCATCATACAGCGCGAAAAGGTACGTGTCAACTGATTTCCCCGGCATCAACGGTGTCCCGACCATCGATCTTAGGTGTTGGACTAGATTACCATTGAATGCTTTTGCATTGTCAATGCTAGCTCCAACCTCATTGCTATCGCCTTGGTATGGCCAACCTGTTTCAGCAACAACAATCTCCATGTCCTTGTAGCCCATTGCGTTTAAGGCGGCTCGGATGGCGTCGACCTGCATTGGAAGATTGTCAGTAGACTTTTCAAGGCCCGGGCTGAATTGACTGTGCTGATGCAGACTGTTCATCCAATAATCCTATCCATCCAAACTGTTGCCCACTAAATTGATGGTTGCAAATAAAACACAGCCCACCACAGTCTGAAAAACAATTCAACTCAACAGAGGATATCTTGTAGCCCAGAAAATTAGCACTGTGGATCACTAGATGAAAACTCCAGCTTGAATGAATGCTGGCGTTTTAACAAAATGAAGTTCATAAAGGAAAATCATCGTTGTTTCATGGCCAGAAGACATGAAGGTTGGTCCATCTTGCATGAATCCATACCTTTAGAACACTGTCATTTCATGGCCAGCATCTTTCAAGAAGCGACACCGTTTGTTCATCTGGTGCGCTCAATCATGAATGGGCCATTACCAAAAACCCCCCCTGTTGGAAAAATTCATCCATATGTAATCGATGATGAATGAGATCATTACCAAAAATCCTCCCTGTTAGAAAAATTCATCGACACAATCCATGGACCATCGGCAAAACTGAGAATTCCGAGCCCACTAATAACCTGGTAAAATCTACCAATGGAGGAGGATTTTGCAGCATGCCACATTGATGATAAGTCCTAGTAGAGATGAATGGTCCATAAAACTTAAAGCTGGGGTCCACTAATCAATGTCTTAGATGTTTTCTAACATATGGGCCAAGCCCATTACAGGCCCAGCCCATTCTAATAATTTCGAATTACCTGAGCATCGAACATGTTCATGTATGTGATCTTGGACCCAGCGTCGAACCTGCCTGCGTTCTGTTGGAAAAGGCAGAAAGCCAAGGTTTCGGGTCTCGGGTCGCTCCGATACGCGAAATATGGGTACGGGTTTATAGTGAAGGGCGAACTGGTATCATGCAAGAACCCCAGCATCTGCTTCATCGCGTCTGCAAAACCCGGATCGAAGCTCCCGGTGGACGGCGGATCGGACTGCTTGAGGACGGCCATGGAATGGACGGTGGAGATCTTGATCTTTCCACCCAGTGACACGGCATTGAGGGCGTTCTGGAGATTCTGCATGGCTGGGTAGATCTGGGAGATGAGGCCTTGGTCGCCGGACGTCAGCACTTCGTTGCCGACGGTGATGACGGCGATTTTGCTGGAAGGGTAGAAGGGTAGGACGTTGGATGCGATCCACTGATTGGCGACCGTTGGATCGGAAGCTAGGGCCGGGATCTCGCCGTTGGATGTGCCGATGACGATCGCGATGCCGGTGTTTGCGAGGGCCTTGATCATCGCCGGATCGGCGCCGTAGAGCCTGACTCTTCCGATGGAGGTTGACTGGAGGAGCTTTGCCGTCATCTCCGGTGGGGGTAGGTTGTTGGCAACCTGCCCGTAGTTTACGCCGATGAAGGACTGCGAGTCTGCGTTGAAAATGCAAATGAAAAGAGATTCTTTTTATCGGTCAATGAGTCGACTCAGTCACTCGCCTGACTCGGCGACTCGATTCGTTCCGGTTACGAATCGATTTGAAATTATAAAATAAAAAATTAAAAATTAAAAATCATTTCATATTTAGTTTTTTTTTTTTAATTTTTAATTGCTTTGTTTAAAGGGAATGATCTATGACAATGATATTTAAAAGAAAACGTGGCCGTCTTCAGCAGGCGAGTGATCTGAGCCGTTAATCTATTGGGTCCCACTCAATTTTGGTCCCAGCTGAATTATCCATAGCACGAATTCTCTCCCATCAGAACGTTTCATAACCATTCGATTTAAGATCTGCACAGGATGCACGATCCAGAGTCTAGACTCTCTCTCTCTCTCTCTCTCTCTCTCTCTCTCTCTCTCTCTCAGAGGCTTTGAAAAAGCTCAATGGCAGTTTCCGAGTGCCGGGTCGACTCAAGCGGGTCAACAAGGCAGTGACTGACTCGACGAGCTCTTTGAAATTCTCGAATCTTGGATAATGGAAGTAGCAAATGAAACTGATTTCTAATAAAAATCCAACCGGATCCGGTTAGAAGAACTCATCGAGAATTCGAATTTCTGATTCCATTTCCTTCTTTTACACCGATCGAGATTTCAAGAAACTCGACAAAATTCGAAGTGAAATTTCTGAGTTTTTCAACTGAAATTTCGATAAAGAAAGATCATACGAAAACTCGAAGCTCTTTCTTTTGATGAAATCGATCGAGATTGAGATAAATGGAGTATCTGAGCGAGATTTGTGAAAGAAAAAAGAGGATCTCTGTTCTTGAGATGAGGAAATTGAACTTACTTGCAGAGCGGAAGGCTAGTAGAAGAAAGGAAGAGAGAAGAAGAAGGAGGAGGTTGGAAGAAGCTTGGCCATGGCGGAAGAAGAGCTTCTTTTCTCCCTTTGCTTTTTGGACGAATTTCTGCGGTGGAAAGACAGCAGAAATAGACAACGAAAAGGCCCGGGGTTAAAATGCAATATGACCGTTTTCCGTGGGGTTAAAATAATAATTGAAGATTCCAGTTCTTCTTCGTGGAAGAGTGGGAATTAAAGCAGAGTTGTATGATACTCTGATGGAGTGTGATTGTTCATACGCATGCACTGAATACTTGAAGCACGTGTCAAACATTAACTCAAGATAAACCGACCAAATTGTGGGATCTACGATAATTAGGTTATAACCACAAAATAAAATCAGTTTAATGTTTCTAAAAACTTGATCTGTGAATAGTGACCATTGGATAATTTCATTATTTGGTCTACTAAATATCCACCAGTAATTTTTTTTATTTGAAATCCATCTTAATTGGAATTCATAATTTGGACGGTGCAGATTGATTTAATTCCGTAGTGCCTGCGTATCAAGCATGACACTCTGCCAGAGGATCAAAGTTCTTTTCGGGAACTAAATTTCCTACTTTCCTCGGCCGGAGGATATGATATCAAATGTATCCTCGAGACTTGTGGATGGATAAGTAGGGCCTGACGGCTAGGTGATCCAGACCGTTGACACCCGACGAGGATAGGCCATTTGGTTCCTTTAGGGAGCGGATTAGGTGTTACCGGTAAGACGTTAGTGGCTGTTTCCCTTACCGTGGGGCCCACCCTGATTTATGTGTTATATATCTATGCCGTCCATCAAAATTTCCATCTCATTTAGTACACGGCCACAAAAAGAGAAGCAGATCTAAATATCAAATGGACCACACCACAGGAAATAGTGGTCATTGAACGTCCACCGTTAAAAAATTCATAGGGCCCACTTTAATATTTATTTTCCATCCAATCTCTTAATAAGATCACACAGACCTAAATGAAGGAAAAACATGTATCATCTTGATCCAAAACCTTTGTGACCCCAATTGAAATCGTTGATGGTGGTAATTCAACCTCTACTGTGTGGTCCACTTGACATTTGGATCTGCTTCAATTTTCGGACCAGGTCTTAAAATGAGATGGACAAACTGGTGTACGGCATGGATATACAACATATGCATCAAGGTATATCCTAACTAACGTGTTGCGTTGGTAACATCTGATCCGGTCCCGCTCCTTTCCCGTCAATGTGGGACCATCGGTCAGTGATCAAGACCATTGGGAGGTCCGAGCTTCCATTGTTGGTTATTCCAGATTCGGTGAGGCCCCGGAAACACCGACGTCGTGGGAAACGGATTGGCTACTCCCCTGCCACCAGCCCGGTGGCTAATGGTCGGTGCTCTGTGGGCCCACCATGATGTATGTGTTTCATCCATTCCACTCATCCATTTTATTTAAGAAATTAGATGGATATAAATTTAAGGTGGACCACACTATAACGATTGGATATCCACCATTAAAATCCTCCTAAGGCCAGCTGTATTGTTTATTTGACATCCAATATATTGATTAGGTCATACAGACCTAGATGAAGGGAAAAAACAAATATAAGTTTGATCCAAAACTTTTATGGCCTTCAAAAAGTTTTTAATGGTCTATGTTCATTTAACACTGTTTCCTGTAATGTAGTCCACTTGAGATTTTATATACCTGATTTTTGGTATCATATCATAAAATGATCTAAAATATATGGAAGGCATGGATGAAACACATACATTATGGTGGGCCCCACAAACCACCGATCACAGCCATTGGCTGGTGGCAGGGGAGTAGCCAATCCGTTCCCGACTTCGTGAGGCCATGACCATGGGGCCCACCTTGAAATATATGTTGTTCATCCACCGTCCATCTGTTTTTCCACCTCACTTTCACTTCATTTTGTGACAAGATCCTAAAATTAAAGCATATCCAAACCTAAAGTGGACAACACCTTAGGAAACAGTTGAAAAGCTTAATGGGGTCACATAAGCTTTGGATGAAAGTGATATTTGTGTTTTCTAAACATTAGGTTGGATAGCAAATAAACATCTATGTAGTCCGGAGGAAGCTTTTAAAGTGGGCTTTCAATCACCAGTGTTTCTTGTGGTGTGGTCTACTTGAGATTTGGATTTGCTTGATTTTATGGCTTAAGCCATAAGATGATATGTAAAAACGGATGTACGGCTTGGATATACTACACATACATCAAGGTGGGCCCACGGTGATGGCCTCGCCAAAGCCCGGTGTTTCCCCGGCCTCACCAAATCCACTCTCAGATTATCTTCGGTGGATTCGCCCGTTCAAGGTGGGGCCGGTCGTACAAACAGTCTAGATCACAGATCCACGGTCTTCAGCTCTCAATGTATGATTCGTTCATGTTCCTCTGCTATTGTTTTTACTAGGGTACGGTGGCTCGTTCGCAGCGGATTGCATTTTAAGTGATAATCCGAACCGTTCATGTTTTCGATTCTATGATGCCTGAAACATTAGTTGAACGGGTAAATGCTCATGAAGATGAATGTTTAATGGATCATATTCAAAGGTCAAGATCATCACTGAAGGATAATTATAATATTATTAACTTCTGCATGGTGATATTGAGAACATGAACGGTTCAGATTAATCCAAGGATACAATCCAGTTGCAGAAATAAGAGACCGCACTATACTACGCGCCACCGTACCGTAGTATTGTATTGAAAGCCGCCTTGCCCTGTTTCGTGGCAGAACCGCCTTCGTATGGCTAAAGGGAAGAAAAAAAAGGATTAGGACACCGATGACATTAGTGGGACGCGGATGGCCGGTAATCCGTCCGGGCAGGGCTCTGTGGGGCCCACCGTGATGTAAGTATTTTATCCACACCGTTAATTATTTTTATATGATTATTTTAAGGTGCAAAACAAACATTGAGGTAGGTTCAGGGCTTAAGTGGACCACAAATTGTGGATTAAACTTCCACCATTAAAAACTTCCTGGGAACTGGAGAAGTGTCGGATCAAGATGAAATTTGTGTTTTCACTTCATCCAAGTCTGCATGACCTTATTAATAGGTTGGGTGGTCAAAAAAATCACGGTGGTCCTTAGAAATGTTTCAACGGTGGGTGTCATTATCACTGCAGGTTCCTTTGATGTGGTCCATTGGATCTGTTTATCTTCTTCATTTTTCGAAGAGTATCTTAAAATGATCATATAAAAATGATTAACGGTGTGGATAAAATAATTATATCACAGTGGGCCACACAGAGCCCTGCCCGGACCGATTGCCGTCCGGGCAGGGGTAGGACGCAATCAGCGTCCTCTGTTTCCCTGGACGTGGGGCCCACATTGATGTGTTTTTTGTATATCCACGCCGTCCATCAGTTTTTAGAGCTCGTTTTACAATATGGTTCTAAAAATGAAGAAACTCCAAATCTAAAGAGGACCACACTAGAGAAAACCGTGGTCATTAAACACTCACCATTAAAACTTTCTAGGGCCCACCGTAATGTTGATTTGCCATCTAACCCGTTGATAATGTCACATGATGAAGGGAGAACGCAAATATCAGATTGATCCAAAACTTCTGTGACCCCCCAGAAAATTTTAATGTTGGGTATTCAATCTTATGGTCCACCTGAGATTTAGTACCATTCCCCATCCCCTGAAATGAGCTGAAAAAAAAAAAAAAAAAAAAAAAAAACTGTGTATGGCATCGATATACAACACATACACCAAGGTGGGCCCCACAGCCAGGGAAGCACCCACTCACAAGTTACGTGGGCAACACCTAATCCACTCCCACCAAAATTGTAGCACGTGGCACCTTTCATGTCGCTGTAATCTTATGACGTGTAAGTAAAGGTCTTTAGCACTTTGGATCAGAAGATCCTAGCCGTTCAAAATAATGGTGAATGATTGAACTCTTTTTACCTCAATTTTCTATGTATGACAATGTGGGCTATAGACACTTAAGCCCACCGGCCGTGGAGTGCCTACTAAGTCCTTTTGCGGTTGGTTGTACGACAAGAAACAATAAAAATAGAATGTCTACCTTTGAAATATTCGTAAATATGACGGTTGAAAACATATGCAAGGCTTCGATCCTTACTCATGCTCGGGTGGTAGATTCTTAGGAGTTCCAACACCCGGTCAAGGGTTCGAGTATTCATGGGTGGTGAAATTCCACTTTGTGCGAGTGTATGTGCCGGTTTAAAAATTAAAATAAAATGCAAGGCCACGTAAGTTTTGGATTTCACCCAAGTTCATCCGAGTAAGAACCGAATCCGATTATAGTTACAAATGGAATATCGTGATAAACTTAGGGAGCTTATTTCTCTACTCACTTTTTCTTGTCGTGTAGCCCAATTGAGATTTAGATTTAGCTTTTATTTTTGGGCGTGAACCCTATCATGATCTAGCAAAACTAATGGATAGTTGGATTTCTCACAAACAACTGTAGGAATTTCCTTCCAAAGGCTTTTGTAGATAATCCACATCCAAGCTCACCTTTAGATGATCAAGGATGAACCCATGGACTGCATTCCATCAATTCCTTATCACATGTGTATCACATGGAGGACTACTGTTCATCCCTATTATCAACAATTCTTGTGAGAGCCAATGATAATGAATTATGCGTAATCAAAAGGGAATTGTGTAATGTATTTGAAGATCTTCGGAATATATGAAAATAATTTTGTGATAATAAGCAATGCTACATCATCTATTAAACGATCAAGGAAAGAGTAATCGTAGTGAAGTGGTTACAGGACGAATGATAGATTTAGAAGCAAAGTTAAGTAGTACTGAAATAGTTATAATAACCGTCAAAATATAAAAAATATACAGATAATCATGTTAAAGCTATAAATAATGAAGGAATTTAATAAAACAAATCATCTCATACCAGCCAAACCAAACTAAATTTATCTTTTGATTATCTTTTTAGTTATATATCATTTACATTTTTAATATAATCCTTTACTTTTTTATCAATCAATTACATTCGGTAATATAATACATTACTTTTACTTGCTATTTTATTTTTTTAATGTAACTTGTAAGGACAATTAAGTAGCAATCCACGCACGTTTTATAGCTATTTTTTATAATAATCAATAAGAATTCACTTCTTATTATTTTTTAGCTTTATTGAAAAGTTATTTTGTATAAAAAATAAAAGTATAATTCAGTATCCGATTACGACAATTACGAGATTATTTTAAAATAAGTTGTTCCAATTTGAATTGAGCCGCACATACAATTCTAAGACGGCCGGCGTTTATCATCCGACTGTATCGGTAAAAGAAACTACAACAACGACAAGGGTTATTTTAGTAATATTACTATTGGGTAAAGGGCATTTTCATCTCTGCATTGCCTTATTTTAAATGAAAGGCGAACGGACATGATTAAATGCGTGTTGACGTCAGATATATCCTGGGAAGCGTAACAAAAGGATATCAGCTTCGCGATGCCCACACGCGTTTACAAGGCTGCTTTCACATGTGCAAATTTTCCTCCCGTGTACAATATCCAAGCCATCCATAAGGTGTCTTTCGTTATGTAGATATTCTCTCCCAAAAATAAATCTGGTCCGTTAATACGATGATCCACAACATTAGAAAAATATTTACGTTAAAGAAAACTTTACGAAATTACTTTGTTATGTAAACATGGCCCACCTGAAGATTGGCCCGAGATGATTCTTGGGTGAGAGAATATGAACAGTGATACACCTCTGATGAATGGATCAGATCTCCTACCAAGATGCCAGGATGGTACACGTGTGGCGTGTGCATTAGCCACCTTGTATACGCACGTGGGCCTACTTTGTTTGGAACTTGTGGAAATTTCGCCGTGCACGTGATCAACGGACCGACAATATTTTTATTTCTGTCAACCGCATTTCTTATTGTACCTTACCTGATGAATGGAAGCGGATTGCGTACTGAGTAAACTGTGTGGGGTCCACTGTTATTTATTTATTTTATCCACTCCGTTAATCCATGTTAACAGATAATTTTAAGAGTAGATCCCAAAAATTAAGCAAATTAAAATCTCAAGTGGACCACACTACAGGAAACAGTTTGATTGAACCTCTACCATTGGAAATTTTTTGGAGGCCAAAGAAGTTTTGGATCAAGCTGATGTTTGTGGTTTCTCTTCATCCATGTCTTTGTGATCTTATGAACAGGTTGGATGTCAAATAAAAATTAATTTGGATCCTAGGAAGGTTTCAACGGTTGAAATCATTATTCCACACTGTTTCCTGTGTAATGGTCCATTTGAGCTTTGGATTCACTTCAATTTTGGTATCAACCCCTAAAATTATCAGTGAAAATGGATGGACGGTGTGGATAAACCACATACATTAACAGTGGGCCCAACTGAGTTTACTCAGTACGATAAAAGCGTACTGAGTGACTCAGTACGCAATCCGATTTCCTGAATGGCCTGGATTTATGACTCGTGTTCCGACCACTCGGATCTCGACTCGGCATCGAATCAGGACCCTGTTTTCGTAAACGGTCGGATTTTGAGAGTTTTTTTTTTTTATTCTTTTTCCCAGTCTTCGTCATGAGTAGTGGCTCTTTGGTGCACCGCGGGTTCACCAAGAATCGTACGCTCGCTATCTCTCACCGTTTAAAGTTGGTATGGGAATCCAGCAGCATTTCAAAATTTGAAAATTAAAAAGTTCATTTTGAAATGGGTTTTATAAATGGTGGGAGATAATGCTCAGAGATTCTTGGTGGGCCTTGGTACACACCATATTTGTACATTTTATTAATTAATATATGTAGAGGGAGGCTTAGAATAAAATGCATGGCACCATAATACTACGTCTAAATTCATTTGATGATTCTAATCATCCCATAAAATAATGAATTAATCCAGTTCATCCATTGGTTGGCCTTTGATCACACGGTTAGGATTGTCCATTAGGTGGCCATGCAATCAAAATCCATGTATGAACCCGCATGATGAGTGGACCAAGCTGATTTTTTGCAGAAGGTGATCCTTATGAAGTGCCCCATTTTTAACACGGCTGAGATGGTCCGCACATGTGACATGCTGGCAGGAAAAAAGCAATGCAGAATGGTAAGAAGAAGATAGTTGTGGCTGTACGGCATAAATTCCCATGAATTGTTGGGTAGGAAATCACAACATAACCCATTAAAGAAGGGCACATCAAAGAGTGAGAAGTCACTTTCTCATCACAAAGGAAAAGGAGGAAAATATGATTTGGTTGTTTATTTTTGAAAGATAAAAAGGGAAGAAGTAAAAAGGAAAAAAATAAAAACAAAATAAAAGATATATGGTAACTGCGCACTTAGAAAAAAAAATAAAAAAGAAAAACGGGTATGTAAGGGATAAATGATTAATCCTTGCGTTTTTTGGAAGCCGATTACCTTCAAAGAAGTTCCTGCGCTGAAAACTTAGGTGGGTACGGTGATGTTTGTGAGAAATCCTTTCCATCTATTTGTTTTGTGAGTTCATTTTAGGATATGACACCAAAACTTAGGTGAGGCCATGGTGATGTTTGTGAGAAATCTTTCCATCCATCTATTTTGTGAGTTCATTTTAAGATATAAGACCAAAAGTGAGCAGGATATAAGGTGGTGGTTAAGAAAATTCTCATAGTTGAAACCTCTCTGGCTTCGTCAGTGGTGTTTACATGCCATTCATACTATTAATAACACTATTCTTATTGGGATGAACTGAAAACACAAATATTAGCATAATTCGAAACTTATGTGACCCCACTAATATTTCAATTGTGGAGGTGCAATTATCTTGTTTTCGGCTCACTTGAGCATTCCATGCGGTTCATTTTTGACCTCGTATTCTAAAATGAACTCAAAACACGGATGGACAGGAGGGATTTCTCACGAACATCAAAGTGGGCCTCACCTGGGTTCTTAGCGCAGGAACTTCCTGCAAAGGCTTTCCCAAGAAATCTGTGTCCCTGTTTTTCTGTACTAGCTACATACAGCACGTTAGAGTTTGGAAATCTAAAATAATTTTAGAATAATATTTTAACATGAGTCAATACAACAAATACATGTAATATATTTATATTACTAGAATATTTTTTGTGAGCTACAAAAGAAGTGCAAGATAATTATATAGAAGAAATGAAAATAAATTAACTAAATCTTAATTATAACCACTATCTGGATAAACTTTTTTTTATCCCATTTTCAAGTTTCTAAAATATTTTTAATTTTCTTTAATCTAGTCTTTGATACTTACTTTAATAGAAGGTCCCTAGTCCAATGCCTCGGCCATATTTTACAATCCACCTTGTGAATTACTTCTAACTTAATTGCTTGTGACATCTGAACCTCCTCATAAGTTGGTCCCACCATGAAGATTATCTTTCAAAAATCAGCCCTATCCAATCACCAAGTGAACCACACCATTACTCATTGCAGGACCCATCTGTGAACTGGTATGGATCATAACCTGTGGTCCAACCGGTTGGACCTGAGACCTTCTCTTCTTTAAAGATTCAATATTGGATTTAAAAAAAAAAAAAAAAAAAAAAAACCTAATTTCAAAGGTAAAATGGACTCCATGTAACAGAGGCTTTGGTAGATCTAGGCATGGCATGATAATATATACCAGTCTGGACCATCTAACTAGTGGGCCTTACTGTGGATGACTCATTTGTAAAAAAGTTGGATCTTTCAAGACAATCCTAGCCATCACTTTCTGAACTTTTTAATTTAAAATAGCAATCTTGGTAGGCAAGTAATGAAAAGTAAAATTCAAAGTTTAAAAAATATTGCCTTTTTGATTTCCAGTTTTAAAGGTTATTATAATCCAGTTGTCTTATGACATGCTTACCTCAAAAGTCATTACAAGGGCAACTTTAGTAGATGATTTTAAAAGGCCACTGCATTTTACACAAGAAACTAAGAACCCCCTTTGTGCTACTTTATTCCATGTTCCTTAGGAAACCTGCACTCCCACTTCAAAGATATTCTAAGCTTGTCCCTCGTTGAGAGAATATGAGCTAAGGATCCAGGCCTAGCTAAAAGGCAGTTTGGATGGGCTGGGCCCACTAACAAAATACCCGAGTTTGGGCTGATTTCCCTTCTCGTACCTTTAAGCGTAAAGCTAAGTATATTGGGCCTATATTAAGCCCAATAAAGCCCATGGACATAGAAGCTCGCCCCAAACGGCACCTTAGTTTGTAACCTTAGGTTGCAATGCCGACCAACAACCTTGATCTTCTGATAAGGGTTTGAGTAAGAGCATGTTTATCAGAACTCGAAAGATGATGAGTTATGTCTGAGTAGAGCAAAGCCAGAGGAAACTCCGGTGGAGGCCTACAATGATATTTATGTGCAATTCGATTGCATGTTTTTAACTACACTATCCAATTCAAATAATGTTGATTTATTCTTATGAATGATTCCCTTGTGGGTTGTAATGCCAATCGACTTTGATCTTTTGAGAATGGTTTAAGTGAGAGCATGTTTGTCGGAACTCGAAAGATGATGAACTATGCCTTAGTGGAGCGAAGCCATAGAAAACTCTAGTGGAAGCCCACAATGATATTAATGTACAAATCGTTACATGTTTTTAATTACATCATTCAATTCAAATGATGTTGATTTCTTGTTATGAATGATTCAAGAGAGACAAAAATATTTCATTGCATTGTCATAAATTGGAAGTTGTCATATCTTATAATATTAGTCATGATTGATTTGGGGTGCTCCATTTTCACGGCGACAACCTTGTTGGATGGTCGAGATTTCATACAAACACCATGGTGGGCCCTGCACACTAATTAATTGTGTGAGAGCATTTCTCATTCATTCATTAAGAAAAAAATAATAATAATAATAAAGACCTGGGTCTTCTTAGAATAGGACATCTACCAGTGAAGGTGGACCATCGTCGCAAAAAAGAAGTCGCCTAAATAAAGAAATAGATACACGGTGTTGGCTTCTCGTGGATTTTTCCACACACCAATCAGAAATTAATTGTTTTATAAAGACGTTCATGAAACACGGAGCTGGTTCGTCCATAAAGTAGATTTAAGACCTTGACCAGTGACCATTGGCCCATTGCTCGATTGTCATGAGTCACGGCCTGCCTTTATGAAGATGGTGTATTATTGTGTGGATTCACCACATCATGGGCCCCATTGTATCTGCATCATTGTCCTAAAGCAATGCTAATTGGACCACCTTAACTATCTGATTTTGCCCATCCATTTCAGCCTCTTCATTTTTTTTTATTTTTTTTTATAAATTAATATTGTTTGTCTTTCAACCGTCGACTTAGTGACCCCCATTTCGACCATTGACTTGCCATTTGAAATACATATTTGGGTGGTGACTAGTAACATATATATATATATATATATATATATATATATATATATATATCTATATATATATATATATATATACACACACCTGCATTTCAAAATCAATGATGAGAACCCTCCCACTGTTTTATTTGGTGTGGCCCACTTTAGCATTGCATCGGCCTTATTTTTGGGCCATGCCATAAATATGGGCAAGTAAAGCAGATGAACGGAATAGATTTGTCGTAACACCATTATGGGGACACTACGTAAAAAAAGGAAGAAAGAAAGAAAGGCGGTGAGTGACGTGCATCACACGTCACTGTCTGTGTAACAACTTTCCCACTCTCCCGAATCTCTTTCCCACTCCTACTTTTCAGCATCGACAGGAGGGTTTCTCGGACACATCTGTCCTCTCCAAACCGCTAGGAATGTGGGCCTACGGCCCGATCCAAACCGTTCAGTAGATGGGTCTCACCATTTTGACGCATCATATAAAAAATATACACAGGCGCATGCACTTGATGTGTAACGTACATTTCTATAAAATCAGTAGAACTGACTTCCTCTCCCTCTCCTTTTTCACTTTATAACGGAACTGCTTCACACCGATTTTATTCAGACCGTCCTTCTGGTAGATTTTTTTAAAGGAAAAGAAAAGATAATAAACAACATCCATTATTAACGTAAGCCGCCATAAACTAAAGCTTCATATCTCGTTACACCGAGCTCCTGGATATGGATATCGATCTTCATCATTTAAATAAGCGGAACCTTAGGAGAAACATCAATTCATAAATCACTATTAGAGGTAGTGTCTTCTTCCTCATTTAAACTACATCCGTAATACCATTTTGTAACACCTCGGATTTTTGCAAACTTGGATTAGACGTACTTAGGCAATGGATTGATCCTGACACCTTAATTGCTTTTCAAAAACTCAATTCCAAAGTCTCAAATCCCATTTCAATCCATTTCCTTCATAATTTTTCATTTCACCTTTTACCACCTTGTTCTTTAAAAGTTTCTAAGTACTTTCATATTAGGCATGTATCCTAAAATTTAGGTGATGAAGAACAATAGTTTAGAAATCCGTACAAAGACCCGAGTGCCACCTCAGGCAAAAATCGCTTAGGATCAAATCCTTTAGGAATTAGGCAAAAGTTAACTAAGTGCTAAATTAGATTAGCTACGAAATACGCTTGATCCACTTGAAATACGATCTGCAAGACCCAAAACTTGAAGAATCATTGACGCTAGGTTATCCTGAAATCTAGGATTAATCTCATTACCTAGTTGCTCTCGGGAGCACATTGAAACTCCGTATTGGATCTGGACTGCACGTCGAAAGTTCGATGACCACGAGATTAAGCGTTTAAGACCGCCTTGCTGGGCTTGACAATCATCTCGGAAATCAAACTCAGATAGTGTTTCGGGGCTATTCGCTTGAGCCCGGAGTGAAGTGTGTGAGAAAACGTGGATTTCTTTAGAAATTAAATCTAATTTAAGTAATTTGAGACCTGTCGCTTGCGGGTCTGATATAAGCAATCAGACCGTCAGAATCTGACCTAAATACACCCTCAGATCAGGAGAAATTTCATACACAGGTCAGGTACTTGTGGCCCTGATCGAGTTTTGGTGACCGTTGAACTGAAACTGGTCCGCCACATGCGATCTGGAAACCCGATTGGAACGAAAACTTAACTTGACTTAGATCCATGGTCATGGAGCTTAAGTCTGACCTTTGGCTCAAGGGGGGCTTCGAAAGTGCTCCGTTGAGACAGAACAGATACCTTTTAGACATAACCTAAGTATACCTTGGCCCTGAGCCTATTTCTGACAATTTTAGGCCTATATAAGGACCTTAAACCCTCTCTCTCTCTCTTCACATATGAATTTCCAACCCTAAGGAGAAAAAAGAGAAGGAAAGTGAGAGAAAGTGCGAGAGAGAGAGTTGGTGTTCAATCCAGGGCTTCTTCCCTGTCATTCCACGTACTCAACTATCGTATCTGAATCGTTCTTCCGGCGATCCCGTTCTTAGGTAAGAAAACCTAACCCTAACCAGTTCTAGAGTTTCAAATGGCGTAAGTGATTAAATAGCTAATCATTTACTAAATGCACCATTGGCAAACCTTTTTTATTATTACATAGCACTATTGTTGCATACCACCATATGGAATATCATTCCTGTTATAATGGCCTCTTTGATGTTTTTCTAATCCCTGACCTGAGCTCTCTCACTCTCTAAAATTTTATGGAAGAGTAATTGTGAAGAACCGATTACAGGACAAGTGACAAAAGAAGAAACAAAGAAGGCCAAGTAGTGTTGAATGGTTATAACAACTGTCATAACGTGGGAAGCATTTAGTTGGCCTAGGTTAAAGCTATAAATAGTATATGAATTCAATAAAAAGATTGGTCTCGCAACAACCCAATCAAACCCACACACCATCTTTCAATTATCCTTCTAATTATCATTCAATTACATTCTTTAGTGTAATCATTTTACTTTTCTGCCATGTAGACTACATTTTTTAGTGTAATATTTTGCTTTTCGATTAATGTTTACATTCCACGGTGTAATCTATAGCATTAATCAAGTAGTTGGTAATCTTAGCTGTAATTTGAGTATACACTCATATGTTGGATTCAAGTCTCTATCTAGGAAGGTGTTCTACAACTGCTCTTCGTGACCGATTGTAAGATTTCCTTTATTGTTTTCTTCCTTTATTTGTATCGAAAAGTTATTTTGTACGAAAGATAAAAGGTGTAACCCATCATTAGAGGACGAACCCTACACTCTTAATATCAGCTAGTCCGATTTTATATACTGAGTGAGTGACTGAATAGGTCGTCGATCTCATCCGATCTCAGTCATATACTACGTATTTGCCCATTTTGGTGCTTGGGTCATAGTTGTTCGGTTTGTATTTAGCCGCAAATTCAATTCTCGCATGCCTGCATTCCAATTGCCAAAAACCAACACCAAGTATATTTATAGGATTTAAGAAGTATACATGAAGTTAGGTTGGGCTGGAATGACTTGAGCCTCAGCCCAGCCCAAAAATTAGATGGTCCATGAATGCAAGGCTCATGTTACTTCTAGCAGCTAAACTTTAGAAAATCTCTTTAGAATAGCTTCAATTTGGGAAAGGAAGCTGCTGCCAAATGCACCTTTAGTTTATGACAGCTAATGGGTCTTGTTTGGATACACACACCAAATGGGTACTCGAACCCATGACCTCAGTGTCAAAACCCATGGGGTTTACTTTTGAGCCATGAGTAGGGACCCTGTTTTAACTGGTATATGCATGCAATGTGAGGGTGCGAATCTGCATGTGCCCATGGATCATTAAGGGCCAGTTTGGATAAGGTAAATCCAATAGTGAGAAATGAAAAGAGATGGTAAAGCCAAGATCGTGGATTCCCCAAATTACTTCCCTTCCACTTTTCCATTTCATTGTTTGGATTGGCAGGTGTAAGTTTCCAATTCCAACCAAAATTATTTTGGCGCTCCACAACAATCATGTTTATACACATGTATCCATGATATGGTACTTCCGTAGTCATGCATATGTCATCCAATCCATTCATCTGATGTGACTTGTTGTGATTAAAGAATTACCCAAAATTTACAGTATTTTAAAACTTGATGTAGAGCGGGTCGCGGACAATTACATGGCAAAGATGGATCAGAAAAGGCCCGGTCGGCGACAGAAGTGATCTGGACCATCAGACCTTAAATCAGGCGTATCTTGCAATCCGGGATGAGTTAGCCGACGAAAAATATATGATTTTGGGGTAGAACGAGCTACTTTAGCCAACCAACCCTGCTATGCAGGGTTGCGACGCTCGGAATTGCGAGAAACCCCTGATTTGATGGTCGTTTCCCTGTTTCAATTTCGTTTTTACTATAAATAGTAAGTTTTAGTTTGCTTATAACTCTTCATCCGTCGGGCTTTAGGAGTTGCGCCCAACGTGAAAAGAGCTTAGAATAATTAGGAGAACGGGTTGGTGAAGCCAAATAGGACACTTACTATTTTTGGCCGAAAACCTTGCGCACTAGTAGACATCACGACCGTCTATAAATAGTAAGTTTACTATTTATAGTAAGTCGCGAATTCTAGGAGTCCTAGTTGTAGTTTGATTCTGATTTCTTTTCCATTGCTTAGTACCCTTATTTAAAGGGTTGTGAACTCGTTTTTATGAATTAATTAAGCTATTTCGAATTTATTTAGAATTTATTTCTATTTTCTACTCTCTTTTCTCGTGGATTCGAGAAGTCTCTGTGAGGAGTCCAGAGAAGTTCCGTGGATTCGGAATAGTTATCCTCTTGAGGAAGACGGTGCTCGACCTCACGTCCACCCCTGCGTCAGTTGGTATCAAAGCGAGGTTTCTCCTCGGGTCGATGGCTTCTAACGACGGGTCGGGCAACAATCCCATAGGCGGTGCTCCAGGAAATTTTTCTTTAACGGCGGCAACTTTTCAAGCAGCGCAGCAAGAGAATCGACAAGCCATGCAAGGGCTGCAAGCTTCCATGGACCGCATAGCGAAACTCTTGGCAGAACCCTAGGGCAACTCCGTATTCCTGGTGGTAATCCTCCACCACCAATTCCTGAAACCCGTAATCGCCCTGATCACAGGATAATACCAGCAATGCATCCAAGGGCCGTCCCTGAGGATGGGGGTTCCAGTGAAGAGGAGATCGATGACGTGATCTTCCAACACCCCAGGCAAGGCGGCGATCGGGTAGATCGAGACTTCAAGATACGGGTTGATATTCCTAACTTCAATGGTCAGCTACACATTGAGGATTTTCTCGATTGGCTTTCTGAAGTTGAGCGATTTTTTGACTATATGGACATTCCTGAAACAAAGAAGGTCAAGCTTGTGGCCTATAAGTTGAAAGGAGGAGCTTCAGCTTGGTGGGAACAACTGCAACTCGCACGAACCAGGCAGATGAAAGCACCAATCCGTACATGACAGCGAATGAAGCAGCTACTACGTGCCCGATTCCTCCCTAGCGATTACGATCAGGTATTATTCCAACAATACCAAAATTGTCGACAGGGTAGTTGGTCGGTGAGAGAGTATGCAGAAGAATTTTACCGCCTAGCGGCGCGCAACGATTTGGTCGAGACTGAATCGCAGCAAGTCGCCCGATTCAACGGTGGATTGCGTATGGCGATCCAGGATCGGGTCCAGATGCAGTCCGTCTGGACGATGAATGATGCGATCAAGTTGGCTACTCGGGCAGAAGTGCAACTTGAACGTTCTAACACACGGGCCTATCCTACTGCGAGGATCACTGCTGCAGGTCCACCCCAGGGAGCTCCACAGCCTAAGGGGAAGGAGCCCGTAGGAGCACGCACTCAACCTCCTATGTCTGAGAACCGAGATCAGGGAAGCGGGCAAGCTAGACCCCAAAGAGGCGTATCGACTGCTGCTGGCACAAGTACAATCCCGAACCCTTATGCTCGGCCAAGGCCCAACAACTGCTATCGTTGTGGCCAGCCCGGCCACCTGTCAAATACTTGTCCCCAGCGAAAAGTGGCAAACCTCGCCATTAATGATGGTAGTGCTGATAACGCTTATGAAGATCCAGATATTGAAGAACAAGAGCATATCGCCGAGGACGAGGTAGATGATTCAGATTGGGTTCAGCAAGATCACGGCGAGTCGCTCGTCGTGAGGCGGCTATTATATGCGCCAAGAAAAGAAGTGCATCCACAGCGGCATAACATCTTCCGCACTAGGTGTACGGTGAATCGAAAGGTTTGTGATGTGATCATTGACAGTGGAAGCAGCGAGAACATTGTCTCCAGGGGCATGGTGGAAAAATTGCAATTGAAAACAGCGTCATCCCTCTCCATATACAATCGGTTGGATCAAGAAGGTCAGCGAAACAAAGGTAACTGAACGGTGCACCATATCCTTTTCAATTGGCAAACATTATAAGGATGAAGTAGTATGCGATGTGGTTGACATGGAAGCATGTCACATCCTACTCGGTCGACCCTGACAATCTGACCGTGACGCCACTCATAAAGGGCGAGATAACATATATATCTTCGTCAAGGACGGCCGGAACCATATTGGCCCCTATGGATCCAGAAGGACCACCTGAAACTTCTAAAGTGGAGGGTCGTTTTCTCTTAACCATTCGGGACTTCGTGGAAGAATCCAAAGAAACAGGACAGACTTATGCATTAATTGTAAAAGGGGAAGAACTCGAGCCTACCATCATCCCTGAAAGACTAAGGCCCTTGTTACATGAATTCTAAGAAATCTGGCCCGAGGACCTTCCCGATGGGTTACCCCCTATGCGAGATATCCAACACCATATCGACCTTGTCCCTGGGTCCAGTTTACCTAATCGTCCTCATTATCTAATGAGCCTGAATGAGTGCGAGATTCTGCAGGGACAAGTGGAGGAACTGATCCGTAAGGGTCTTATTCGAGAAAGCATGAGCCCATGTGCTGTACCAGCTCTGTTAACTCCAAAGAAAGATGGGAGTTGGCGCATGTGTGTCGACAGCCGGGCCATCAACAAGATCACCATAAAATACAGGTTTCCTATACCACGGTTGGATGATATGTTGGATATGCTAGAGGGCGCAAAAATATTCTCTAAATTGGACTTAAGGAGCGGCTACCATCAGATTCGAATACGGCCGGGTGATGAGTGGAAAACAGCCTTCAAGACTAAGGAAGGATTGTACGAATGGATGGTCATGCCTTTCGGTCTTTCTAATGCGCCTAGCACATTCATGAGGTTGATGAACCAAGTTCTGAAACCTTTCATTGGGCGGTTCGTTGTGGTTTATTTTGATGATATTTTGATATACAGTCAAGACGAAACCACCCATATGGAGCACCTCAAGAAAGTCCTTCAAGTGCTCACTGAAAATAAACTGTACCTCAATTTAAAAAAGTGTAGCTTCATGACTGATAGCCTATTGTTTCTGGGTTTTGTGGTTACATCCACGGGCATTCGAGTGGATGAGGAAAAGGTGAAGACAATCAGAGAATGGCCGGTTCCCAAAAATATTCACGAAGTACGAAGTTTCCATGGACTAGCGACATTCTATCGTCGGTTCGTGAAAAATTTCAGTAGCATTGTGTCACCGATCACAGATTGCATGAAGAAAGGGCAGTTTCAGTGGACTGACGAAGCCGACAGGAGCTTTGCCGAAATCAAGCGCAGATTATCCACGACCCCGGTTCTTGTACTTCCAACTTCGACAAACTGTTTGAAGTCGAATGTGATGCCTCATATGTCGGGATTGGGGGAGTTTTGTCTCAAGAAGGTAGGCCGGTAGCCTTCTACAGTGAGAAACTTAGTGATGCACGCAAGAAGTGGTCTACATATGAGATCGAGTTGTACGCAGTGGTCCAGGCACTGCGACACTGGCGACATTATTTGATTCAAAGGGAATTCATACTTTACACGGACCATCAAGCCCTCAAGTTTATTAATAGTCAAGCTAACATTAACCGTGTGCATGCTAGATGGATCTCATTTTTGCAGGAATTCACATTCGTGCTAAAGCATAAGTCAGGGCAACAGAACAAAGTAGCCGATGCGCTGAGTCGCCGTGCAACTTTGTTAGTCACTATGAGCAATGAAGTTGTCGGGTTCGATCGCCTCAAAGACATATATGCCGACGACGATGACTTCAAGGACGCATGGGTTAGATGTCAGGAAGGTCACCCCGGTGACTTACATATACAAGACGGGTTCCTTTTTAGGGAAATCGACTATGTATCCCAAAGAGTTCGCTAAGGGAACAGATAATCCAAGAGCTACATGGAGGTGGCCTCAGTGGACACCTTGGGCGAGACAAGACGCGAGCTCTTGTGGAAGACGGTATTACTGGCCGCAATTGGTACGTGATATGGGAAAGGCAGTCCAACGCTGTTATATTTGTCAGACTTCCAAAGGGCAATCTCATAATACGGGCCTCTACACCCCGTTACCCGTGCCTGACGGCCCTTGGGAGGATTTATCTATGGACTTTGTGCTTGGTCTCCCACCCACAACGCGGCATGGATTCGGTGTTCGTGGTAGTAGATCGTTTTTCCAAGATGACGCACTTTATTCCATGCAAGAAGACTCTCGATGCAACACACGTGGCAAATCTATTCTTCAGAGAAATTGTGCGGCTACACGGGGTTTTCCAAGACTATTACTTCTGACCGTGACACGAAGTTCATAAGCCACTTTTGGCGGACTTTGTGGACTCGATTCGATACACGCCTTCAGTTCAGCAGCGCGTACCACCCACAGACCGACGGTCAAACTGAGGTTGTGAATCGCACGTTGGGAAACCTCCTTCGATGTATTTCAGGAGAAAAACCGAAGCAGTGGGATTTGGCCTTGTCTCAAGCGGAGTTTGCATTCAACAACATGGTGAACCGCTCGACAGGAAAATCCCCGTTCCAGGTTATTTACGGACGAGTACCTCGCCATACACTAGACTTGGTCCCTCTGCCCAAGCTCCCAGGCATGAGCATTGCAGCAGAACATATGGACAGACAAAATCATGGGCATTCATGCGGAGGTACAGAACAAGCTACATGCCTCGAACGAAAAATACAAGGAGCAAGCGGACAAGCATCGGCGACAGAAAGTGTTCGAGGTGGGCGACCAAGTAATGGTCCATCTACGCAAAGAAAGATTTCCGACTGGAACGTACAACAAGTTGAAGAATAAAAAGATTGGACCGGTACCAATCATCCGAAAGATCAATGACAACGCTTATGTTGTTGATCTTCCAGATGATATGGCGATTCACGAACTTTCAATGTTGCGGACCTGACTGAGTATCATGAACCAGCGCATAATGATAACTCGAGGACGAGTTCTTTTGAAGTGGAGGAGACTGATGTAGAGCGGGTCGCGGACAATTACATGGCAAAGATGGATCAGAAAAGGCCCGGTCGGCGACAGAAGTGATCTGGACCATCAGACCTTAAATCAGGCGTATCTTGCAATCCGGGATGAGTTAGCCGACGAAAAATATATGATTTTGGGGTAGAACGAGCTACTTTAGCCAACCAACCCGGCTATGCCGGGTTGCGACGCTCGGAATTGCGAGAAACCCCTGATTTGATGGTCGTTTCCCTGTTTCAATTTCGTTTTTACTATAAATAGTAAGTTTTAGTTTGCTTATAACTCTTCATCCGTCGGGCTTTAGGAGTTGCGCCCAACGTGAAAAGAGCTTAGAATAATTAGGAGAACGGGTTGGTGAAGCCAAATAGGACACTTACTATTTTTGGCCGAAAACCTTGCGCACTAGTAGACATCACGACCGTCTATAAATAGTAAGTTTACTATTTATAGTAAGTCGCGAATTCTAGGAGTCCTAGTTGTAGTTTGATTCTGATTTCTTTTCCATTGCTTAGTACCCTTATTTAAAGGGTTGTGAACTCGTTTTTATGAATTAATTAAGCTATTTCGAATTTATTTAGAATTTATTTCTATTTTCTACTCTCTTTTCTCGTGGATTCGAGAAGTCTCTGTGAGGAGTCCAGAGAAGTTCCGTGGATTCGGAATAGTTATCCTCTTGAGGAAGATGGTGCTCGACCTCACGTCCACCCCTGCGTCAAAACTTAAAAGTACCATACAAATGGTTTTAAAGGGCGTTTGTTTAAAGTGGAAAATACCCAAGTAGTTATGCTTTGACAACAGTGTCAGAAAGTATGAAATGGAAAAGGTACCTTCAACATTTGTGGTCCTACAGTGATGTATTTATGCAATCTTTGTTGTTCATCCATTTTACCATCTCATTATTGGGCACAAGCCAAAAAACGAGCTAGATTGGAAGCTCAAGTGGACCACACCAGAGGAAACAAGGGGTTAATGATGTTCACCTTTCAAAATTGAAACCTTTGTAAGGCCCACAAGAATGCGTATCTATCATTCAACCCGTTCATAATATCACACTAACATGTATGAAGGGTATACACAAATATCAACTTGATTTTAAAACTTATGTTGCCCCCAAGAAGTTTTCATAATATCACACTAACATGTATGAAGGGTATATACAAATATCAACTTGATTTTAAAACTTATGTTGCCCCCAAGAAGTTTTCAACGTTAAGCATTCAATTCCCACCATTTCCTATGGTGTGGTCCACTTGAGCTTTAGATTTGCCTCATTTTTTTAAGCTCATGCCCTTAAATGAGCTTGTAGAACAGATAGACAATATGAATAAGATACAAAAATTGGGCCCACAAGTTTTATATTTGTGACTTGTACTAATACAATTCTACAAAGCTTTTCAAACAAGCTCATTGTCAACATCAACCTCAAGATAATTACATAGGCAAATAATCATTGTTCATTTACTAGTCAATACATATATAAGTGAAAAAACAAACGCGTCTATTTTTAAGTATACTTTATGGAGCAGCCCACCTGATTATTAAACCAGCCTGATTTTTGGGATCAAGACCAAACCAGGGTGGTTTACGTGATGGGTTGGGAAGACTTCATGCAGATTAAAGTCACTTTCCCCCATTAGAGGAAGTAACACAGCAAATACCTAATGGAAGTATGCAAGCATTTTCCTTTTGATAGGTGGAAATGAAAACACGCTTTTACATACTTGCATTTTCAAACAGGTATAGGAATCCTACTAGGGAAAACCCTTTTCACCTTATTGAAATATGCCTTAATTACCACAATCCCCTACTAACTAAAATTCACAATATATAAGTATTTTATAAGTTATTAGAGTGTATTAAAAATAAGTTATGTCTACACCCATTTATTAAAAACAAAAACAAAATTCAGTTCATGATATTTGTATAAGAAGTTCTTATTTCCAACAGAATTATAGTGGGATTGGATTGCCTCCCTCATCAGGAAAAACCAACAAGGTCTATTGATTTCCAGCAAGGATTCGTGTTACCCCTTACAAATTACAAAGCGATCGATAGGACCTAACTGTATTTTTTTGATAGGAATATGTGGCATGCCTGCTGTAGAGCCATGATCCTTCTTTTGTGCACTTCAGCTTTCGAGCCGTGTTATCTTCTTTGTTAATTGGTTATATCTAGCTTTCCTTGGCTAGGGTTGCTAACGGGTACCCAATAGACCTGACTTGGTTTTCATCGGGTCTCCAATTTCTTGGACCTGTTTGGAAATTGGGTTTGTGTTCAGGCACACAATTTTGGACCTGGCTACAGAATTGGGCTTACATGGGTCTGGGTCGGATCCACTATCATGGACCTAGTTAGAATTAGGTATGGTCTAAGTCGGTTTCAGTTACTTTTAAAGTAATATTATATATAGGATTGCTCATCTGCCCACCAATTCTCCTGAGTTACAGAACTTATCTCCTGTAATGTGAGTGCAAAATCAAAATAGTACACGTGATGCAGCACCCCATGAAGCCCAAGGCCCAACTTTCACTCTGATCCAAAACTTTGGTAGGCCATGGCAAAAGAGAGAGACAAATCAAGGGAGAAAACTGTTTCCTTTTTTAATGGCCCACCTAAGTTTTTGATCAAGGTGAAATTTGGGCCCTTGAAGTTTCATGGGGTGCTGCATCACATGGACGGTTCAGATTTTGCACGTACATCACAGGAGTTGAGTTCTAAAAAAGTTATCATGAGAACCGGTGTGTAGGTGAGCATTCTTCATATTATATATATCAAACATATATTATTGGAGTGAGGTTGGTTAGCCACAGACATGGAAGAGAGCCCATCTGCACCACAAACGTGTCCAAGTGGTATACATTTGAGTGACCTAACCATCCATTCAGGTGGGCCCATGTAAATGGCCTTATTTTGACATGGACCCAGTAAATGAATAGCGGGTCAGGCAAGGGTTAGAAATGTCGCCTTTATTATTATTTTTAAGTAAATGGGTTGGGCTTGGGTTAGAACCTAATGCTATCTGTCCCATCCTTGTAGATTGTCAGTGGGCTAGATGAGAAGACAGGACCCAAAACCCATGATATATGTAACGTACCTATAGCCCCATATTTCAATCTTCAAGTTGAGTCCAATTGGGTGGGTTCGAGCATTCTAGCGAACCCCATTATAAAGTAAATGGTGGAAGGAGCCACTGCGTAAAGGGTCATGGGTTGGTTTTAGCGTCCTAAGCCATCTGGAACCCATAGCCACTCCTAATGTAAGCAGGTCAGGCCAAGTCAGTAATAGGTCGTGGGTGGTCTCATGTTAGAATTCTTGGACCATTCAGCAACTAACTTAGATTTTAGGCTAGCACGCTATCAAACCTTCCATATATTTCTTGGTGGGGCTCGACTCTGTCCCAACTCATTCTCACCCCAACTGGCCCAGCAGCCCATGTGGAGATGGTATGGTGGAGCCATATCTCTCTCTCTCTCTCTCTCTCTCTCTCTCTCGAATCCCTAGCAGTATGGCTTGCCGTGATTTATTTTCTTTATATTGATGCGGCCGTCCATCCATTTCCAAAACGGACGCGGATTAGATACTGAATCTTGAAGTGACGTGACCAGGTTTTGTAGGCCCCATTATAATGTATGTGTTTTTATCGACACCGTTCATCCATTTGGAGAGATCATTTTAGAGCATGAGCTTAAAACTGAAGCAGATCCAAATCTCAAGTGATCCCCACCATAGAAAACAGTAGAGATAGTGACGCCCACCGTTGATTCATTCCTTGGCCCACCATGATGTTTATTTGATGTTAAACCTGTTAATGGTAGGCGTTAAATCTGGAAGCGGATTGCGTACTGAGTAACTCAGTACCATTAGCGTACTGAGTAAACTCTGTGGGGTCCACCGTTATTTATTTATTTTATCCACTCCGTTCATACATATTAACAGATAATTTTAGAGTTTGAGCTCAAAACGGAAGCATATCCAAAGCTTAATGGACCACACCACAGGAAACAGTGTGATTGAACCTCTACCATTGAAAATTTCTTTTTGGCTACAGAAGTTTTGGATCAAGATGATGGTTGTGGTTTCTCTTCATCCATGTATTTGTGATCTTATGAACAGGTTGGATGACAAATAAACATTACTGTAGGCCCTAGGAAGGTTTCAACGGTGGAAATCATTATTCCACAATGTTTATTGTGGAATGGTCCACTTGAGCTTTGGATTTACTTCGATTTTGGGATCAACCCCTAAAATTAGCAAGGAAAAATGGATAGACAGTGTGGATAAACCACATGCATTCACAGTGGGCCCAATTGAGTTTACTCAGAATGATAAAAGCCTACTGAGTAACTCAGTACGCAATCCGATTTCGTTAAATTTCCACTGTTTTCTGCGGTGCAGTCCATTTGGGCTTTAGATTTACCCCAATCTTTGACTTATGCTCTAAACTGGTCTCTCAAAATCAATGGACGGTGTGGATACGTACGCAATTATGTGGCCACAGAGAATGGAAACGGATTGGCTACTGACCCTGTGAGTCGCCAATAGCTATTGTTCGGTGCTTTATGAGCCCCACCATGATGTATATATTTCATCCATGCCGATCACCTATTCTACCTGTTCATTTTATGAGAGGATCCAAACCTCAAGTTGACCTTCCAGGCACACCATTAAAAATTTATTGGGGCAACAAAAGTTTTGGACCAAGCTTTTATATATACAGGGAAAGGTGCTCGACCGTATTATACCTTCCATAAGGTGAGTGTTAGCGGCACGTTATTCTTTGGATGGTAAAATTTTTATCTCTCACATATTTTCTGCAAAAGTCTCGCCCTCATTGTTGAAACCTTACTAAGGCCCACTATGATGTTTATCTGAGATCCAACCTGTTCATAAGTTAAGACATACATGAAAGAAGGGAAAACACAAATTTCAGCTTGATCGAAAACTTTTGTGGCCGGCAAAATTTTTTAATGGTGGGCGTCACTCTATCCACGATTTTCTATGGTGGGTACATTTCAGCTTTGGATTTAGCTCATTCTTTGCCTCATGCCTTAAATTGATATCTCCAACTGAATGTACAGTATGGATATAACACATACATTTATGGTGGGTCTCATATAACTTGGTGACGTAACTTGTCCATAGAATCCGCGTGTAGCGAGTCCATTACGACTTTTAATAATAGGTGTATTGTGTCTTACCCCCGCGCATACAATAATCCGTCTGGGTAGGGCTTTGTGGGGCCCACAGTGATGTAAGTGTTTTATCCACGCTGTTAAAAGATTTTCTCAGATCATTTTAAGTTATTATCCTAAAAATGAGGCAAGTCCACAGCTCTAGTGGACCACGACAAAGGATGCTGCACCGATAATGACACTCACTGTTGAAACCTTTCTAAGTGCCAGCGTTATGTTTCTTTACCATCAAACATATTCATAAGGTCATGTAGATGTGAGCGAAGTGAAAACACAAATATGAACTTGATTCGAAACTTCTCCAGCTCGTAAGAAGTTTTTAATGGTAGATGTTCAATCCCCACCTTATGGTCCACTTAAGCCTTGGACCTGCCTCATTTTTTGGTTCATATATTAAAATGATTTGAGAAAATCATTGAACGGAATGGATAAAACACTTACATCACATTGGTCTTACAGAGCCATGCCCAGATGAATTACAGTCCGGGCAGGGTAGGATGCAATCCGTGTTTAAGTGGATGTACACGGCGGATTAGATTATGACAGGTTGAGTAGCGAGTCGGGTACTGAAGTTACGTCACCAAGTTCTGTGGGCCCCACTATGATGTATGTGTTGTATCCACACCGTCCATTCATTTTGAGATATTATTTTAAGGCATGAGTCAAAGAATGAGGCAGAGAAAAATCTGTAGTGGATCCCACTACAGAAAACAGTGGGGAGAGTGATTCCCACCGTTGAAACTATCCCAATGCCCACTATAATGTTTATTTGAAACCCAACCTGTTCAAAAGTTAAAAAAGACATGAAATAATAGAAAATACAAATATCAGCATGATTTAAAACTTTGGTGGCCTTTAGAAGTTTTTAATAGTGGGTGTCACTATCCTCACTGTTTTCTGTGTTGGGCCCACCGGATCTTTGGATTTAACTCATTCTTTGCATGTTGCCCTAAAATGATATCTCTGAATGCATGAAAGGTGTGGATATAAAACATACATCATGGTGGGGCTCATGGAACTTGGTGTCGTAACTTGAGTAGCCGGTCTAGCTACTCAACCTGTCGGTATCTAATCCGCACACAAAGTGGATGGAAACAACGTGAATTGAACTTCAATCATTAAGAAATTCTCCAGGTGGCATAGTGTTTGGTAAGGGCCAACCTTAGTATTTGTGAGAAATCTACTCTGTCCATCAGTTTTTAGAGATTATTTTAGGACATAGGGCAAAAAATGAGCCGGATCCAAGACTCAAGTGGGCCGCACAAAAGGAAAAGGTGGGTAGGGAAATTCCTATCGTCGAAACCTCTCTGGGTCGAAAGTGATGTTTCAACTGCATCCATACCGTTCATAGCAATATTCTTACTGAGATGAACTTAAAACACAAATATTATCATAATTTAAAACTTCTATTGCCCCACGAATATTTCAACTGTGGACGTTCAATCCTCATATTTTCGGCCCATTTGAATCTTGGATCTTGCTCATTTTCGGCCTGTTGTCCTAAAATGATATGAAAAAATAGATGGACGGGGTGGATTTCACAAAAAAAATATTCATGGTAGGCCCCACCTAAGTTTCTAGCACAAGGCTTTTTGTAGAAAATAAGCGTGAGAGTAGAGTTGGGCATTTCTGGTTCTATCCGGTGGATCCTACCCGATCCGATCCAAAGGATTGGATCGGTGCGGTTCGACTTGGATTAGTCAGATTCGACCGTCCATCGGTTCGAGGCCGGATCATAGTGAATTCGAACCGATCCGAACTGAATGGATCCGATCCGGACCGGTCCGATTTGATCCGGAGTGATTCAATGGTGGAAATCAATACTTCTACCTTTTCTTATGGTATGGTCCACTTGAGCTTTGGATATGCATCAATTTTGGGTTCAACTACTAAAATGATTTGAAAAAATGAATGGACGGCGTGGATAAACCACATGCATTCACGGTGAGCCCCAACATAGTTTCCTAAAAGACGTGCTGTGCACGTCAACCACTTGCGTGTACAACATGTCAGTGACAGGCAAGCTGAGTAGCCAGACTAGCTACTGAAGTTACGTCAACAAGTTCCGTGGGCCCCATCATGATGTATGTTCTGTATCCACATCTTTCATTCATTTGGAGAGATCATTTTGAGGCAATATCCATAGAACGAGTTAAATCCAAAGCTCCGTAGACCCCAACACAAAAAACAGTGGGACAGTGAAGTCCACCATTGAAATTTTCTAAGGGCCACGAAAGTTTTAGATCAAGTTGATATTTGTGTTTTCCTTATTTCATGTTTTTTTAAAAAACTTTTTAATAGGTTGGATTTTAAATAAACATTATGATAGACCTTAGGATAGTTTCAACGGTGGAAATTACTCTCCCCACTATTTTCTTTAGTGTGGTCTACTACAAACTTTTATTTACCTTATTCTTTGGTTCATACCATAAAATGATATTTAAAAATGGATGAATGGTGTGGATATAACACATACATCATAGTGGGGCCCACGGAACTTGGTGACGCCAACTCAACCTCTCGGTATCTAATCCGCCTCCTGTGGATTGTACCCTGTATCCATTTCGTGCCCAACACGTTAATAGGCTGTGACAGCCTGACAGGTAGATATGTGTCGTGTATGGACGAGCAGTGAGAGGCTTCGAGCTCCGAGTTGTACGAACGGCTCAAATGAGATCAAAGTTACATGGACCCCATAGTTATGTATTTATTATAACCGCAACGTTCATCCATATTTGGAGATCATTTCGGAGCATTATCAAAAACAAAAAAACATATCCAAAGATTAACTGGACCACACCATAAAGAGCAGTGAGAATAATGATTTTCACCGTTAAAAAATTCGTAGGGCCTACCATCACGTTTATTTTCTATCTAATCTTTTACTAAGGTTAAAAATACATAGATAAGAAAATAAATAAATTTTATATTAATATGAAACTTCTATGATCTCCAAAAAGATTTCAATGGTAAACGTTCAATCTCCATTGTTTTTTGTAGTGTGGGTCAACAGATCTTTAGATCTGTTTTATTTTTCGGCTCAAGCCTTAAGACGAACTCTACAAATGGATGAACGGTTTGGATATAACACATACCTCATAGTCTGACCCATAAATCTAAGCCGATTTAAATCATACCCAACCTGATCTGACTCGATTTCCTGACCGAGTCGGACTCGGTTCGGGTTAGGCCAACCATGAATTAGATCGGTTTGGGTCAGGTGTCCTAGACTTAATCCCGAATTGGATCGAATTCAGATTAGCTCACGTAGATTTCGGATCGGATTGAGTTGGACCAATCCGATCCGACTCGGTCCCATGCCCAGCTCTACGCGAGAGAGAGAGAGAGAGACGGAAGGGTATTTTAATAAGAGGTTACTTCTTCAGTTTCCCTATACAATCTTCCATCCGCGCATTCAACCTTATGAAAATTTATAATACGGTCGAGTAATACCTAATGAACTGGTTCATCTCAAATAGCCATTACAGTGGCCCTTCGTGGTTTTTAACGGTGGACATTCAATCACTACTGTTTTCCAGTGGTGTGGTCCACCCGAGATTTATATCTAGCCTAAAATTACCTTTTAAAATGGATGGACGGCGTGGATAGAAAACATACATCATGGTGGGGTCCACGTAACACCGACCACTAGCCAAACCGCGTCCACAAAGAACCGTCCAGTATCCACCATCAATGCTGAGTAGCTGACAATGTCAGTACGCAATCCGCATCCGGCCAAAGCATGGATAACCTGTGTCTCCTGTTAGATGATCCTGCCCATCTGATCTGTAGCCCCCTAAATTGACGGTGGAAAAGAAAAAACAGTTAACGGCAGTGGGATAAACAGTAGAAGAGGTAATGGGCAGGGTTGTCTCATGGGTTTTATATCCTGTACGTAAGCCGTCCGTCCTGTTGCTTGGGTGGACGGTCAATACATCACCTACCATATCATCTCCCCAGCGGATGCGGAAACGGATTGGCTACTCCCCTGACACCAGCCAATGGCTGGTGGTCGGTGCTCCGTGGGTCCCACGATGATGTATGGTTTTCATCCATGCCGTCCATATATTTTTTCAGATCATTTTACAGTACGAGACCAAAAATTAGGTATATCCAAATCTTAATTGGACCACATCAAAGGAAAGAGTGTTGAATGAGCTTCGACCATTAAAAAGCATTTTGGGCCATAAAAGTATTGCATCAAGCTGATTTTTGTTTTTTCCCTTCATCTTGGCCTTTATGACCTAATCAACATATTGGATGTCAAATAAACAGTACAGTGGGCCTTAGGAGGATTTTAATGATGGATATCCAATCACTATTGTTTTCATGTGGTGTGGTCTACTTGAGATTTATATACCTCTAATTTTTGAAATAAAGTCATGAAATGATCTTTAAAAATGGATGAACGGAATGGATGAAACACATACATCATGGTGGGGTCCACAGAGCACCGACCACCAGCCACGGGGCTGGTGTCAGGGGGAGTAGCCGATCCGTTTCCAGCGGATGCTTAAAAAGCATGGGAAGGCGTAATTCTCAATCGTGCAAATTAACAGAGTTTTCTCACCTGATGAATGGCTGAGATCTTTCACAAGCAATGGTTCAGCACGTGTAGAACAGCTGTTGCATACAGGCGCGGTTGCATGAGATTGCCTGCCACACGCGGTCAGAATATGGGTGGGGCCCACCATGAAGTTTGTGAGAAATCCACCCCGTCCATCCGTTTTTCCAGCTAACTTTAGAACACTGCTAGAAAACAGAGGCCATCCAAAATTCAAGTGGACCACACGATTGGAAACAGTAGGGATTGAACGCCTACCGTTGAAACCTCTGCATGGCCACAGAAGTTTTGTACCGGGCTAATAATTTTATTTTTTCAGCTCATCCCAGAGGGAATGACCTTATGAACGGTTTGGATGGCTTATAAACATCAAGGTGGACCCAGGAAGGTTTCAACGGTAGGAATTTCCTTCCCACATTTTCCTTTCGTGTGGCCCACTTGAGTCTTCGATCCACCTCATTTTTTTTATCGATTTCATAAAATGATCTGAAAAAACGGATGGACGGTTGGATTTCTAAAAAAAATCATAGTGGGCCCCATCCGGTTCCCCAATCGGTGGTTGCAGGCAATCCTCGTCCGGCGCTGTTGCAACTAACAAACCATCCCTCGCTGCGAGTTTCTCCTCAACGAAGTGAGGGATCGCTTCGTCCTCCGATCTTGCAGTCCGTTCGATTACAGGACTTGAAGAAATTCGGGAATTCCCGATTTCCAAAAACCCTTTGATTTTCTTCCGAGATCTGGGTTTTTATCTCCAATCCAAGAAATGATTACTCGTTCTAAACTCGTCGAACAACTCAGAGAGTATCAGATCCGAAGTCAGCATAAATGGGCAGCGCTTACTATGTTCTCCCCCACACCTCAAATTACTAACAGGTATTTATTTATTTAAAGATCTCAAATTTCTTGATTTTTATATATTAGGGCGCGTTTGGTTGCACCAAATATCATGAAATTTCATGATTAATTAGTCTAATTTGGTCAAAATTTTCATGTTATTTCATGATATTTGGTGCAGCCAAACACGCTCTAACCTATTGTTGAATAGCTGAAAGCATCAGTTTTGTTCTTACAATCCCAAACTAAGTAATTGTATTTCTAGGTTATTTTGGAATTCGATATTTTTTAGGATTCACTTAGTTGGAAGAGATACGGCATGGGATATGATGGATTTGCCTGTAGCACCGCCACGGGGATATCCCTGTGGCACGACATGGCCCAAGCTCTGTGGGCCCCACCGTGATGTATGTGTTTTATCCATGCTGCCCATCCGTTTTACCAGCTCATTTTGCGGTATGAGCCCAAAAATTATGCAGATCCAAAGCTCAAGTGGACCACACCGTGGAAAACAGTGGGGATTGAATGCCTACTGTTGAAAACTTCTTGGGGGCCACAGAAGTCTTGGATCAGGCTTATATTTGTGCTTTCCCTTCATCCAGGTATGTGTGACCATATGACCAGGATAGATGGCAAATAAAACAGCATGGTGGGTGCTAGGAAGGTTTCAATTGTGGGCCTCATCGTCCCACTGTTTCCTGTGGTGTGGTACACTTGAGCTTTGGATCTGCATCATTTTTGGGCTCATGTCCTAGAATGAGCTGGAAAAATGGATGGAGGCGTGGATAAAACACATACATCACAATGGGCCCTGCAGAGCTTGGGCCGGGTCGTGCCACAGGGATATCCCTGTGGTGGGCAGTGCAAGCAATCTGCTTCGGATTTCTTATATGTGGGGAGATATGATTGACTAGGAAAGGGATAATGTTAGTTAGGTTTGTTAGAATTAACCTTCGATGGGCTTCACATAGATTGGATGTGTGATCTATCCAGATCGAATATGGCGTTGTAATCAGTTATGAGCACGCTGTTACATTGAGGTCATGCAATTAATGCATATGGGTTTATGGTAACTAGCAGAATACTGATGACAAGGTTGAGATGGATTATGATGTTTGAATGGGTTTATCTTTTATGTTTAGAATCACAAGTTCTTATAAATGAGATATTTGGCAAAATGACCAAAGAAGAATAATTTTCTAAGTGTCTTGTCTATGGAGGTTTGTCTCCTCGAAGTGGTTAATATATCAATAACATTCATTTTCTTTTAAGTCTAATTGTTAGCTTCTAGTATCCCAGTTGCCAGATCTCCGGCAACTATTTATGTCGTTTGTGTCGAGAGAAGGGATGGACTCCTTCTCTAAATACACAACTCCCCAATTGACAATGTCGTTATCCTTTATTGAATGCTCATCAGAGATAGCAACGAACAAAGGAACTTGGATTTGACTATTTGGCTTTCCTCTTTATGCATGGATGGAATTTGTGGTAATCAATCTTGGATCCTGGTTCAGAGAAGTCATTGAGTTTTGATCAAATGACTATCGATAGATATTTTTGAATGAATGTGATGAGGACATCACTTCACAGACACCTTTGCGTACGTATTAGAGGAAGAGGCGGGCCACACCGATTTCTCTGTAACTAGGCGAGTAACCATGATCATGTGAAGACCCCATGTGCATGTGCGAGCATCTGGAAGACCTCATACTAGGAAGAAGCACATGGGTTGCTTTAGGGAGTGCTTTAGACCACCGGATTCTAGAGACGTGGCGATCGGGCCGTTGATCGTGGACTATTTTCATTATCATTGGATATTATTATGTTTTAGGATTTAGTTTATGGTTGATTTATGCTTTGGACACCTTTTGAGAGAGAGAGAGAGAGAGAGAGAGAGAGAGAGAGAGAGAGAGACCTCATCATTGCTTGGTTTTGTGAAAAAAAAGAAGAGAACTCCTTGTTTTCTTCTCCAATCTTCATGTGATGTGAGGATGTCTTCCATGTGACTTAGAAGGAAGATTGGTGCGAAGCTTATCTTTATCAACGGAAGTGCGAGGCTTCCATCTATCCCCACACTCTCATCTCTTTATCAACAATCAAGTTATTCTTTCAACTTTCAAGTTTTTCGTTTCTTCTTTTCCTTTTATCCAAATCCATCAACATCCTCCCGAGCCTCATCCCTTATACATTCATCGACAAACCGAACCCTATAAACCCAAAACCCCACCCACCTAGTCCACACATGTGACCGTACAACCACACATGTGAACCCATAGGGTTGGCTGTACGGTCCCACTCTTGCTCCTTGGCTTTCCACTACTCATGTGACAAAACTCCACCTTCTCTTGTCCAAACCATAACCCTAAACTTAAAAATCTCAAATCCTCAAATTTCCCCAAATTCCCAAACAATAGATCTTCTCAATCTTCAATTAAACCCAAATCCAAAACCCTAATTCCCTTGTCCTAGTACCTAAACCCTTTAACCCCTTTACCCTATTTACCCCATTAACCATAATTCTAAGTTTTACCCAATTTACCTAAATCCTAATATCTCACCCTAGGTAGTACTAGACCTTCTCCTTTTAAATAAGCTTAACCCTATGCTACTGGGATGTCCCTACATCCATTAGATCCTAGTTTTCCCTATTTATTGGTCTTGTAGGAAGATGCTTGGTAACCTAGGCTTGATTTATGCATGATCTCCTTTTGGAATATTGGTTTTTGTGATGATGGTAGCAAGTTTTGTGATTTTTATTAATTAATTTAATTTTACTGATTGATCTCTCACAATATTTGAGTCATACATCGGTTCTACATCAGAACGCCAGGGTCAAAGTGTTACTAATGGCAGAGTGGTTGTAGGGGGAGTGTCAGAGCTGGAGGTTGGGGGGCCTGACTTATTCTCACATCCCTGGAAGCCATTGTTGCAATCTAGCCTGTCTAGTGTAATGGTGGCGGCTAGATTGCCGGGTGGGGTGGAGAGGGACCCTCTTATAGTCCTTTTCTCTCGTTTTAGAGGGCTTTTGTTCTCTCAATCTGGTGGATGGTGATGGTTTAAAGACAATAACTTAGAACTTTAGAGAAGAGAACTCCTCTGCCATGTCAGCCCTATCATGTGGAAGGAGCTATAAGCTATTTTAAGAAAAAAAAATCATGGCAGATGGAACCTTAGATAAATATAAAGGCAGACTTGTAGTTAAAGGGTTTAACTCAAAAGCTTGGTATAGACTACGAAGAAACAAATTCATTTGTTAACTTCATGTCTGTTATAATTATTCTAGCCATAGTGGCATGTTATGACTTAGAAGTATTTAAATTAGATGTCAAGATAACTTTTCATAATGAAAAATTAAAGGAAGAAATACACATGAAGCAACTAGAAGGCCTTGTGATAAAAGGAGTGGAAGATAAAAGCTGATAAAAGGAATGGAAGATAAAGTCTACAACTAAAGAAATCCTTGTATGTTCTAAAGAAAGCCTCTCATCAATGGTATTTGACATTTCACAGTGTTATCTTAAACATGGGATTCCTATCTTTAAAAAAAATCTTAAAGATAGGATAGAAAGCACATCAATTAGACCAATGTGTATAGCAAATCAATTAGACCAATGTGTGTATGTTTGGAATAGTGGGAGCAAATTTACTATTTTATCATTGTATGCAGATGATATATTGTTAACAGGAAATGACATAGAAATGTTAGAAAAAACCAAGTCATGGTTAGACTCGCAGTTTGAAATGGATGACTTGGGAGAAGCATCATATGTGCTTGGAATAAAAGTAGCAAGAGATAGAAGTTCAAAACTTTTATGCCTAAGTCAATAAAGATATATAAAGAGTATACTTAAAAGGTTTAGGATGGACAACTATAAACAGTCTCTACTCCTGTTTGTAAAGGGTTAAAGTTGAGCAAATCAATGTGTCCATCAAACGATGAAAAAAGACTGTAATGGAAACTACTCCATATGCTGAAGATGTAGGCTTCCTGATGTATTGCATATTATGTACCAGACCTGATATATCCTATGCAGTGGGAGTTGCAAGTAGATACCAAGAAAATCCATTAGTCAAACATTGGCAAGTAATGTTGTCAAAATCGTTATCGTATCACAAATTGTAATAGGAATTGAATCGTACTGAATCACAAATTGAATCATAAACCGCGTGATTTTTTTTTTCCCTTCTGATTTCTTAAAAAAATATGAAAAATATAAGTAAATTATAAGAGATAGAAACTCATCAATCATTGATTTTCCATTAACATGTACCAAAAAAGTAATACATATGATAATATTATCAATTCAGAAAATGTATATGGTATACATCTATATTTATGTATATGGTATGGTATTATCAATCGAGAAAATGCATATCGTATACATATTATGCTTATGTATATGGTATTTTATTATCAATTAAGAAAATGTATATTGTATATGATTTCCCATCAATCATTTTTGTCTTTTTCCTTTGTTTTCTTTTGTTGTCTTTTGGAAAATTTACCTTACTCACGGTTTGGGCAAACAGCTTCGGTCATGGGTTTGCTCCCCATAGACATGAGTTCGATTCCTCTCCCCGTGGATTACTTGATGCACGTGGTTGGCGGGTGATTGCGTACATCCTCAGGGAATAGTCTCGCCTTAAAGGGTTGGGGACACCCTGCCGTCAATCGTTATTAAAAAAAAATGCAAGTCCTTTAATAATTCTTTTGTACTTTTTTTGAGTGTAGAATCATGTTATAAAAAATGTATTCAATTCCATTGAGTGAATAAAAAGATACCTTTTTTTTTTTGTCTTTGAATATCAAAATCCCCAACTATCCTCTTTCCTCTCTCTCTCTCTCTCTCTCTCTCAAATTTAATAGGGAGTGCCTTTTTTTTTTTGACATGTTTGATAAGCAAAAGGGCAAAAAGAAAGTAGAAAAAATCGAATAAAAAAAATTGAGTACGTAAGTAATTTTTGGGTACATCTACGAAGTCTACAATTATTGTACGATTCACACAATTCAATGATTATTTAAGATTTGTGAAATCGTACAGCCATACAATATGATATGAATTATATGATTCATCTCGTAAATTGTGAGATCCTAATAACACCGCTGGTAAGAAGTGAAAAGGATCCTTTGGTAAGGTACAAAAGATCATAAGTTATGCTTTCAAGCATATGTGCGTAAGGCCCAGGGATGCTTTGATGTGGATTTAGCAAGAGATCTGGATGATGGAAAATCTACTTGAGGATATGTTTTCCTCTTTGGAGGTGTTGTTTCTTGGTCAAGTGAGAAATAGAGATTTGTTGCCTGGTACACTCAGGAAGCAGAATACATTGTTTGTAGTGTAGCAGCGACCAATGCCATTTGGATAAAGTGTTTCGTAGATGACTTGAAGCTTCACATACTTGGTGATAACATGGCTGCAATTTCATTAATTAAAAATGGAGCGAATAACTCCAAGGAAACATATCGAGGTTCAGTATCACTTATTTCGGGATAAAGTAGAAACAGATGAAGTGAGTTTTAGCTACCTACCATTTGGGATATGGTAGTGGACCCTTTAACTAAGGGTGTTTGTCTTGGGTACTTCTCAAGGTATGTGAGATTGATGGGACTTAAGAAATGTTTGGCTCACAGGATTTATGGTGGATAAATCCAAAAGGAGTATTAAACCTCATGACAAAGCATGTTCATAAAGGGGAAATCCTAAAAAGACAAAATCTTATGACATGGAACCTTCAGTCCTACGAATGTTGCATTAGCTGTGGAGGGTATAACTGACATGGGAAGAAAACCCCACAATAGATTTTAGTATTGTCTGGGTTTTGTCATTATGCTTCTTTTCTGATGCACAATGATAATTTTACTCAGAAAAGAAGAAAGGACCACGCAAAAGAGGAGTAGCACAAACAAACTGCCTTAACACATACCCAAACTAAGACAACAGCTGCGAACACAACTGGAAAATTCACCCCAAACAAATCCTGAGTACAAATGCTTGCAATTACTCACTTCAAATCAGCAATCAACATCTCAACACCATCTGCCCTCTGCTTCTCTAGAGTGCCCGCCTCTTCAGTGGCTTCTCTAAGAATGGATCTAAATACTTAACGCGTAATCCAAACACATATTGCGGGCCTCATCGATGATGACCACAAATTTCCACGTAAAGGTACCGGTGCCCACCCAAGAAATTGCATTTGAAGAATCCCCTGCAATAGCGACAGGGAAGAAATTGAATCCGGTCATCACCTTGATCACCTGGAGAAGGGCAGCAGCCTTGGCAAATGAGGAGTCACAAACTGCAGCGGTGCTGGAGAATTTGGCCAAGGGCATCCCATTGCTATCATGCACCAGACCACCAATTCCTACCTGGGGTTCCCGTAGGAGCACCCATCAAGGTTCTCCTTAAAACATCCTGGCTGTGGTGGAGTTCAAGAAGCATGAAAACCTTCTCAGCTCAGGATCTGTCCATGCCCTACTGATCACATTTCTGACAATCTTTTTACCAACTTCCCCACCGTACCCAACTGGTCATTCTGCTTCTCACCTGCCTCAATATTTTTTTATGCCCATGTCATTATTACACCTATCTCTTTAAGGTAATGTACTGAACATCTTTGCGCTGGTTAAGCTTAAAACACTGCTGAAGTAATGGCATATGGAAGAAATATGTAAACCAGTCAAATTCTTCTCCACATTTCTCTGGTCACTGCTGACCTCTACTGAAATTTCCACCAATGCTGATTGGGTTTTGTGATGGACTAGTTTCAGCCATATTTCTTAGGATAATGCAAAATGTGGGTACATAGTACTATATGGATGCAACTTGTCAACTGGGCAAACCATTAAGTTACTGGTGTTTGGGCGATTAGTTTTTACTAATTCTCAGTGCTTGTTGAGTCAATTTGGCTGTGGCCTGAACAGAGTGAGTGAGTTTTGAGTTATTTGTTTACTCAGTATGTTCTTGAAAAACTCCCTGAGCCAAGTGATTTGGAAAAACTATTTTTGTCAGAATTTTCCCTGAATAGGCGTCACTGACCTTTTACATTAATATGTTGTTTATTTTTCTTTTCAATCTTTCCGTTTTCCACCTTTCTAGTGACTCATTTGGCACATCTGAGGTGACTCACTCAGCCCTCTAGGTGATTATTGGGCCGAATTGAATTTTCCATGAATAGGCCTCACTCATCTTTCACACTCCCCCCTGACTCCCTCTCCAGGAATTCATTTGAGACATCCTACTTGACTCACTCAGCCCTCAAGGCGAGTGTCAGGTTAAACACATTTTTTTGCATTTCTGTTTGCCATGTCATGTTTCAATCTACACTCTCAACCATCAAAGTCCTACCTCCTCATGGATCCATCAAGCAACTTGATTTACTTGAAAAGTTTTTGGTGCTTCTGTTATGGTGCTCGTGGAGTCAGTTTGGCTGTATCAGGAAACTGAAGCAGAGACAAAGGAAAGAATGACTCTAACGATGCTGGATCTTTCATGTTTTCTTACAATGTCATTGAGTTTGATATTCCTCATGGTGGTTATACTTTGTGCATTTCTGACTCACTTTATAAGAGTGATTACATTGTTGAGTTTAAGTGGTTACTGAGAGATGCATGATCAGCTTGCTTGATTCATTATCTTTGTACTTGTGATCACGATAACAATGAATCATGATATGGAGCCATTTGTTTGCTCTCACTAGGTTTAGCTGATAATCATCAATCTCCAAAGCTTTATCATTATCTATATGAGACACTGTAAGAATCCTGAGTTGATGATACACACCTTATCTTCAAGCCTGAGTTTGGACAAGTGGGGTCCCATAATTTGTTGATCCAGACTGTTGGTCTGATTAGCCCCACTGTGGATCAGGGATTTCCCAAAATCCCCTAGGTTAGAAGCATGCTGCCATCTGACATTTAGTCTTTTTCCTGTCAAATGCGGACCTTACTAGATTTTCTTAATGGTGAGGCCCACCAGACCAACAGTCTGGAGCACCAATCCGTCGGGTCCACTTTTTGAAACTCAAGACTTGAGGATACTGTACATTCCCATGCTTTGAGATTCATATAGTTCCTCCACTATACATCGATTTTTCCAGTTTATTTTGTGCAACATATAGATGCTTATGAAGCATTCTTTGGTATCATTGACCACTAAATGAAAATTTCTGTCGACTTGGTGCAGTGCTGATGCCATTGCAGCTCTTTTGTGGGCCTTGTTGTTTGTTCTGCTCGTAATATCCTCCTATGTGACCCTCTACTTCAGATATCTGCGGTTGTCTGTTGTGGTCATCTGCCTTGGACTTCTTCTTCCCCTATGCTTGAAAGTTTCTAGGCAGAGAAGGTTGGCAAGGAAGAGAGAGAGAAGATTATTGTTGCCTCTGTCCATGTGAATATCAGCAGACAAGTCGCAGAGATTCCTCGAACTCATTCTTCAGCTAAGATCTTTGTAGATGGTGGATGATTTCATGCTTTGGAACTATGCTACATACAGGGCATTGACAACCAACCTCAGCCATTCGTGGCACTTGCCAGCTTTGTTATGGACCGCATGGAATTATATGATGCTGGAGGCAAGTATCCTCAGCGTATTCTTGGTGTTTCAGTTTATACAGGTGGGTGCTCATGATGCACTGATCCGGACCATTGGCTAACCCACCACGGGTGGACCATACCCCAATAGCTGAATGGTATAGATCACTAAAACATGGGCCCCACTCACAAAAGCTAAAAACCCGAGTATGCTATACTTCTGGCCTCATGGATCATATAATTCCTCTTGGACTAGGTGATCTGACGTTGCCATCTAGACTTTGCACACATGATAGTTTTGGAGTTTAAATAGGCTCTTTTCAGCTGACTTATGATGTGGGGAGCTCACATCTTATGGCCGTGATCCTCCATCCATCTATTCTTTCCCTTGTGATGTAAACTCCATATACAGATCTGCAGTGATTGTGTTTCTCCCTTATTTGAATTGTAAATTTGATCCAGAATTCCAGATCTTAAAAAATGGGCAATAACAAACTCATATGTATTGTCTTTAGAATGGAAAGTTAGATGGGTATTCTAGGTGTAATCCATGATTGGTGTGGGTTGCCTGAGATTGTTACTCTAGGTTCAACAACAGCAATTGCATTGTTCTCCTTGAAATTGGTTTCAGTTCTGTATTTGGTGTCCACTGTTGCTGGGTCGCTTCTTCTTTTTGATAGGTAAGCAGGCTGAGACATCAATCTTGAGGTGAAGACTACCAATTGTTGCATGCGAGTTTCATGGAATTTTGGATCGTCTCTCTTTACTTTTCTTTTGGCTAGATGGAATTTTATTCAGGTGGGGGTGGTATGACAGAACATTCAGGAACCGCATCAGCAAGCCTGACTGAGGTTTTCAGAATGGCGAAGATGGATGTCATAGAGTGCGCAGTCTCTAATTGTACCACAGCTGTACCTTTAAAAAAAAAATAAATTTCTTTGTATTTTTCTGTTGAATTTTCATCTTAAAAAAAAAAAAAAAAATCATTTGTGGGTTGTTCCAGCTTCTAAAACATACTTTGCTTTGCAGGCATTGGTTAGATATACAATCTATGGAATGGGAGTGTCTGAAACATTACATCCAAATCAACAGTCAGGTAAGATAGGGTGTTGATAACAAGCATGGTAAGGAGGACAGTTTATTAGTGATTTTGGGTGGAAAAGGCAAGAGTAAAACTACCCCCTTAGCTTGGGTTCCGCTTTTTCTGCCCATTGCCCAAACATCAAGCATATTAAGCATGCTTAGAGGCTGCACCATTTTTTCCATTTTTTCTGCCCATTGCCCAAACACCAAACTCTCCATTTTTTCCTCATTTTGCTATTAGATGTCTGGATTCTTTTATCAGGCCTGAGTACTACTGGTTCAGGCACCAATATGGCAACCTCATAGGATGTTTCTAGATATGACATGGATTTTTATTTGTTGCCGACAGCAAGAAATTCTCTTGTTTCAAGTATCCATTGTTGGATGGTTGCACCTTGGTTGTCTGTCTCTGAGTTTTTCCAATTTGGCAGAAATGTATTGGCACCTTGGTTGCTCTTTTTAATTTTTTGTGTCACGCTGACAATGAGGTTCTCTCATGGTTTTTGTTTAGAGCTCTTATTTGGAGTGTTGAAAATTAAAGTTGGCAGGGCTTGACATTTTCTAGGTATTCTGTTTATTATGTTATCAGGTATAAGAAAATCAGCTCTGGATCTTTGGTTTTAAGTTTAAGCATTGCCTCCATGATGTGTGTCTGACATGATCGGTGGGTCCCATTGTGAATATGGCAAACTTCATCTGATCCATGGTTTATTGGAGAGAAGCAATGGCTTATAAGATTGGCAGCTAGAAATCTAGCCACCTGCATAAGGGCTGGCAATGGGCTGAGTTGACTCCTGGAAAATTTCAGGTTCAACCTTGTACCATACAGCTCAGTCCTGATTTTGAGCCCAGTTGTTGAAGGGGTCATTGGATCAACCTGGCACCGACTTGAGAAAAGATCCAATTTGGGTCATCATCAAAATGGAGTCGCTCCAGAACCAGATCCAGTCCCAACCCAGAAGTTATTTGCTACAAGTGAACCGTCTATTATCCCTAAAAATTGAATTAGTAAAAATTGGGAAATGGAAAAAAAAAAAAAAAGAGATAAATTATTTACTTAGTGGATCTATCATCTATGTGTTGGTCAGCTATATTTTGAAATAGATGACAAGAAAGCCTATGCAGCCATGTGGCACCGTGACCGTTTCTGAACTTCACCGGGTCCACCTGTGCATAGGACCAAAACCTAGACGGACCTGGCCTAAACCTGTCTTCTCGATCCTTGCATACTTGAGATCCAAACCATTAAATAAATGAGTTTTGGTTATTTTGATTTTGGAACCAACCAGGACCCAATCCAAATTCTAACAGGCTTATCTTTCAACCCAAAATACTAACTAGGCAGGTATTGGCTCCTTTCAACCTGACCCGTTGGATGGGTGGCCATCTGCTAAAATTGATATAATGGCCCAGACATGGGCCCTTGCTAAGATCCTCCGATGAGCTAATTTCCCATGCCCGAGCCAGTCGATCTGCCGATCAAATACCCAGCCCTGCTGTAGGGCCTATGTTGGATCTTTTTGGGTGTTGAACCCCTGAGCCGGCTCAATTGCTTTTCGTCACGGACTCAAAGTCGGCCCAATGGGGATAGCGTCTGGTCCAGCAGGCGCAGGCCGGCCCGTTTCCTGATGCTTTTTTGACCGGGTCCACCTGACAGCGATGAGGACTGAAATATCAAAGTTGCGTGCGATCCACGCCTGTAAACGTGTCAACGAATTATTCGTTGCAGAAAAAGTAAGACAGGAACGTACGCGAAAGATGCGGTTGATTCCTTCTCACCGCCATAGCGGAGAATGCGGATGTGTCGTTACCACGTGGGCTTATCTGCACCATCGATCTTTACCTAACAGGCTCATCGAAGCCGTTGATTGCCTGTCGATTTTCAATAAATAGGGCTTCCTTCTCCATCTTTTCCATTATCTTCCTTTGGCATTTGCTTCCTATGCCAAATTCCTAGATCTGTTCGTCTCTGCTCTTCTTTTCTCCTTCATTTTTTCTTTTTCGTTGAGATCTCTAGCAGATCTACGCCCTGATAGGCGTTTTTCCTCCTGCTTTTGATTAATTCCCTCCGATCTCGTCCTTCCTCTAGATCTAGCTACTTCTTCTGCAGATCGATGGATTCTTGACGAGATCTTGGCTGCCTTCTTCGGAAATCTGATCTGGAAGGGGCAGATCGCTCGACGATATACGATTTGGCGGAGGTTTTGTGTCTTATCGTTTTGCTTTTCCTTAGTTCTTTGGTTATTTTGCAGGTTTTTTTTTCCCTTTGTTTCTCAGGCGTACGATCTATTTCCCAAGCATGAAGGAGATTTCGCCTATGAAGATGCTTGGCTGTAATCGCTGGAAGGAGGGTTTCTGCTTCAGATCCCTCAGATGTAGAGGCTGTTGCCGTTTTCATCAGATGTCTAGTTTTCAAAGTAATCGTTCATCTGATGATTCTTGCATGGCTGTAAATCAACCTATTTTGGGTTTCTGATGTTCTGTTACGTGTAAAGAGAAGCTGTCGGTGATGGAGAGATGGAGGACGGATGTTAGGGTTTCGTTGAAGATGTTAGAGATGTAGGAGGCTTGGAGGCGCTTATACGGCCATGGATCTATGTCATCCGACCTTTGCCATGACAGGTGCGCTTGCATGGCAGGTCAAAGAGCCTAATAAAAATTCTATTTTTCGGGTTTTAGGGGGGATTGCACGGGCTCTCTTGCCCGGAATCCCCCCCTCTTGCGTCTTCTTTTTCTTTCTTCTTTTCTTTCTTGTTCTATCCATTGCTGCTTCCCATCATCCGCAAAGATAACCCACCAAGCAGACAGAAGACGAGCTCCATCCAAATTTCAATTATTTCTGAACAGGCACCGATCCAAAAAGGTACATACCAGAAGCTCTGCCTTTATTATCATGCAGTCGATCAAAAGCTAAAACGTAATTGGAATTAACTGCTCATAGAAACATGGATGCTTATATTAGGTCATTGATCTGGTCATTATCGCACGTAACCCTAGTTATTGATGCCCGTAAATAACCCTTGAATATTGAAATCTTTTATCCCTAATGAGTAAAGGTGATCACCTCGAAACCATAGATCTATAGCTGTTACATGCAGAAGGCTCACATATGTTCAATATCTATCCAGTGCAATATGGGTTTATCCCCTTGTAATCGCCCAAGGCATACTTACATGGGCTGACGCATATGGTTTTGGTTGGGGTGATGCGTGATGATATTTGTCGGGTGCGATATCTTACATGACACCCCATTTCAAACCTTGTTGTGAGTCATACCCATATAGGTTGTCTTCGAGCATGTTGTTTCATTAGGCCGTAAAACAGCCCATTTACAGCTCTTACTTAATTTTATTGAATCGATTTTTGCTTTAAAAATTCCTAGTAGGGTCTTTTTTGGTTGAACCGAATATCATGAGATTTATGTTGTTTTTTAATCGAATTTATTGGATAATTTCATGATATTTGGTTCACTAAAACCCACAGTTTCGTACTTGCCATAAATGATCCAAAATCTATCTACTGATGCATCTGGCGATTAACAAGTGCTGATTCATGATCATTATTAGAGGAGTGCCTTCGGTCTCAATTAATATGTTTATTTTTAATTTTCTCATCATGAATTCAATTTAATTTCAATAGGACTGTTTGGGTGCCACTTAAATATTAGTTCAATGAGTAATTAATTTTAAATACATGTTTGCTGGTTATTTGGATTAATTTTAATCAAATATCTAACGTGGAACTCGTTTTTAAGTGGCATCCGGCCAGCGTACAAAGGTAATTCCCAACTTTTATTTTGTACTAGTTAAATTTATTCCAAGTCCATGCAATTTGTGGAATTGATGCCCGTTTGACTGCAAGCCAAACCTTTTGGGTTTAGGGTTTAGGGTTTCAACGATGAAGTCTTGCAAACTTCAAAGCCATGTAAATTACTGCACAGCATCCGGAATTGATCGTCGAGCATGCCCTAACAATGGTAATTTTTTGCAATTCAGTTGCTTTACAAGATCTAGTCCATTATCCATTTCATACATTGAGGGGCTTGTTTGGATACCACCAAATAAGTTACTTTTTCTACTCACAGCAGTAGATACTTGATAAGTTGTGCACTCTATATCTCAAGTAACTTACACGATTCAAACGCCCTCTAAATATAATGCACGCCGGTCCTTTTGGTGGTGTATGTATTTGAAGATGAATGCTTTATATCTAAATCCCCTTTTTGTAAAGGGTTATTATTACATGAATACACCCAGGTTTCCGTGGTAGTGTTCAATAATAGCATTTCTTTCCACCCATCTGCTTTTCAATACATTGTTTTTCTCCGGGTGTTTCCCCAAAATACACCCGAGGAGTTTCCCCTAAATACAACCAGTAAACTCCTGTTTGTTGCAATCATATCATTATTTTTTATCTAGGGCCCTCTTACCAAGGGCGCTGGTTCGTTGGGACCCCCAAAATACTTCAAACTGAAAGTCCCGATCTCAGGAGGAGGAGAAATACCCAATGTTTTCAAGTGCCCTTGGATCCCTTGTGTTTATTGCCCTGTTTATTGAAGCACATGAAGGAACTCAAATGATAAAAGGCACAAATTAGGGATCGTGATTGGTCCACTGCGTTGCTGACGTTGTCAGTACTGCTGCATTAAATGCAGTGTCTGATGATTTGGTCCAATCAGAGATTGCAACAGGCAAGAGTTTCTTGTTTGTGATTTTTGGAACCGGATTCCAAGAGGGTATGCGTATACTGGATGATGATGATGATGACGATGAGTGTTGTGCTCTTCTAGCTTTTACCAGTGAGATCATAAATGGCCATTTAAGAAATCCATGTAGTTTGCAAGTGAATAATGTTCCTTTCCGCACTCAATGTGTCCTCCTTAATCATGCCTTGGATATGCTCTTTGTTTCTTCATGTTTTATTTATTTATAGCTTAAATGATTTTTGGCATAGAGACTTTTTGAGATGAGTGAACTTTGTTTCCATGTATGATTTGTATGCTTTGTAAGGGTCACACGCCTGGTTTTGGAAGTGGTGTTTATAGAAATGTTGTAAATTTTTTTTTTTTTTTTTTTTTTGGGTGGGAGGAAAGTGAGTCTATGTACTCGGTAGTGTTTTCAATTCAAGTATTGTGTGTTATTTGTGTCGACCATGTCAAGGAGATGAGGCTGCTGCTGCTGGAAGTCTGGAGCTTTGGAGCAAAGGTCGCTGCTGGGCGCATATCTACTTGCCAGGTTGTTTTACTTTGAGCTTATGTCAAGAGATGGCTGGATCAGAGATACCATGTTCAGGCCCCTAGTTTGGTTGTATGCTGTGCTACCATCTGAAATGCTAACCCAGTCCAAGGATGTATTTCGGTGGCAGCATCACATCCACCATCCGAAATGTTAGCCCTGTCCGATGATGTATTTGGTGGTCACATATGCCGTGTTATGTTGCGATGGCTTGTGTGGCAGCATCACATCCACCATCCGAAATGCTAGCACTGTCCGATGATGTATTTGGTGGCGACATCATGCCGTGTTATGTTGGGATGGCTTGTTTGGCGTCTACGCTTGGTGTATTCCAATATGTTTTTAAAGCTATTTATGAGGACCTCCAAGAGTATGCGTGGAGAGAAGGTTGATGCTTCTAACACCAGAGGAGGTATAAAATCTTGCATTGTTCTGCACCACTCGTTGCTTCAGAAAATAGTCTCCTTTTTTTGGGAGGAGGTATTAAAACTTGCTGTTTGGTTCTCCACCACTCGGTGACTTCAGAAGTAAATTTTTTTGTCCCTTTGTTTATGTTTTTCCCCTTTTCTAGTACACTTGATTAATATATGCAGTATTTTAGTAGCTAGATTTATATGGTTATGTTAAGTACTATATTTAAACAACTAAGTGTAATGTTCATCTTCTATCAGTTCATTTTTATTTCTGAATCTAGCTGATCACATCCTTTGATTTTTTTTTTTTTTTTAATAATGTAAATCCTTTACTGTTATCATTTTTTAAAAGTATTATTCATTAATGTGGATATTCTTTTATACTGTTCGCGTGCATATATGCTAATGGACACCAGCAGTAGGCTGGCCCCAGGTACCTCGAACCTGCTCCCCTCCGCCTTGTAGGCAGTTGTCTTCACGGATTTAATGGACACCAGTGTACCACCGTTGTTTGGCAATTGGCTCTGCTCGACATTGCCTCGATTCTAATCAGCTTTAATTTTCCAGAAGGCACTCTGGTTGCTTGTATTTTGGTCAAGCAACCATCTGGATCCCATTACTTACTATCCAATGGGTCTGGGTTGGCCGAGCATGGGTGGGGGTCGTGGCTCAGTCTAAATGTTGCCGTCCTTAGTTATTGTCTATCAAGCAAATAAGTGATGCCTGTAATTTAATTTGAGAAGCAACTGAGTGGGGCCACACTGGTTAATATGAAATTTATGGATGGGATGATAGCATTGATTTCAACTGTTACTCTATTTTATCTCAGTGTAACCTCGTGTGATGGGTGTGGTCTGGTCATTTTAGTCTGGCTCCTGTTGGGTGGCCACTTACCTATCCAGGCCCGGTTGGTCATCTGAATGCACATATACTTGACAATCCCTTGATTTAAAAAAGAAAACACAGCAACATTGGCCGCCGTTCAGTTCCTCGGTACCTTTTAGTTTAGTTTAGGTTCGTTTTTTTTTTAAAAATAAATATTATTTTTGCCAGTTATCTAGGTCGGATGTTAAATTTTATACAGATTGCCAATATCCTGTTGTTGTATGCTGACCTGCCAACCCATTTGTGTGTGTGTATATATATATATATGATAAATCTCGTTCTAAAAGCTTTTAAGAAATGGGGTCCCATGCTATGTTGGTAGGGTGATTAGTTCTGAAATGTAAAACCGATACACTTGTAAAAGACTTGTGCCCTTAACTACCGCTAGCAAGGTTATATTAAGCTAGACCACTCAACACCTAGGCCCACTGGATGTCGCGTGTTCATGCATGATTGGATGCACAACTAATGATATGGTTTGAATGCCGAAAGGGATCTTTAAGCTCAAAATGGTAGAGCGCTCAAAGTTAAAAATTTGAGAGGGTGGTGGTTCGAATCCACCAAGATCCGTTATTTCCTCTCTTTCTCATCTTTCTTCTCTACACTCGAGGTTGTGTTAATTTCCTATTCATACCCCCCCCTTCTCCCTTTTTGTTTTTGTTTTTTTAACAACCAATCTTTTAGGTTGCTACGAATTCAGAGCCATCTTGAAGATTCGTAGTTTTTTTTTTTTTTTTTTTTTTTTTTTTTTTTTTGTGTTATGTATATATGATATCGTACAGTTAAATATGGTCCATTGTCACTCATTTTAGTTTCCTTAGGGCCCGTTTGGCCGGGTAGGATGGAAGGGATTGGAAGATAAAATCCCGAATCCCGGGAATGGCCGGACGTGCGAAACAGACTCGGTGAACCTCTCCTGGGATATAGCAATCCCATGGATCTTTAACCAATCCACTGACATCACCATCATTACCTTAAAATCCATTCAATCTCTCCTAATCTTGTTCAATTTTTCCTAAGAATGTTTGGAAGGTAAAATCCTGGGATTAGCCGGACGTGCCAAACAGACTCGGTGCACATGTGCCGGGATATAGCAATCCCGTGTGCCGGGATATAGCAATCCCGTGGGATTGCCAGCAATCCACTGACACTGCAATCATTACCTCAAAACATGTGCAATCTACCCTGATTCCATTCAATACGATTCACTTTTGTGGGAAATTATAAAAATGCCCGCATCATCCACAATCTAAAGAAAAATAGAGGGCAGTTATGTAATTTATCCTCCATGGAAAACATCAAAATCTGTAAACCGTGTGTTAATTGTTATCTAAAAACCCTTGTTCAAGGGTAAATGCTGGTGTAGGTTAGGTGTATGTGAAGCTGGTGCTGTGGATGATCAGCTACTCTTTTGGTTTTTGAAATTAAATGATAACCCTACACAGCTAATTGAGTTAGGCCACATTAGATCTGTTCCTCCATTCCTCCACTCGAGGGCTAGATTCGTAATAAAAAAATGATGGACCATCAATCAAACCTTTGCTTACTTGCCTGTACCCTCTTACAGCCCCATTCCTTTCTTCTAACAAGTGTAGATGACATGACCTTCCTAACAATTCTACCTACCTACCTTGCCATGTAGTTTATTGTGGGGACTGTTTTTGATAAGTAATAAGATATTGATTGAATTTTTCACTGGAACTTTAATGGAATTATTACGCACTTAACTCTTTTTTTTTTTTTTTTTTAACACACGCACACCACCACACACTCACACCGTAGTGGTGGGTACTCGAACCCTCAACCAGGTGTTGAAACTCTTGAGAGTCTACCACTGAAGTAAGAGTAAGGACCCATAGGCTGTTTGACATTATTTTTATAATCCATATAATTTATTAACATATCAAATTTACTCTGTTTGCACTGAATCAATTCCATAATATAAGGTGCATTTATTTTTAAAATATATATTTTAAATTATTTTGATATAATTTTAATAATTAAATTTATGTTTAAACAAATAAATGAGTGTGGTTGATGTTAAAATCAACATACATTCATAAATATTAATATGATTAGACATAAAATAATATCAATTAATATATTTTTGAAAAATATATTATTATTTATTTTTTTAATATGTTTAATTAATGTCTTTTTTTAAAAAATCTCTAACAGAGAAATTTCAAAAATTGAAAAAATAGAGGTCAAAATGTATGATTTAGCTTGCAAAACATGCAAAATCATGGATAGATTTCAGTGATTCTAAGGAATTGTTTGATTGAAATAAATGTGGGGCCCACAGAGATTTGTACGTGGCTTATACACACCCGCCCATTTGTCACGCCAGGAAATGAGGTAGATACAAAGCTAAGTGTAACATCTCGAATTTTTATTAACTTGGAGTTAGACGTCCTTAGGCAATGGGTCGATTATAACATCTTATTGACTTCTCAAAAACTCAATCACAAAGTCTCAAATCCCCTTTCAACTAATTTTCTTAAAAATTTCACTTTCACCATCTTATTCTTCAAAATTTTTTTCTAAGTACTTTTATATTGACATAATCTTAACATTTAAAGATGGAGAACAATACTTAAACTTAAATTTACTATGAACGTATCGACGAAAAGCACGGACTATAAACGTTTAAGTTATGGGTTTTTTAAAGCTTTCAATGTCAGTTAATGATTTATGACTGACTTGATTGCTATCACATATGTTTAGATGCGATGTTTTTCGGCGTGTATATATATATATATATATATATATATATATATATATATATATATATATATATATATAATATAATATATATATAGAACTATGTTGAAATTAATGCATTCATGTGTTTGTTGAAATGTTTGTATGAATATGGAATTATGATTTGTGATTGATTGTTGTTTGAGAATATATGATTGTGTACGTGTGGCAATTCCCTTGTGAAAGAATTTGCTATAATATACGTTATAACTAATTTATTATATGTATGTTGATATGTGTAGTCTAAGTGTTTGATAAAATGCGTGAATGAGAAAATGTTTGTGGAAATGTATTTAATGAGGGTGTCGAGATGAGATTCTCAACTACCTTATCTATAGTTACAGTTTCCTTCATGTAACCTATCTTACTTCTACGTGCTTTATGGGTGAAATGCTTATGTATAACAATATATGTACGATGTGTTTGTTAAAATGCTCAAATGAGATTTATACTGAAATTGGTTATCACATGCTATTCGACTATCACATATGAATTGCCTATTGTGTATGAATATGATTGGGACTACTGCGTAGTCCATGCAATCGGTAATGATCCCCGAATTAGTGGCCGAGGTCGTTTCGCCACACAAGACACGTTCGATGAATCCAAGTCGTATGCTGTCTGTCGACAGTGGTTAGACCACGTGGAGTGCTTATGCGCTCCATGTCGATTAAGTCAACGTGCGCTCGTACCAATCGAGCTTGTTCAAGTAACCCGATTGGCCTAATATATGTTCACCATGTATGAACGCTACTGCTTGAATCTAAGGTACCACTTATCAGTGCAAAACACGTTTAACCTTGGTACCATGATCCACTAAGACTCATGAGCCGGGCATGGTGGTATGGGACACCGTGGTCGAGCTGTCAGCCTACGCTGGGGTGACGAGCCTCCCCGCAGTGACCAGTGAGCAACCCAAACTCGTGAGCCGAATACGATGGTATGAGATAACGTATTCGAGTTGTCGGCCTATGCTAAGGTGACGAGCCTTTCCCGTAGTGACCTCGAGTATAAAATAGGCCTATCCCGGCGCAGCCTGGCTGTGGTCCTCAGTCGGGTTGGTGACAAGCCTTCGAAAATAGACTACTAGTTGGTAGGGTGTTGGTGGTGTGACCTCGAGTACAAAATAGGCATATGCTAACGGTGACGAGCCTCACGTAGCGACCTAGAGTGTAAACTCTCGAACTTGCCTATCCTATGTGATTAACTAGGATTAACGACCCTAGATGGATCATTGTTTGGGTAAATGATATAAAGGGAGGTACTTTAGCTTCCCAAACCTGCTGTATGAATATGTCTAATTAAGAACTTGGCTAACACGCACATGCAACGCGTTGCATGTGCCTTTGGCGATGGAGTTGAGCACAGCGGGAGTGTTGCATGCGCGACCATGAGATGATGTCGCTAAGGGAATGTAGGCGATGGCATGTATCATTATCGCATATCATCCTTGTATTAACAAGAGTACTTAGAACATGATTGTTGTACTGCTTTATCATTACTGCTTAACTGAATTGATAACATGTTAACCTTTACTTTATAGTTTACTGAATTAGCTACTCATTCCCACCTGGACGGTGTTTTAAATACCACCCAGACTCTGGTTTACATGCAAGTGATGACGAGTTCTATACAGCAGAGTCGAACTTCGTATGCAAGGAGGAAGAGTTCTCATACGTTCAACTATCGGGCGAATATATGTACATCTCATACCAATGCACAGGGACTACTGGGATACTTGTTTAGTTGAACACATTTACTTCCAGCATTTATATGGTTAGAAACAATACATGTACATAATTAGCCCGATTTCATACTCATACTCCGAAATTTGTGAAACGTTTTCATAATTAAATGCACATAGTTTAGTTTTCCGCTTGCCAAATTACATTAACTCTGGAGTATGATATGCTGATTTAGTGAAATCCCATTAATGTTTAATGCACTCATATGGACAACATTAAGTGATGCACCGGAACTCGGGAGTTGAGTCTTTGCTCGACCCTCGATTTTCGGGGCGTTACATCAAGTTATAGTTAAAAGCTTCTTCGGCCTCTTAGAAGTTTTCGATCAACTTGATATTTGTATTTTCCTCTTATTTATGCTTGTGTGACCTTATGAATAAGTTAGATGACAAATAAACATCCCAATAAAAGAAATAAATAGTGGATGTTTTAAGGCAACTTTTTCCTTTGGTGTGGTCCACTTGAGCTTTGGATCTGTCTCATTTTTTTTGGCTCACACTCAAAAATATTTTGGTAAGATAGATGAACCGGCATGAATATGCCACACAAATACATGATTATGGAAAAGAGTTATAATTACTTATTTACCTTGTATTTACAAGGGTTATGGAAAATCAATGAGGTGCTACTTAATTTAAATATGAATAAAAGTTCAATACATGTCGATCACTTATCTTGTTCCGCAGCACCTTATATTTAATTTTCATTTTTGTTTAGCTATTCTTGCCCAATCTAAGAGGAAAAGGTATCAACTGTATATGATCCTTTTGGAATATAGTATGTAATCTTTTGGGAAGGTTTGGATTCACATAATGTTTGGCCTTTAATCAGCCTGTTGGCCATGCTTATGGGAGTCCCAATTACAAAGAGCTGAGAAGATACTATCTAATTTTCTTAATCCTTTGATCGCTTGGTCTCCTTTGCATGGTTAAAAGTAAAATAGTAAGTTGTTCAAATTCGATACTATTTTTATCATGGTCTTGATATAATTTTTAGGTTGGGCGAAATAATTTGAACTATTTTTATCATGGTCTTGATATAATTTTTAGGTTGGGCGAAATACTTGAATCATAGAAGGGAAGGATCACCACCATTTTTAAATTTCTTCAAAGCTCTTATAAATTTCTTCAGTGCTCATTTGGATGCGATTTGGAATCCAAAAATTATATTTGGATGCCTATAATTGAAATGCATTAAGTAAATCATTTTTAATATCCTAAAATACAGTATGTGACATTTGACATGTTAATTGTAACAAGTCCATTAAAATACATATTTTGGTCAAAAGTAAGGAAATTATGAGCCTTAGGTGAGCCATAAAAGCTCACTTAAGAAAAAGTATGTTTCTCACATTTGCATCCAATTCTTAGCCTTTTGAGAGGATTCTTATTCATATGATTTTGCGGCATTTTATTTCATATTAATTTCGATTACAACTGTTTACCATGAACCAAACATGCACATCCATTTACTACCGATCAAAGTCATTTACCATCAACCAAATGACCCTTACAACAAGAGCAGGGACTGGTCCCATGTCTCAATGGTAGACAAACTATGTTTCAATATTAAGAGCCCGTTCCCAAACGTGGATTTGAAATCCTCCTATCGTGTTTGGCAGCCTGGATTGGGAATCAACTTTAATCCAAAAGTAGTTGTGCATGATATATTCATGGGGGTTTGAATTTAATTACTAAATCAACTTTAATATTCTCTAATTAGTGACTAATGTAATGTTTGACACAATTGTTGTAATAAGCCTGCTGAAATATATGCTTTGCTCAAATGATGAAATTCATGTCTCGGCGGGCTACAAGCACAAGATCATGTTGGAGTGACTAACCAACCATTTTTAGCCATTGATTTACATGGACAATGTTTGGACGATGTTGATCATCATATGAAAGTAATTATAGTGATGCAATTGATAATCTAATTATTTTTGGATATCATTAGTGGACCATGTGCCCAATAGAATAATAGTACGGTGACACATGTTACACATGTAAGTATTAATAGAATTTTAGGTGTAATCCAAGCTCTTTGGATTAAATTTTTTTTTTTTTTTGTACACACGCACATACCCCCACACACTCACGCGGTAGGTGAATTTTACCACCTATGGGTACTCAAACCCTTGATCAGGTGTTGAAACTCCCGTTAGTTTACCACCGGAGCAAGACTAAGAACCCTGTCACCGTGGATTTGAAACTTTGGAAACCCCATTTACTTTATGCTGCCAAACAACCAGGGGTCATGAGTGAGTGCCCATGTGGTTTGGGTGTGCATGTGAGTGTGTTTAATTTTTAATTTTTTTTTTTAAAAAAAAACCCTACTACCAGATTATGTGGACTCATCACATTAAATGAAGCACGACCAATCATAACCATCCAATCGATGTTTTCAAATGTATTTTAAGATTAATATAATAAATGGCTAAAATTCAAGGAAAAAGTAAATCAGTTACCATTATTTTCCGTGATGTAACTTTTGGGTTGTTCTCCGTTCTTAATTTGGCTTGCCATTCAGATGAACCATGCCAAGTGTACGGTGTGGGAACACTCACCACCACTTTTCATTTATGCCAACTGTTATCATACTTTTTTCTTATCTCTTTCTGATTGGAGCCCGTGATAGTAGATGTTACACGCCTCAAAATATCTTCATGTGGGAAGATTCTGGTTTCTGGTTTACCACCACAGTTATATTGATTAGAGAGATTAATTACAAATTACTCATTTTATAGTATATATATATATATATATTAATGAGGAAAAACAGAATATTGTCTTCCTAAGATCAATTTTAGGAAAAACAGAAAACTATATATTGTCTTCCAAATATCAATTTTAAATAAAATACATTTTTGATTTTGATTTATTTATTTATTTATTTATTTAACACGCGCACACACCCCACACGCTCACGCTGGTGGAATTCCACCACCTATGGGTACTTGAACCCTTGACCGGGAGTTGAAACTCCTGAGAGTCTACCACCTGAGCAAGAGTCATTGCCATATAATAGTATTTTCTAAATGAATTTCTAAACTCTTATCAAAATGAAGCCTTACTCATTTAAAATCCAAAATATTCTTTTTCAAGAGAGAAAAAAAAAAAAAAAAACCTTTCACTTGTTTTCTTTCTTTCTAAAATTACTACAGCCAACAATTATATATATTGCTCATGTTGGAGTAAGAAGTTGCAAGTTGTGATGGGTTCAACTTCTTCAGGCCAAAGAAGTTGCAAGGTTTTCTTTGAAGTGTTTAAGGTGCGAAAGATTGAGGCAATTCATTCAATCTCCATCATTAATACATAGAGACAATTCATACAATCTCCATCATTAATACATAGATCCATCTATTAAAATTTGCATTTTTGGCCTAACATTATAAAGCACGTGTACATTTAGAATATAGGATTGAGATCGATGCATGATGGTTTTCAACAGGCAATCCAAATCACACCTGTTATGGTGTGTGGAAGTACAAAAATGATCACATTCAACTGAAAATTTTCATTTAGGGCCATGTCCATTCATGGCTATGGATGCAATAGAACAATGGTCTAGATCAAAATACATGGCCCACTTATCAAGACCAAAATTCCCATAATACTGTTGTGCATGTCTACCACTCCTTTAGAGCTAAGTTCCACAATCTGAAGAACTCAATTTCATGCAAGCATTCCATGTGTACAATGGGTGCAAACCATTAACATAAAATGCAGTGAAGAAATATAAAAGAGATTAATTCATATCATTTCTCTCCAGGAAAGAGATTGATAAAAAAGAAAAGAAGAAAACATTTAACCTTAAACAGAAGTGGTTGGGTTAACTTGTTGGTTAGCCCACACATTCGTGGGCCCCTAAAGTTTTAAATTTTGGACTTAACCGGTCGGTCCGACCTGTTTCGATTCGAAATTGTGCCAACTTGGGTAGGGTCGCTATAGAAACTTTTTTTTTTTTCTCCTGGATTTAGGCTGTTGCGTTCACACGGGTTTTTTAGTCTTAATGGCGAAAAGTTTGACTAAATGGATTTTTTGACTTCAAATTTCAGATTCAGACTTCAGATTTTAATTCAGTCTTTAGACTTCAAATTTAACAAACGGGGCCTTAATGTCGAATCATTTGACTAGATGGATTGGATTGGGAATTTATTTTATTTTTTCCATTTGAGTAAATTCTTTGTTAGTTATAGCATTATGGTGATGCCATTTAATAATAAAAAAACTTTTTTTTTTTTTGGGAAATTCCACATCTTCAAAAGAGTTGAAATGCAGCCTTAATCAAGAAAGTTTTTAGGGAATTCCTATCCACCACAATCTTTACTTATGTTCTAGTGAATGAATTAATTTAAGGAACAATATCAAGAATACTCTCATAAAAGAAACTAAAACTAAATAATAAAGCCCTCCTTTATGTCTTTGATGAATCTAGCCTTGCTTAGTCGATTGCAACTGTTTAATTCACCTAAACTCGATGTTTAAAATAAATAAATTTCTTACTGCTATTCTTCAAATTACTTCTATTTTTTTTTTTAATTGTACGGCAAATATTACTGTATCATATATTTTATTTAAAAATGACATTTATGCACTAATTGGGTGGCCCAGATTCATTCATCTCCTAAAGCTCAACAATTTTCAAAATTTCATTTTCTTGGAAAGTACTTGAAACTCCAGGCCTACTTTTCTCTCCTCATTTCTCCCTCTGGTGTGGCCCACCTGAGATTTGGATTAGGTTGATTTTTGGGTTTTGAGACCAGCATCTAATGGACAGCCAGGATGGCATATCCAGATCACGGTGGGCCCTACACAAATCAATGGTTGGCTGGATCAGATGTGAAGTCAGATATGGTAGAAGTCGTATGATCATTCCACCTTCTTAGAAACATGATATCTTCCAGAAAATTTTGACAATTTCAATTTCTTTCCGTTAGGTAGCTGTGGAAGTTTCACGTGGTGTACTTTTCTAGGAGGTCGGCCCATCCATCCATCTATCCATCCATCCATGTAAATCTCCATATAAACACTGAAATCTCTCACCCAAAACTAGTTGGTGTGGGGTCCACGGTGCTGTACGTATGGAATACAAAAGGTCTAACACGGTACCCCCATCAAAATCATGCCCGTCCAATCATCGTGTGGGCTACCACGTGAGTTTGGATGTTTTTGGATGGTTGTCCAGTATTTTCTATCATGTGGTCCACATGATAATTGGATCGGCATGAATTTTGAACCATCCAATTTTCATGATGCAATGACCCTATAGGATGGATTAGATAACATACATGCACCATGGTGGGCCCTACAGAGCTAGGTAGACGTATTTTTCATATACAACTAGCTGATGGTGAAACCTTCCTAACTTGTACATAATTAATTAATTGAGTACTTAATTATGGGAGATGCCGTTGACGGCAAGAACCAAACAAGTTCACACGTGTATTGTTTTGACTCTGTCGCGATTGACTATCCAGCGTGTGTCGCGCACCATTGGGGCCCACATGTTGAGTGTTCTGATGATCGGAGCCGTCCATGTTGTGGGTACAATCTACCTCAAGAAACGTAACCTGAAAGGATGCTTTGATCATCCATGCCTGCAGATGAATTTAGAACTATAAAAATAAAATTTTCAATAGTTCGAATTCAACTCTAAAAATCAAAGGTTAAGATCATTAAGGAAGCGTGATTATCAGACAATATCTTATTTAGATTAGTAGTAAGGAGAAAAATGAACGGAGCAGTTCATCCGAGCATCTCAGCATCGGCTAGAGTTAGGCCAAATTGGGTGGATCCCTGACTGTAGGGCCCACTGTGATTTATGTGCCTTACATCCACACTGTCCATCTATTTTGAAAGATCATTTTAGTGCATGAAACCAAAAATGAGACAGATCCAAACGTTAGGTAGACCATACCGTAGGAAACAGTAGTGATTGAATCCCCACCATTAAAAACTTCATGCGGTCCACCAGAATGTTTATTTTCCATCCAACACGTTGATAAGTCAAAAAATACATGGATGAAGAGATCACACAAATATCAGCTTGATCCAAAGCTTTTATGACCCACGAGAAGTTTTTAATGATCGATTACCAGTGTTTTCCTGTATCATGGTCCACCTGAGATTTGGATCCGCTTCTTTTTTCTTTTTTTTTTGGATCATGCACTAAAATGATTTTTCAAAACGGACGGACGGCATGGATTTAATAAAAATATATCAAAATGGGTCCCACATTCGGAGATCCCAACCACCTCGGTGGATCCGGGGATCCACAGAAGCCGCCCCCGGCGAAACACGCTGGATATTATACATTCCTAAAATGTAACAGAGGCGAAACGAACTTTGATACTCTGGTAGAGTAGGATAGATGATACGCAGGCACTTAGAAAATAGCTTAGAAATGCACACGTGGACTACACATAGTCAAATAAACCGTCCAAGTTATGTTACCTAGTGTCGATGTATCAGGAACCAAAAATTAAGTTTATCTGATTACCTGAATGGAAGATTATTAGACATTTATTGGACGGATAAAAATGAAAGATACCCATCATCCCTGTTTCCATAAACAAGTGTGCACGAATAAGCGGTTAGGATTGTTCGACCAATCTGATCTTGGATTGTGACTTGGATACAGTCGTTGCAGAGTTTAATTACGTTTTATTTGAGTTAATATATGCCACGTGTACAGTTTCTGAATGCCTGCCTATCAAGAGTCATACGGAGCCTGAGTATAAAATAATGAAAAGCCCACATTCGTCTGACGATTTGCTTCTGCTGTTGCATCTGCTCTCTGGTAAATTTCCCTCTTTCCTTGTCTTTCTTTGGCACACTCAAATTTTTATAAATCTTCAAATTCTCTCTTATAATTCCTTCTTCTGGGTTTTTGAGGCTTGTTTTCTTTTTGTTTTCTAACATATTCGGTTAAAAGAAAGGTTTTGTGAGATGCTCCATTGCTCTCAGAGCACTACCAGTTACAGTGCCTCTTGTTGAATTGAGAGACTTAAAGAGTCCAATCCATTGATCTAGACCGTTCATTAGGTTCAGACCACATATAATGGGCAACCATTTAAACATCACATCACTCTGAAATATATGAACCGTTTGATCATTGGTCTTTAACATGGATGATCAAGACCATTTCCACAAAAACAGGTCCAATCAACAATTTGATCCATCTGTTGTTAGGGTCTATCATGGGTTGTTGTTTATGATTCTAAAGAATCACTTTTGTTAGGCAATTGTAAATATCCCATCCATGGGTTTCTAAATGGATGGTTGTAGAAAATAAAGGCAAATGGTTGGATTATCCGATCGGTACGAGTTTTGTATGGTAGCTAATGAAATGTGTTCTCGACTTAATGGATGGTTGGGATCGTTCGATTGGACTCTCCAAGTGAGCCGATGCAAATTGAGAGACGTTTATGTTTTTAGTTCGATGTTATTGGTTTCATCAATAAAATGGATCACATTATGGTTGTGGGTATTTAAATTACTTGTGAGTTGTGTATCCTGGATACATTCTTAAGAAATGAAGCTACCAGATTGAGATTTTTTAGTTTGGATGCATATAAAAATTTTAAGTTGTAAACACTTAACACCTGAAAAGAGTTTCAGGTGTAAACAGTTTACATGCTATTCTGTTTAGCTTCTAAGTGATTATCTGTTTACTGGTTAATAGATTTTGTGTTTGGCTAACTTGTAAATTGTTTACAATGTATAAAGTAGGTATTCACACCACATAGAGCTTGTAGCAGTAAATTCTCCCAAAATCAGCAAATCACATAAAAAAGGACTTGATTTATTATTTATTATTTTTTTTTTTTTGAGGAGAGCATCAAAGCATGCACGCACTGGATAGATTGGATGTCCTCCACCCATAACAATGGGTCCCAAATGCAACATGGAAGTTTTTAATGGTGAATGTCCCATCCTCTCTCTCGTGTGGTCCATTTGATTATTAATCAAGCTTCTTCTCTTTTTTTTTTCTTTTTTTCTTTGGGGGGGGGGGGGGGGGGGGGGGGGGGGGGGGGGTGTAAATAGCACTTGCAATCCAATTACCTGTAATCCTTTTACACTTAAGGATTATGGATTATACGGGCATCCAAACGACCCCATTTTTTTCCGGTAATACAATTTCTCAGTTTCGACCGATAGAATAGAAGAAAATCCTCAGTAAGTCTGGAGCATTTAGTGAGCTATTAAAATGGTTTGCAGATGGTAACATGCCGAGGTTTATTTTTGTAGGTTGGACTTGTTTTCACATTTAGAAAGCTGTCACCATGTTCCGTAGATGGCATGCTCATAATCAAGGGGACAATGGTCCTGATCAGCAAGCAGCAAAGGTAATTGCAAGCTAATGGATACATAAGCCAGAGCCACTCGCTTCATTTGGGTTCATGAAATTTCGATGTGAACTGGAAGATACATACTCTTAAGAAAATGTATTTTGATTTCTTTTACAATAATTTTATTCTATTGATAAAAATTAGATGGCTATTTATTTCACTCATTTCATGAAGGAAACCTGTATTCTGTACATGTACCCAGCTATAGTAATAACTACCAGAAGACATTTTAAGGACGAACTCTGTGATGTTGATAAATACAAGGGAAAAATGTCTAATCAGTGAAAGCTGTCAGTTGAGTCTTATTTTCTTTACAAGGCGAAATATATTAAAATATCTGTGAATGAAATCATGTAATTTAGTTTTTAATTGAATCTGTCTTCAGTTGGTAAATAAAGGGAGATTCTTTTCACTATAATGTGGATTGACCGGATTGCAAACAGCTTGTCATAAAGCTTTCGCTTGCTTTCCTTAACTGTTTTTGCCTTCCGTCTATTCTCGTTATTCAGTTGTTGCATACAAGTAGCATCACAGTAACTTTGGATGAGAAAAGAGAAGCTCTCACATGATCGTCTGTCTTTCTCCAACCTTTCCTCATGTGCTTTGGAAAAGCACAACTCTAGATCATGCACAAAACATTCATTGTACTTGTCTTGTTTTCTAACATGCAACATTCAATAGTCACTTTCATTCAGTTCCAGAACAGTATAGATGCCCTTACCTGTATTTATCGAGTTGGTCCATTTGAAAAGATTCTGCAAAACATCCTCACTCTAAAAACAGGTTGATGAGCTCAAAGCTGCGATTGGACCACTATCGGGACGCAGTCTATTGTTCTGCACCGATGCTTGCTTGAGAAGATATTTGGAAGCTCGGAATTGGAATGTTGATAAATCAAAGAAAATGTTAGAAGAGACACTGGAATGGAGATCAACATTTAAGCCTGAGGAAATCCGTTGGGTAAGCTCCCCTAAACATAGACACAGTCACATGCACGCATGGACCTCTTTTTTCATGAAACATTTATGTGATTGACTTATGCATAAATAAGGCTTAGATGATGATGATTATCTATGTGATTGACTTTCGCACAGTTAAATTCTTCCTTGTAAACACTGTTCTTTTTTTTTTTTTCTCATGAAGCATCTATGTGATTGACATTCATATTGTTAAATGCTTCCTTGTCTCTCTTTTTTCATGAAGCATCTATGTGACTGAGTTAATTATGTATCTTTCTCTTGCATATGCTATATTGCCCTCTTTGTATGGCTTTCTTGAGAAACTATGTGATGGGTAAATATGCTTAAATTGAATGTCAAAAGAAACTTATGCACTGGAGATTTTCTAGCAAGGCTCACTAGCTTTGCAAAAGATGGTTGCTCGCCCATCTCTGGCATCTCCATTGTTCAGATGACAATTGTCTAGGATGATTGACACCATAGACCTGAGACTACCATGTAGATGGACCATAGCGCAAAACCATGGTGGTTGTCCTAGTTGTCCAGTTGGAATTTTGACTGTTGGATGTAGACCTTTGCTCGTTTTCTTTCTCAACTTTTTTAAAGCTTCCATTTGTGCACCACTGGTACAAAGGTTAAGATACTCTGTGGCTTTTGGGTTATGTCCTATGCATGTGGTGGCCAACCAGATCAATGTTTGAATTGCCCTAGAGGTTTGATACATGTACAACGGGGATGATAGAGTCTCATGGGCAACCATCTCGAGCAATGCATTCGTTCATTATCTTGTCCTGTATTAAGAAAGTTTGAGTATTGGGATAACTTGTTTAGTTGACCTGACACAATGCAATCAATACTGTAATCCAGTTAAAAGTACCTTGGTTATTCTAATACTTTAAAACACTCAAACTTGAAAGACTTGAATAGTACTCTAACACTCAGATGTCTGCATAATTGAGAAACTTAAATGTTGACTTGAAATTCAAAAATCGGATGACACAATGAGCTTTCTTACTGATAAAAATCTACTCGGTTGAGCTTCGAATTAACTCAGGCACAGCACTTATGAAAGGTAGAGTTTCGATTTAAAACCAATTGATTCTCAGAATAAAATTTTGGAGGGGAGAGGTATAGATTTAGTGAAAGGTGCATAAACAATATTTGAGGGACTACAACGAGATGATCCATGAAATGGAATTTGCTTGATTTTTTCAAACACATGTAACAGGTAAATGCCTATAAATTTTAATATCTTTCAATAATGCATCCCTTGTCAACCATAAAAATAAGATACCCTCATAAAAAAAAAGGATAAGAAAAAATCAGCATGGGAGGAAGTTGGCATGACTTACTCAAAGACATAATCAGTAAATGCCTGTAAATTTTGAGATCTCAATGAAAATTTTCATTAATGGATATTTTTTCAATTGTAAACATAAACAAGACTTCTTTAAGAAGAGAGAAAATAAGAAAAGGAAGCCCATGATATTAGTGGTTTAAAGATTGGAAATTGTTAAAGATGCATACATTGAGGTAATCTACGGGTTGTGAAATGCTTTCAAGGACTAAGGACAATGGTAAGTATGGATTACAAGTGAGAGGTACCAAACTACATGGTCAAAATATTTCTACAAGGCACTTACATAGCACAGGGCCTTCAAGTTCTGTTTGTAATGGCTCTCAAATATATTGGGTTGGTGTTGCATGAACACAAATTGAGGTTCCTGAATTTCAACAGAATGTTGGTAAGCTAAAGTTGACAAGCAAAAATTTCAGGCTCAGTGACTTGTTCTAAAAAAATAGAAACTAGAAAGAAAGAATATAAAGGAAACCAAGTGTTGTATTACCAATTATAATTGGCAGATACTTATAGTGATAAACTAAGATGTTTCTTTTATATATCATGTGAGTAGTGTTTGGCCAATTTCCCCCTACAATTAGTCATACGAAGAGACATAACTGTTATTTACTTATTTATTTGTGGCCCTTCAATCATGTGAGTAGCCTATTTCTAGGTCTTCTCTTTATGTGTAGTCCGTGCTGATGTGTATTATTAGGGGCTCTATGGGGCCCACCATGATGACTGTTTGATGTACACTCCATACATCTCTTATGCAGACTCATGTTGGGACTACAACCAAAAACAAGGCATATCTAAAACTCGAGTGGGCAACAATACCAGAAAAGTGGGGATATGATGCCTACTGATGAAACTATTGTGGCACTATTCTCTTTCTATCTCGACGTATAACCTACATTTGGATTTGGATGTAGACACACCCTTTCCCTCCGGGTTCTCCCACCCCCCCCCCCCCACCCCCCCCCCCACCCCCCCCCCCCCCCCCCCCCCCCCCGATGTGGGTTGCACATGTCATACCCCCTAGTGTGTTTTACAATATCTATATGTAGATTTTTTTTTTTTTTTGAAAGGTAATATCTATATGTAGATATTGTAAGAAACATATTATATTAATTAATTGGGAAATCTACAGTCAAACATATGCATTTATGATTTAATTATATTTATCCACCTATTAGTCATCTAATTCCAGTTATGCCCTAAGAATTTTATAACACTTTCTTTTATAAACTTGGTCGAAGAGGCAACAATGGAAAATGCATTGAAATGACCAAAATAACCTATCGAATAAAACCAAGCTTATTGCTTTATCTATAGGCGATTGAAATCGTACACAACATATGTTTTACATGTAGAACACCCAAGCTTTCTGGGGCCAACATTTCGTATATGTGAAATCCACTCCGTGTATTTGGTGCTAACCATTATATTCACTGTATAAATAAAGCACCAGCCAGATAAAAGACTAAGATGAGTGACAACAATGTAAACTTGCACGTAAAAGCTCTAAGTTAACAAGTTGTGGATTTGATTGATTTTTCTTTTGCCCCAGTGCCTAAGTGTTGAGGTCCAAGTCCTTGAGGAGCACACCTAATTGATGGAGAGGATTTCATATATACAACATGGTGGCCCCAGAGAGCATACCTCAGCAGAGTCGGGGCATTTCATGTGGGGATTGGAATCATTTACAAGATGTTTAGATTACAACTGGTTCACACTGTGAAAACTCTTGCATGACTTGTTGATTCATCGGTGCGTGCCTTTCACTGACATGGATGGAAGTATTTCATGTCGAAGAGATCCACACCATCCATCAGGTGTGCCACCATGTGTTTTGACCAAGGCCCAATTATCAGGCCGATTCAAAACTCAAGGGGGCTACACCATGGTGAATGGTGGATATGGGACTCCCATTGTGGTATATATGCACCATCCTATCTATTCATCTGATGCCAAGATGAAGGGACGCTCCAAAAATAAGGACAGTCTAACACTCATGTGGGCTACATGACATGAATTTAGAGGCTTACACATGATTTGACATTGTTACTTATTGTGTGGTCTACCTGAGTCCTAGATGGGATTGATTTTCAGGACCCATGGTGAAAATGTGGCAGTGTATCTGATGGACGGGGTGGATTTGATGCATGTTCCCCTCATGTGGTGGTCATTTCGCACAAGTCACTCCCTCCGTATGTCCATGCATTGTCAGACCAATGGTGGTACTTTAAGAAGCATCCATGCTTTGCAGGCCCACCATATTGTCTACAGGACATCCACTCCATCCATAAGGTGTGCTCCTCAAAGCATGACCATGTAGCCAAAAACCAACACCCAGATGCATAGCTCAAGTGGTAGACTGAGTGAAAGATACCTCGTTTCAACACCGAGGTCTTGGCATCGATTCCCTAGTGGGGGTGGCTAACAGTGAAGTGTGATCTGACAGTGGGTGTACTAACAAGCTAACAAAAAAAAAAATATATATAGCCAAAAACCAACCTGATCCATAACTTTGGTGGGTCACATCATAACGAACAATGGTATGGGTCGCCAACCATAAGTATCTGGGGGGGTAATTATTTCATCAAACCCATTCGTCAGGTGTGGCCTGTTGTGATCAATGGAGAATGCAAAAGAAACAACATATTCTAGAACTCAAATGGAAAGATAGTTTGTCTTTGAATTGAAGGAAATTTGGGTGGGGTTAAACAAAGTTTTATTAGAAGGGTATTTTGGTCATTTACATGAATATTGTTTTTTGACTTCTGTCCAAGTGTATAAAAAAGATTATAAAATTCTGAGGGTTTAACTGTAATTAGATTATTAATAGTTGGATAATTGTACTAATAACATAATGCAAGGGTTTGACTATAATTTTCCCTAATTAATTCTATTCCTAACGGTATATGAGGGTGCGCAACAATAACAACAACAATGACAACAAGAATAAATCTATAGGGAATGCTAACATCCCCTCTTTCATGGCATGTTAACAAGTAGCAACACTCCCCCAAGCTTGTGAGTGACAATTGGGACAGCCAATCATCATTTGGGACTATCCATTTGTTCATACCACTGGGGGAAGGCCATGTTGCAAAATCACACCAATTGGATGATCTTTACTGTCTGATCATAGCATGAAAATCGAACAGTTGGTTTTGAGTGGAGAACAAAATAGGTTAAATAGGCCCCACTATGGATTGCAAATGACTCTAGTGAAGCACTCTGGTTCAATAATGCTAGCCATTCGATCTATTGCTTGTAAAAATGGGTGGTTGTACAAAATGGCCAACATTCAAAACCTTAGGATCATCTAATCGGCAAGGTTTTGCACCATGGCCTGCCCCCAGTAGTATGAGGATATGCATATTAAGTTACCACTTGTATCCTCATAACTGATCCTATTAGTCATTAAGGTTTCTCTCTCTGTCTCTCTCTCTCTCTCTCTCTCTCACACACACACACCACACACACACACACACACACACCACAACAACACACTCTCCCACACACACACACACACTCTCCCACACGGGCACTCGAACCCATGACCTCAGTGTTGAAACTCACTCTGTCTGTCACTGAGCCATGGGTTGGATCCTTAATAGTCAATAAGTTATATTTGGTAATGAAATTCATATCCAATTATATACGTCTACATGTAACATCCTTCTTTGTTTATGGGCGTCCCTATATTGAGCTTGATATAAACGTCTCTATTTGGCACTTCAATGGACTAATTTTTTAGTAGTTTGTCACTAGGTATAATCTGCATCTGTAGAAGATGCATTGGCATGCCATGTTTCCTGTGCTATCCATGTCTGCAACTGAGATTTTAGAGTCTAAGCTGACCAAGAAAGGAAAAGAGCAGTCTAATGTACATGTAACATAATAAATTGTTTGATATTATATTCCATACGAAGTTGTAAAATGTGCATTTGTAGCCTAACACTCTCTCTCTCTCTCAGCACCAAATAGCAAATGAAGGTGAAACTGGGAAAGTGTATAGAGCAAACTTTCATGATCTACACGGGAGAAGTGTTCTTATACTGAGGCCAGGAAAGCAGGTTTGTGCTCATATTTCTTGTAAGGTGTTTGTAGAGTTGTGGTGGTACTTTGGAAGGTGTTTTCAGTGCTTTTTCCCCCCTTGTTTTTTCGTGTAGAACACATCATCACATGACAATCAGCTCCGACATCTGGTGTATCTCATAGAGAATGGACTTCTTAACCTACCCGAGGGTCAAGAGCAGATGGTGTGGTTGATAGATTTCACTGGTTGGTCATTGACTAACTCGGTGCCCATCAGGACTACTCGAGAAACTGTAAATATATTGCAAAATCACTATCCCGAGAGGCTCGCCTTAGCATTCCTTTACAATCCTCCAAGGATATTCGAAGCTTTTTGGAAGGTTTGTATGCTACTTCATGTATTTGGGTTTTTTTGTGAAATTGAAATTGACGTCCATTATAGGGAATGATTGAGCAAAAAATACCTAATATTTTGTCAAGACGACCATACAACCTTTTAACATTGTGTTAGTATTTTATTAGCCTGTTTTTTTTTTCCCTCTTATAAATAAGATCTTGACACTAAAAAAGAAACATACAAGTAAAAAAACTTGTTCTTGTGCAGAAACAACAGGACTTCGTTTACGGTAATCGATTAGCATCCGGTGTTTTTCTTCAGTTGCTTCAAACTTTGAATTCGAAAGTAATGTTCACAAACTCCCTGGCGCACTCAGTTGGACTTTGGTTAAAATGCCGATTTGTCAATTGCTAAGACCAAACTCCAGTTTCGTGAAGGAAAAGGAAACAGCCAAATCAATGATGGCTAAGCCTTGTATTAAGCTTGCAATTTTATTTATTTTTTGCTCACTTAAACCGAGATAAATTTGGAAATTGAAGGTCTATTTTGAAGTCGAGCTCCAGGTTCTGAAAGTTCTGAGAAAGAGCTTATTTTGGCAGTTTTAATCAATTTCTTTCTTGTGCTCCTTAATTTGGCAAAAACCACAGCTTCTTTATCACCTTAAACCAGAAAAGAGAGAAAAGCTCTCTCCTTCTCCACAACTGTTCCTATCATCATCAGATGACTTGCTCTTCTTTGTGCCCATGCAGATTGTCAAATACTTTCTGGACTCCAAGACATTTCAGAAGGTGAAATTTGTTTACCCGAAGAATGAAGATAGTATGGAGCTGATGAGACAGAATTTTTCCATTGAGATCCTTCCAGCTGAGTTAGGCGGGAAGGACAAATCACAGTATGACCACGAGGAGTTCTCAAAATTGATGGCTAGTGATGACATAAAAACTGCCAGTTTGTGGGGCTTAGACAATAAATCAAGCTGCACTAGCAATGGACATTCAGCTGAGGTGGCTCCAGAGCCAGTGCTTGTCGCCCCATGATCTAGCTGAGCAAGAAACTTTCTTATTAAAACTAATATTATAATGTTCCATTACTGTTCTATGGTAGCTATAGAATTTTGTTATTTGTATGCTACCATATACAACTTGGGAAGTATTCATAAGTTTTGGAACTTGATGTGGGTGTATCTCAATACATTTTACTAATTGAAGCTGGAACTGAGGTTCCATTTTCCATGACTGTTATAAGCAAAGACACTTTAGTTTCTAATGTGGGAACAGCATTCTTGTTCCATATTCTATGTTTGTCTTCTGTTTCCCATTGGATTGGGTGATTTCTTGCCTCCAATATTCGCGATTGCACAGAAACAGGTCAGTCCGCTCATTAGGTGGGCTACATATGCACATTGAATCTTGATTGTAGGATTTTTTTTTGCTAAAAAACCATTTTACTATACGTGGGTTGTCAACCTGTTGAGCATACCAGCTTATTTTTAGGTAAGGGCATTTTGATGGGTGGAGCCAACCCAAATAAATGGCATAGATCTTCCATTAGTGCCAAGCTTGCACCTGTCTCCCAGATGATAGTCCCTTTTGCTATGATATCCTTACATGCTCATTTTATGCTTTGCCATGATCCTTATATGCTTCTCATTTTATGAATTGGATTGTAGAATGTGAGATTTAGTTTCATCTCATTATTAGCTGTCACAGACACGCCCTTAAAGATAATCTTGTCAAATTCAAATGCAATCACAATGGCTTATGTTTAAATGCATACAATGCATTTGGCTCAGACAGTGAGAAAAAGTTCACAACATTTTTGGAATTTTACTAGAATTTAAACAAATTATGCAATGGTACTGCATGGGTAAGAAAGAGCTCCATCTTTCCAATTGAAAACAAAAGAGCTCTACTTCTAGATCTTTTGGAAATTTTACCAAGGCTCTTTTTTTTTTGAAAGATTACCAAGGCCCTGTTTGGAACAATGGAAGTGAGAATATGAATTGCTTGTCACATTCAGGAGTTGAATTGGATTTGGTACTGGCAAATCCCATTGGACAAATCCCAAAGCACATAGTTTGAAAATCAAGCTACAAATCTATGGATTTACAGGGGTGCTAATTTGGGAACTCAACAAAAACAAACACCAAGGTTTGAAATCAATGAATTTAGAAAATCCTTGCCCCAAATTCCCTCACTCAAAGTGGAATATTGCTTATTGGAAAATGCAAGGTGTTTTTTTTTAAATATTTTTTTTACACACTCACACTCAGACACACCACAATGGGCACTTGAACCCATGACCTCTGTGTTGAAACTCTTGTGAGCTCCACCAAGCCATTAGTAGGGACCCCCTTGGAAAATGCGAGTTGAACCAAGATGCAGCATTAAGCAATTAAAAAAAGGAAGCTTATTTGCTCAATTGTAGGCATCTGATGTAACAGTCAAGAAGTTGTTCTATTCAAGAGGTCTACTACTCCCATTCACAAAATTTCACTGCCTTTATGTAACAAACTTCAAAAGCATGAGCGACAGATGACTGTCACCTATATTAAAGAAAGTTCTAGTAACATTTTTGCAAAGGGGTACATCTTGAGAAAAGCTACCAAGTTAGCTTATGGGGGAATTAAACAGGGTTCAATGGAGATGGTTATTAGTTTGTGGTATCACTTCTTCTTCTTCTTCTCTTCTTCTTCTACTTCTTTTTTTACACGAGCCGTCTTTTAAAGTTTCTAGTGGTTGCTTGATAAGTGCTGACAAGCAAACCGACCCCTATTCCGATGCCCACGCAGATTCCGAGACTGATCCCAACACCTACTCTCACGCCCGCGTTAAACCATGAGAGTTCCCCATCCTCACTTTCTATGTATTTTGCCCTCGAGTAGAGACTGTCGTAATCATCGTCATCACTCTCTTGTTCCCTCAATTCCAATAACTGAAAATAAATGGAAGAAACAGAGGAGTTATTTAGTCCTACAAGGCAAGTTAAGGATAAAAGAGAAGAATATAAAAATGTATGACTAATTCCATTTTCTTTTTGGTGGATAATGCAGGACTTATTCTCAAAAGAAAAAAAAAAAAGAAGAATAAAATATTCTATTACATGGATAAGAGCATACTCTGGACCAGTTTTTCAAATTCTCATTTTCTTGAATATGCATACATGTCAATCAATTCAATCTCAACTTTTGACATTAGCATGAAAAAAATGAAAATGATTTGGAAACAGGTGGTGGAAAAGATGGAGCAATTGCCAATGGGTTGAAGACATGGTTGAGAACTTCTTATTGACTTTTTGTGTGTATATCCATCGGCATCATGTGCTCAAATTTTCAAGGCTGGATGTGATGCAAGATGCATGCATATACTGTTCACTTAATTCAAATCTCTGGACTTACTAAAAGAAGGCATCAATAAACCTTTCGACTGCACTCATTCTCCATACTAATTTCAGTTCATTGCCTCCTGCCAATGACCACTACTTCAAGCCACACTTACATCAAATTCATATTAAAAGAATTAGATGGGGCTAAAAACCAAAGCGCAATTGTTTCTCATGAAACAACTGAAATACCGCCAATTTTCCACAATATAAGTATGAATATCCTCAAATTTCTAAAATATATCAAAACACTACTGATGCTGCAACATGCATCTGGCAGACATGCGACGTGGGAGAAAGCAAAAGCTGGGGACTAAACAGAACTGAGAATATCAAAAGAAGAGACAACAAATCAAGAGCTGAGCCCCTTGCCTAGCTGTTGTGGCCTAAGTGCTGCAACATTGAAGTAATGTGTTCCAACCCAGCTTACCAAAAGAAGGAATGAGAATATGAAGATAGCTGAAATACCACCAATTTTCCAAAATAGAAATACAAATATCCTCAAATTTCTTAAATATATAAAAACACTACTGATGCTGCAACATGAATCTGGCAGACATGCAATGTAGGAGAAAGCAAAAATAGGACTAAACAGAACTGAGCGCATAAAGAAAAGTATTGACGACAAATCGAGAGCTGAGCCCTGTGCCTAGTTGTCATGGCCCGAGTGCTGCAACATTGGAGTAATGTGTTCCATCCCAGCTTACCAAAAGAAGGAATGAGAATAAGAAGACAAAGCTAATGAAAATATTTAGAAATTTTGCAGAGCATGACAATATGATGGAGGTTGAACATTGGTATAGCTGCATTCTAAGGTATCATTTTATAAAGCTCAGGCTTTAGATATTATGGAGTTCCCTGAAGTACTCTTAGCACAATCTCCTATTTTACATTTTATCAATTTATAATGCATTACATGCATTTAAATCGAATAACAATAAATGTATATATGTATATATATAAATGGTCACTAATTTATTTAGATGCAAGTTATTATACAAACTTTATTATCTTTTTTCTTTTCCTTCTTTTTTGAAGGATACAAAAGTTATTATCATTTCAGGTTCAGTCCCATCCCTATAACAGTATCACCTGACTTTAGCAGTTTGGAGAGGAGCATCATATAGCCAACTGTTCTTGTCTTTATACTGTAAATCTAAAAGCCTGAACATCGAGAAACTAGAGGGAAAATTTTAAAAAAAAAAAAAAAATGCTACAGCCTGTCATGAGTTACATCTAGAGAAAGTAGAATTAGTCGTCGAGAAGATAGATTAAAATTTTCAAACACCCATCAACAGATTTACTATTTTTTCCTTTTTTCTTTGTTCTGGAACACAGTAAATTAAAGATTCAATATGGGTAGTGTGATTTCTTTTTCCCAACTCAAATCTAGATAAGGTGGGTTGTCTGTATGAGGAGGTTAAAACCAAAAAGGCAAAGCCCCAAGACAGATGGATATGTCAGGTTCTGGTATAACATAGGACCCAATTCACAGATAATATTAATATTCAATCCATAGCTTTGGAATATGTGCCATGCCCATACCCTTAGCCATTAATCATGGGGTGCCACAGCAAGAAATGGGTTGTATGATAAAACAAACATGTCCACATGCAAGGAAACATCTTGTAAACCATAAAGCAAATGTAATACACTTGAGATATTCATTCCAAAATGCAAAACCAAGATAAAAGATACCTATAACAGAATGCAGCATGATTACCACAGATAAAGAGGAAATTTATGATCATTTGGTTCAGTCATCCAGCCATTGAAATGGTGGGCACCATTGTGGATGGACCATCCCATGAAAATCTCCCAAATTGGAAGATCATCGGGATTCAAATCTTTGGCCTTTTATTTTTCAGCTGAGAGGGGACCCGTTTCGATATTTCCTCTCTATTTGCAGGTAACTGATCTATGGGCCTATAGTTATTCCATGGTAGAAACTTCTTGGCACAGCCCATCCACTGTGGGACCCATCAGATGAACAGTCTGGATTGCTGAACGATGCGCCCTGCTTATACAAAATCAAGACTAGATGATGCAAATCAAATTCTCAGGTTGAAGATTATATATTAACTTTCAGATATGATAAAACAAGAAGAAGAACAATAAGAAGTTTGGGATCAATTACCTGCAAATCAAGGTCAGAAGGTACATCGGTCTTGCTTTCGGTTGTTTCATACTCTGGGATTGAATCCAACATTCCCTTCCTCACATGTTTCCTCCGAAAACTCAACTGAATTGTCTTCGTCAAGATGATAGGAGTACCGGAGAAACTACCGGCGACATAGACATCCACTGTTGGCAAAGGCAATTCAGGACTCATGTATTGTTTTGCCTTCAAGAAGCCTGCCCCCGAAGTCATCAATGGCTGGCAATTCATGCTCCACCTTTTGCTATGGTTCTTCGATTCTCCGGTGAAACCATTACTGCACATCTCTAGAACTCCAGAGAGCAACAGATCATCTCTATCATATACCTCAAATTTCACACTCCCAGTCATCTTTATACTATCTGTGCTTACAAACGTGACTTCTTCAGCTTTCTTATCGACCCTATCCCTTCGTAGAAGTGAGGAAACACTGTCAGAGTAAATGCTATTTCTCCCGCTGTTCACATCAAGGAGGGTATCAGGGCTCAGTGGGATATGATTGAGAGTGAGATACTCCGGGGTTGATTGGTCGACCTCAAAATTGCTAACTCTCACATAGAAAACCCTCAGATCAAACCAAGACGACAACTTGGGCTCATAAGTAGAGTGATTGATGATCTTTCTAGAGGGATCAGCGACACTATCTGCAGTCGCGGACTCGTAACAGCATTCCATAATTGGAGTAAGATGGCCGCAGAAATCCTTTCACATCAATACAGATGAAGACTTGAAAAACACCATAGGATGTGAAATTTCCAACCTGCCAAAATCAATAGAATCGTTAAAAGATAACATGAAAATCATTCTTATCAGAATCAAACAAGTGATCAGAAGAATCCTGTTTCTCAGAACATTAGGAAATAAAAACATGAAATAAAAGGAGTAAAACCAAGAAATTCACCTACTCAAAGACATGACATTGTTAACACGGGATAAAAGCCCATCAACATAAAAGAATGAACAAAGGAGCAAAAACCCATATAGAAGAAGTAGAAAATACAATGAAAAGAGAACAATACCAACTGAATAGAAAGAAACCCAATTCAGAGGACCGAAATTCGACATTGAAAAGACCAAAGAGAAGAAGGAAGAGAGAAACCCAATTGAATTAATGGAGAGAGAAACCCAGTTCAAAAAAATAAAACTCCACATTAGAAAAGCTGAAAAAAAAAAAAAAAAAAAAAAAAAAAAAAAAAAAAAAAGAAGAGAGCCAATCCAAGGAAACCCACAATTATACAGAGCTGAAGCTGCCCAAAACTATTTTTTTAGTAAAAGAAAACAAAAACCCACATAGAAAACAGGAAAAAAAAAAAAAAAAAAGACAATTCAAAAACAAAAAAGAAAAGAAACCAACCAGAGAGCTTAAATCCTAACAAAAGCTTCAATCTTTTCGCTTCTTGCTTATTCAATTACAAGGTGGGGTGATCAAATTCCACCACCTTTGTCTCCAAGAGAGAGAGAGAGAGAGAGAGAGAGAGGGAGAGGTCTGTCTGGCTGTTTATCTGACGTAGGTGTGACGGTTCGTATGCCGGCGGCTTTGTTCGAACCTGCCTCTCTCTCTCTCTCTCTACAACCTATTTCTCCTTTCCTTGTAAACTAGATTATATTCGCAATCGATTCCTACAAAACCACATACTTTATTTCTTTCTTCAAATTTATTTAAATGAAGGAAGAAATACATACCTCAAATATCCTCCTCCACACGCCTCTCTCAATTCAACAAATGAAAATTCAAATCAAATGATCGGAATCTAAAAGCTGATGGACCTTCTCGTCTCTGTCAAAAACCTCAACCAAACATAAGATTTTGATTGTGGCCCAATCAAAATTAATAAATAAATAAATAAACAAGAACCACCCAAATCGAATTTTCTTCTATACTTAATAGAAATCAATCCAAGAGGTGGGGTCCACTCCCCCCCTTTTCTTTCTCTTGGGCTCAATTCAACCTATCTTATCTAATGAAATTCACCTTCACCACGTAATAACAAGCCTTCAAAAGGGTTATTTTCGGCATCTGAAAGTGCGCAGGATAACCATGCCCATGCTACTGCGTTAACGTCCTTTTCGTTTCCTTCGGAAGATGGTTGCTAAAATTACTAATTTGCCCTTGTCTCTTCTTGAATGTACCACAGCATTCTAAAACAACGAGAATTACGTTGTTGTATACTTCTATTTCAATTTGGATACTTTTTCCAGAATAATACATTCATCTAAACCGTTAATTACGTCCATCACATATTTCTTGCACTACGAAGCAAAAATCACACTGATTTGACGAACCTTTAACCATTCGATCTGTGTTCTTTAAAATGGAAGGTCAAAATCGTTTATACAAAATAGGTCCAATCAAAAATTTCATCCATCTATTCGTCAGGGCCATCATGGATTGCTTATGATTCTAAAGAATCACCTTTGTTAGGCAATTGTAACCATCCATTCCATGGTTTGGAAAAAAGGATGGCTACAGAAAATAATGACAAGAAGGAATGGATCATCTGACCAATGAAAATTTTCAGTGGTAGCTCATTAAGTGTGTTTTGGACATAGTGGACGGTTCAGATCGATTGATTAGATCGCCCAAGTGAATTTATTCAACTAGGAGCATTATAAGCACTGATATTGTTTCTCGTTAAACAATATTTTTGTTTTAAAATACTTTCTTTTTTCTTCGAGAAATTTGCGACTGTACGACCCATTTATAGCCCAATTAGGAAACTAAGCCCACCTCATTTTCCCTTGCGAGAATACGCCCCAGCTGTACCGACGCCTTGACAAAGGTCAAAAATGCCCCTACCTTTTCCATCAAACGGGAAGAGGAGCGCTGACGCTCCTCGAACTCCGAGTTGTACGAACGGCTCAAAAGTGATCAACGTTACATGGGCTCCACAGTTATGTATTTATTATATCCACAACGTTCATACATATTTCGAGATCATTTCGAACTATTATCTGTATATAGAAACAATCATATTCAAAGAGATCAACTGGACCACACCGCAAAGCACAACAGAAAATTGATTTTCACCGTTAAAAATTTTGTAGGGCCCACTGTAACATTTATTTTCCATCCAATCTATTCATAAGGTTACAAAGACCAGGATGAAGAGGAAAAACAAGTTCCATGATGATCCAAAACTTCTGTGACCCTAAAAGGGTTTCAATGGTAGACGTTCAATCATCTACAGCCTTTAACAGTGTGGTCCACTTGATAGCTAGATCTGTCTTATTTTTCGTCTCAAGCCTTAATATGAGTTCGCCAAAAATATGGACGGTTTGGATATAACACATACTTTATAATAGGACCCACCAAAAGCAATGGAATTACAATAGCAAAAAATTTTTAAATAAATAAAAAAAAATACTTCGATATATGGAAGGTCTTTCGATTAATCGAAAATGGTCCTGAACTGTCCAGTGAGTTTTTCTCAAAAATCCTACAATTTTCAATATATCGAAGGTCTTTCGATTAATTGAAAAAGTATTTTACCTTAGCTATGGATTATAACCGTAGCTATAATTGTAGTCCGTGCCCATCTATGAAATTTTTATTTATTTTTATTTCTTATTTATTTTTTACATGGAGATATTTATTCTACCAACAATTTTCTTTAATACATATCTATAAAAATACGTATATATAAGTATACAAAAAATTTTCCCTCTTTTTTTTTTCATTTATTTCTTTATTCATTTAACAAGAATATCTTCTAAACCAAAATTAGTTGACCATATATGATTTTGGGGTAGGAGAAGTTACTTTAGCCAACTAACCTTGTTATTTTCCAAGATTCCATCAGGTCGATGGTCAAATATCCATTTCATTCACTTCACAGACAATTTCAATAAGTTTGCGGTCAATTTCATTCATTTCACGGTTCAATCGCTGCACTTCACGGTCATTTCCATGCATATCACAGTCATTCTCACCTATTTCGTGTTGATTCACGATCATTTCGATGCACTTCACGCTCATACCCCTTCACTTCATGGTCATTTCGATGCATTTCACGGTCAATTCGCTTCACTTCACGATCATTTCCATGCATTTCACACGGTCATTCCACATATTCCGCGTTGATTCACGGTCATTTCGACGCATTTCACGGTCATACCCCTTCACTTCACGTCATTTTTGCGCCATTTCACATCAACATCACGGTCAACTCGCTTCACACGACACGATTATTCCATGCATTTCACGGTCAATCCCGCATATTCCGTGTTAATTCACGGTCATTTCGACGCATTTCACAGTCATACCCCTTTACTTCACGGTCATTTTCGCGCATTTCACGGTCAATTCGCTTCATTTCACGATCATTTCTATGCATTTCATGGTCATTCCCACATATTCCATGTTGATTCACGGCCATTTTGACGCATTTCACGGTCATACCCCTTTACTTCACGGTCATTTCGATGCATTTTCCGGTCAATTCGCTTCACTTCACGATCATTTCCATGCATTTCACGGTCATTCCAACATATTCTGTGTTGAGTCACGGTCATTTCGACGCATTTCACGGTCATACCCCTTCACTTCACAGTCATTTCAACGCATTTCACAGTCAATTCGCTTCACTTCATGATCATTTCCATGCATTTCAAGGTCAATCCCGCATATTCCATGTTGATTTACGGTCATTTCGACGCATTTCACGGTCATACCCCTTCACTTCACGGTCATTTTCGCGCATTTCACGGTCAATTCGCTTAAGTTCACGATCATTTCCATGCATTTCACGGTCATTCCCACATATTCCATGTTGATTCACGGTCATTTCGACGCATTTCACGGTCATACCCCTTCACTTCACGGTCATTTCGACGCATTTTCCGGTCAATTCGCTTCACTTCACGATCATTTCCATGCATTTCACGATCATTCCCACATATTCCGTGTTGATTCACGGTCATTTCGACGCATTTCACGGTCATACCCCTTCACTTCACGGTCATTTCGATGCATTTCACAGTCAATTCGCTTCACTTCACGATCATTTCCATGCATTTCACGATCATTCCCACATATTTCGTGTTGATTTACGGTCATTTCGACGCATTTCACAGTCACACCCCTTCACTTCATGGTCATTTCCTCGCATTTCACGGTCAATTCGCTTCACTTCACGATCATTTCCATGCATTTCACGGTCATTCCAACATATTCCGTGTTGATTCACGGTCATTTCGACACATTTCACGGTCACACCCCTTCACTTCACGGTCATTTCCACGCATTCCACGGTCAATTCGCTTCACTTCACGATCATTTCCATGCATTTCACGGTCATTCCTGCATATTCCGTGTTGATTCACGGTCATTTTAACGCATTTCACGGTCATACCCCTTCACTTCACGGTCATTTCGATGCATTTCAGGGTCAATTCGCTTTACTTCACGATCATTTCCATGCATATCACGGTCATTCCTGCATATTCTGTATTGATTCACGGTCATTTCGACGCATTTCACGGTCATACCCCTTCACTTCACGGTCATTTTCGCGCATTTCACGGTCAATTCGCTTCACTTCACGATCATTTCCATGCATTTGACGGTCAATCTCGCATATTCCGTGTTGATTCACGGTCATTTCGACGCATTTCACGGTCATACCCCTTCACTTCACGGTCATTTTCGCGCATTTCACGGTCCAATCGCTTCACTTCACGATCATTTCCATGCATTACATGGTCATTCCCGCCTATTCCGTGTTGATTCACGGTCATTTCGACGTACTTCACGGTCAATTCACTTCACTTCACGGCCATTTCCAAGCATTTCACGGTCAATTCTTTTCACTTCACGGCCATTTCCATGCATTTCACGGTCATATCCGGCAATTCCGTTTACGTTCACGGTTATTTCGACGCACTTCACGGTCAATTCACTTCACTTCACGGTCATTTCCACGCACTTCACCGTCATTTCCATGCATTTCACGGTCATTCCCGGCGATTCTGTGTTCATTGACGATCAATTCGACGCACTTCAAGGTCAATTCACTTCACTTCACGGCCATTTCCATGCACTTCGCGGTCAATTCACTTCATTCCACCATCATTTCCAAGCATTTCACGGTCATTTCCGGCGATTCCGTGTTCATTCACGGTCAATTCGACGTTCTTCACGATCAATTCACTTTACTTCACGGCCATTTCCAAGGACTTCACGGTCAATTCTCTTCACTTCAAGGCCATTTCCATGCATTTCACGATCATATCCAACAATTCCGTTTACATTTACGGTCATTTTGATGCACTTCACGGTCAAGTCACTTCACTTCACGGCCATTTCCAAGGACTTCACGGTCAAATCTCCTCACTTCACGGCCATTTCCATGCATTTTACGATCATATCCACATATTCCGTGTTGATTCACGGTCATTTCAACGCATTTCGCGGTCCCGCGTCTTCACTTCACGGTCACTTCCGCGCATTTCGCGGTCCAATCGCTTCACTTCACCCACATTTCCATGCATATCACGGTCATTCCTGCAAATTCTATGTTGATTCATGGTCATTTTGACGCATTTCGCGGTCCCGCGTCTTCACTCACGGTCACTTCCGTGCATTTCGCGGTCCAATCGCTTCACTTCACCCCTATTTTCATGCATATCATGGTCATTTCCGCCTATTCCGTGTTGATTCACGGTCATTTTGACGCATTTCGCGGTCATGACCCTTCACTTCATGGTCACTTCCGTGCATTTCGCGGTCCAATCACCTCACTTCACCCCCATTTCCATGCATATCACGGTCACTCCCACCTATTCCGTGTTGATTCACGGTCATTTCGACGCATTTCGCGGTCATGACTCTTCACTTCATGGTCACTTCCGCGCATTTCGCGGTCCAATCGCCTCACTTTATAATCATTTCCATGCATATCACGGTCACTCCCACCTATTGTGTTGATTCACGGTCATTTCGACGCATTTCGCGGTCATGACCCTTCACTTCATGGTCACTTCCGCGCATTTCGCGGTCCAATCGCCTTACTTCACAATCATTTCCATGCATATCACGGTCACTCCCGCCTATTCCGTGTTGATTCACTGTCATTTCAACGCATTTCACGGTCATGCCCCTTCACTTCACCCCCATTTCCCTAAACCTTAATCTACACCCTAACCTAAACCTATTCTTACAACCTAAACTTATTCTTAAATCCCAAAACCTATAACCTAAACCTAAACCTTAGCATAAACCTATAACCTATAACTTAAACTGAAACCTATAACCTAAACCCGAATATAAACCCGAACATAAACCTGAACCCGAACCCAAACCCGAATTCCTAAACCTAAATCTATACTTATAACCTAAACTTATTCTTAAATTCCAAAACCTATAACTACAACTTAAACCTTAACCTAAACCTATAACTACAACCTATAACATTAACCTAAACCGTGTTGATTCACGGTCATTTCAACGAATTGACCGTGAAATGCGTCGAAATGACTGTGAAGTGAAGGGGTATGACCGTGAAATGCGTCGAAATGACCGTGAATCAACACGAAATATGTGGGAATGACCGTGAAATGCATGGAAATGATCGTGAAGTGAAACAAATTGACCGTGAAATGCACGGAAATGACCGTGAAATGAAGGGGTATGACCGTGAAATGCGTCGAAATGACCGTGAATCGATACGGAATATGTGGTAATGACCGTGATATGCATGGAAATTATCGTGAAGTGAAGCGAATTGACCGTGAAATGGCTAAGGTTTAGGTTGAGGTTTAGGTTATAGATTTAGGGAATTTAGAATAGGTTAAGGTTTAAGTTTAGGTTACAGGTTATAGGTTCTAGGTTTAGGTTTAGGTTTAGGTTATATGTTATACGTTTAGGTTATAGGTTAAAGGTTAAGTTTAGGTTATAGGTTAAAGGTTTAGGTTTTGGATTTGAGAATAGGTTTAGGTTAAAGTTATAAGTTTAGGTTAAAGGTTTAGGTTAATGTTATAGGTTTAGTTTTAGGTTTAGGGTTTAGGGTTTAGGAAATGACCGTGAAGTGAAGTGAATTGACCATGAAATGCATGGAAATGACCGTGAAATGAAGGGAATTGACTGTGAAATGTGCCGAAATGACCATGAATCAACATGGAATAGGCGGGAATGACCGTGATATGCATGGAAATGACCGTGAAGTGAAGGGAATTTACCGTGAAATGCATGGAAATGACAGTGAAATGAAGGGAATTGACCGTGAAATGCGCCGAAATGACCGTGAATCAACACGGAATAGACGGGAATGACCATGATATACATGGAAATGACAGTGAAGTGAGGCGAATTGACCGTGAAGTGAGGCGAAATGACCGTGAAGTGAAGGGGTATGACCGTGAAATGCGTCGAAATGACCGTGAATCAACACGGAATACGCGGGAATGACCATGAAATACATGGAAATGATCGTGAAATGAAGCGAATTGACCGTGAAATGTGCGAAAATGACCGTGAAGTGAAGGAGTATGACCGTGAAATGCGTCGAAATGACCGTGAATCAACACGGAATATGCGGGATTGACCATGAAATGCATGGAAATGATCGTGAAGTGAAGTGAATTGACCGTGAAATGCGCGGAAATGACCGTGAAGTGAAGGGGTGTGACCGTGAAATGCGTCGAAATGACCGTGAATCAACACGGAATATGCAGGAATGACCGTGATATGCATGGAAATGATCGTGAAGTGAAGCAAATTGACCGTGAAATGCATCGAAATGACCGTGAAGTAAAGGGGTATGACCGTGAAATGCGTCGAAATGACCGTGAATCAACACGGAATATGTGGGAATGACCGTGAAATGCATGGAAATGATCGTGAAATGAAGCGAATTGACCGTGAAATGCGCGGAAATGACTGTGAAGTGAAGGGGTGTGACCGTGAAATGCGTTGAAATGACCGTGAATCAATACGGAATATGTGGGAATGACCGTGAAATACATGGAAATGATCGTGAAGTAAAGCGAATTGACTATGAAATGCATCAAAATGACCGTGAAGTGAAGGGGTATGACCGTGAAATGCATCGAAATGACCGTGAATCAACACGAAATATGTGGGAATGACTGTGAAATGCATGGAAATGATCGTGAAGTGAAGCGAATTGACCGGGAAATGCGTCGAAATGACCGTGAAATGAAGGGGTATGACCGTGAAATGCGTCGAAATGACCGTGAATCAACACGGAATATGTGGGAATGACCGTGAAATGCATGGAAATGATCGTGAAATGAAGCGAATTGACCGTGAAATGCACGAAAATGACCGTGAAGTGAAGGGGTATGACCGTGAAATGCGTCGAAATGACCGTGAATCAACATGGAATATGCGGGATTAACCGTGAAATGCATGGAAATGATCGTGAAGTGAAGCAAATTGACTATGAAATGCGTCGAAATGACCGTGAATCAACATCGAATATGTGGGAATGATCGTGAAATGCATGAAAATGATCGTGAAGTGAAGCGAATTGACCGGGAAATGCGTCGAAATGACTGTGAAGTGAAGGGGTATGACCGTGAAATGCGTCGAAATGACCGTGAATCAACACGAAATATGTTGGAATGACCGTGAAATGCATGGAAATGATCGTGAAATGAAGCAAGTTGACCGTGAAATGCGCGAAAATGACCGTGAAATGAAGTGGTATGACCGTGAAATGTGTCGAAATGACCGTGAATCAACACAGAATATGCGGGATTGACCGTGAAATGCATGAAATGATCGTGAAGTGAAGCGAATTGACCGTGAAATGCGCTAAAATGACCGTGAAGTGAAGGGGTATGACCGTGAAATGCGTCGAAATGACCGTGAATGAACACGGAATATGTGGGAATGACTGTGATATGCATGGAAATGATCGTGAAGTGAAGCGAATTGATCGTGAAATGCGTCGAAATGACCGTGAAGTGAAGGGGTATCACCATGAAATGCGTCGAAATGACCGTGAATCAACACGGAATAGGTGGGAATGACTGTGATATGCATGAAAATGACCGTGAAGTGTAGCGATTGGACCGTGAAATGAATGAAATTGACCGCAAACTTATTGAAATTGTCTGCGAAGTGAATGAAATGAATTTTTGACCATCGACCTGATGGAATCTTGGAAAATAACAAGGTTAGTTGGCTAAAGTAGCTTCTCCTATAAAATCATATATGGTAGGTCAAGTAACTAATTTTGGTTTAGAAGATATTTTTGCTAAATGAATAAAGAAATAAATGAAAATAAAAAGAGGAAAAATTTTTTTTATATGCTTATATATACGTATTTTTTTAAATATGTATTAAAGAAAATTGTAGGTAGAATAAATATCTCCATGTAAAAAATAAAATAAAATAAAATAAAAAATAAAAAATTTCATAGACTAGCACAGACTACAGTTATGGCTATAATCCGTAGCTAAAGGTAAAAATACCTTTTTCGATTAATCGAAAGACCTTCGATATATCGAAAATTGTAGGATTTTTGAGATAAACTCACTGGACAGTTTTGGACCATTTTCGATTAATCGAAAGACCTTCCATATATCGAAGTATTTTTATTTTTTTTTTAATTTTTGTTGTCGTAATCCCACTGCTTTTTGTAAGTCCTATTATGAGGCATGTGTTATATCCAAACCGTCCATATTTTTGGCGAACTCGTATTAAGGCTTGAGACGAAAAATAAGACAGATCTAGCTATCAAGTGGACCACACTGTTAAAGGCTGTGGATGATTGAACGTCTACCATTGAAACCCTTTTAGGGGTCACAGAAGTTTTGGATCATTATGAAACTTGTTTTTCCTCTTCATCCTGGTCCGTGACCTTATGAGTAGATTGGATGGAAAATAAATGTTACGATGGGCCCTACAAAAGTTTTAACGGTAAAAATCAATTCTCTACTGTTCTTTGTAGTGTGGTCGAGTTGATCTTTGGATATGATTTTTTTTGGTTTATATAGATAATGGTTCGAAATGATCTCGAAATCTGGATGAACGTTGTGGATATAATAAATACATAACTGTGGGGCCGATGTAACGTTGATCACTTTTGAACCGTTCGTACAACTCGGAGTTCGAGGAGCGTCAGCGCTCGTCTTCCCGCTTGAAGGAAAAGGCAGGGGCATTTTCGACCTTTTGGCAAGGCGTCCGTACAGCTGGGGCGTATTCTACCAAGGGAAAATGCGGTGGGCTTAGTTTCCTAATTTGGGCCATAAATGGGTCGTACAGTCGCAAATTTCTCAAAGATTGGCTGCAGCCTTTGAATTTTTGGCCTTTCACACAAGGTACAAATCAATATATGCTAGGTGATGTTGAGCATTGTGTGGCCCACCGTGATGTATGTGTTTCATCCACACTGTCCATCTATTTTTTCATCTCATTCTCGAGCATGATCCAAAAGATAAAGGAGATCTGAAGGTCGAATGGATCACACCACAGTAAACAGTGGTGATTGAACTGCAACCATTAAATACTGTACGGAGGCCACAAAAGTTTTGGATTAATCTGATAGTTTTTGTTTTCCCTTTATCCAGGTCCGTGTGAACTTATCAAGGGGTTGGTGGGCCCTAGGAAGGTTTCAACGGTGGGCCGCGTGGATATAAAACAAATAAATGAGGGTGGGCCCCACAGCGCCCCATTCGGTGGTGTTGGGCCACCACCCAATCCGCTTCCATAAGTTATAATGCTCCTGATTGCACGTTGTCACTTGCACCGTCAAATCCATCTGAACCGTCCATTAAGTCAAAACAGCCTACAACACATAAATCACATTGATCGGATGGTCATCCTTGATTCGGTCAGCCATCCTTTTCATGCTCACAGCTGGGATGACTAGGATTGACTAACAAAAGGTGATCCTTTACATTCACAGGCAGATATCCATGCTGGGACTCTCTTTTTTTTAATGGAAATGATCTCGACCGTCCCTATTGATTAGATGGCTAAGATTCTTAGGTGAGTGTGATGTACTTTAACGTGGACAGATTGGAAATGGGTGGGCTGGTTGTCAGATTATGGTTTCTATAAATAATTTGAATTAAATTATCTTCTCCCAATCGGGTGCTATAAATAGATACAATTACATCTCATAAAAAAAAAAATCTTATTTTAAGGGAAATTAAATATTCTTATATTTACAAGGACTAATTATAGAATTAATCACACCCCATAGAATCAATCACACCTCATAGAATCAATCACACCCCATATACAACTCATGCAGACACTCCCCCTCAAGTTGGAGCATAGATATCTATCATGCCCAACTTGTCAATTATACCATGGAACACCTTTCCGGAAACTGCTTTCGTGAGTATATCCGCTAACTGGCTTTCAGACTGAACAAATGGAAACTGTATAATCTTTTGTTCGAGTTTCTCTTTAATAAAATGACGATCAACTTCAACATGTTTGGTGCGGTCATGTTGTATAGGATTATGTGAAATCTCAATGGCTGCTTTATTATCGCAATGGAGATTCATAGGTTTTGCATATTCAATTCCCAAAATTTTTAGTACACTTTTAAGCCACAACAATTCGCATACACCATGAGCCATACCTCGGAATTCGGCTTCTGCACTTGATCTTGCCAAAATCTTTTGCTTCTTTCTTCTCCAAGTGACAAGATTACCTTCCACAAAGGTAAAATAGCCAGACGTGGACCTTCTGTTGGTTTGATCACCTGCCCAATCAGAATCCGTGTATCCTTCAATGTTAGAGGCATTGCTTTTGGAGAACAAAGAACCTTTGCCTGGTGCACTCTTTAAATATCTTAAGATTCGATATACCGCATTCATATGCTCTTCACTTGGTGCATGCATGAATTGGCTTATGACGCTCACTGCATAAGCTATATCCAGCCTCGTGTGAGACGAATAGATTAATCTCCCAACCAACTGCTGATAACGACCCTTGTCTGTTGGCGCTTGATCTAGAAAAACTCCGAGTTTATGATTCATTTCTACGGGCGTTTTTGCTGGTTTGCAAGCAAACATTCCAGTTCCGGTTAAAAGATCTAGCACATATTTTCGTTGTGAAAGGAAAATCCCGTGTTTCGATCTTGCAACCTCAATCCCCAATAAATATTTAAGTTGCCCGAGATCCTTCATTTCGAATTTAGCAGCCAAATACTCCTGTAATGCTTTTATTTCACATGGGTCATTTCCTGTCAAGACCATATCATCAACATACACGATTAAAACTGTTACATTTCTTTCTTTATGTTTTATAAACAAAGTATGGTCTGAATTACTTTGTTTATAACCGAATGCCTTCATTGTAGAAGAGAACCTCCCAAACCAAGCTCTAGGTGACTGTTTCAGCCCGTACAATGACTTCTTCAATTTACAAACTTCACTTCTACATGAGGAACTATGTTTGACTCCGGGTGGCAACTCCATGTAGACCTCTTCCTCTAAATCTCCATTGATGAAAACATTTTTGACATTAAATTGTTGCAAGGGCCAATCCCAATTTGCTGCTATAGATATGAGAATGCGAATTGTATTGATCTTGGCTACCGGTGCAAAAGTCTCTTGATAATCCACCCCATACCTTTGCATATACTCCTTTGCAACTAATCTTGCTTTATATCTATTAATATTATCATCTGCTTTGAGTTTCACCGTGAACACCCATTTACATCCAATTATCTTCTTTCCTTTGGATAACGGAACAAGTTCCCAAGTCGTATTCTTTTGTAGAGCCTCCATCTCTTCGTTCATCACCTTTGTCCATTTCGGATCAGTCAATACATCCTGCACACTACTAGGAATAGATACAGTGGATAATTGATTAACAGTAAATGCATATGATGTAGACAATTTATGGGAGGACACATGGTTGGGTATTTAGTCTTGGCTTTAGGATCAGGTTCATAATGTTTCTTTGGAACTCCTTTAGTTGATCTTTGTGGATATTTAGGAGCTATATCTTCTGCAGGAACTAGAGCTGGGCATCGGTCAGAGTCGGATCAGATTAGGATCCATTCGATCCGATCCGAATTTTGAGTGCCTTGATCCGAATCCGATCCGATCCGAGACCGGATCCGAATCACCTGACCCAATCCGATCCTAACTGTCCATTGAATGATCCGAAACCGAGTCAGATTCGGTCCAGATTTAATTTTTAAATTGAAGGAAGAACGTCCTTTCTTGGTGGAGTTTTCCTAAAATCTACAAATTTTTGAAGTAAAAGACTCGAATCATGAGTCAGGTGAGTTAAATAGCTGACTCAGGCAAACCCCATTTTCTTTTCTTGTCTTTTCTTTTTGAAACGGCAAACCTCATTTTCTTTTCTTCTCTTTTCTTTTTGAAACGGCAAACCCCATATTCTTTTCTTCTCTTTTCTTTTTGAAACGAGAGAGAGAGAGAGAGAGAGAGAGAGAGAGAGAGAGAGAGGATGGAAGGGAAGGAGAGGAATACCTGAGGGAGAGGGGATTTGTGTTTGTAAATCAGCTACTGTTGTTGCTTCTTTTCTCTGATGTTGGGAAAATGGAGAAACGGTGTCTCCAGCGCCAGACCCTTCAAATGATGAAGGCTAAGAGCAAAAGGTTAGATGTCTCTATCTCCTTCTCTTTCCTCTCTTTCTCTCTCCTGACTTCCTCCGCACGGGATATAAGAACCAGAAAATATTATTAATATATTAGAGAAAGAGAGAGGGTAAAATACGGATCGGATTTCGCTTCGGATCGTGCGGTTTTGATGCTTATCCGAATCCGATCCAAACTGCATTCGGATCTGCCCCTTTGTACCCGAACCTAACCGATCCAACCTACCAGTCCTGTTCGAATCAGGTCGGATCCGCCGAATCAGACCCATTTTGCACAGCACTAGCAGGAACATGTGTTTCATTAGACTCATCAAATATGGGATTCGAGATTACCTGAGGAAGAACATTCTGGGTTGATTCTTCAGTTAATGGTGTGGACATGGGCAATTCTAAGGGCATCGGTGATTCTGACATGTCGGGAGTACCTAAATTATTTTGGAGAAGAACTATCAACTCACTCTCAACTTCAAGAATACTATCACAGCTTTAATGAACACTTTTCTCAAAATTTTCATTCATTTTTTCTAACTCCATAAACTCATCTCCTCCGCCAACTTCCACATTCTCTTCACTAGAGCTAGAGCTGGGCATCGGACCGAGTTGGGTCGGATTGAGTCCAACTCGACCAGATCCGAAATCTGGATAACCTGACCCGAACTTGATCAGATCCGGGACCGAGTCCGGGTCACCTAACTCGAACAGATTCGGAATGTGTATGAGCAAATCCAATCCGAGTCCGACTAAAATACCTAAACCCTAAATTCTATCTCAAAACCCTAAATCCGTGGCCCTAAAATCACTATCTCAAAACCCTAAAATCACTATTGAATAATGGATTCCATAACTATAAAAACCCTAAATTTGTGGCCCTAAAACTCCCAAAATTGGAAGCTCTAACTCTCCAATTTTTGCACTTGAGAGATAGAGAGATTGAGAGAGAACGGGAGAGAGATACCTGATGCGTAAGAGCTTTGAACGGTGTGGATTTAAAAATACATCATGGTGGGCCAGAGAGCTTTGACGCCAGCTAGTTGGCTGGTGCGGGGTCACCTTCCAAACGGCGTTACACCTTACATGCATCGGCATAGGAGGCAGGGGGTCGAAGCTTAGAGAGAGAGAGAGAGAGAAGAGACGGGGGTTGGAGTTGAGGGTTTGGGAGAGGGAATCGGCGGACGGCGGGGGTTTGAGTTGAGGGTTTGGGAGAGGGAATCGGCGGATGGCGAGGGTTGGAGTTGAGGGTTTGGGAGAGGGAATCGGCGGACGGCGGGGGTTGGAGTTAAGAGTTTGGGAGAGGGAATCGGCGGACGGCAGGGTTGGAGCGTTGAGAGAGAGAGAGAGAGCAAGAGGGAGAACGATTTAGGTTAGGGTTAAAAAAAAAAAAAGAAGCTTTTATATATACCCGTTTTCGAATCGGGTCGGGTTGTCGGTCCAGAT